>JBBDGP010000419.1:1607500-2012500 GCA_037952835.1 Lithobates septentrionalis
TTCTACGTGAACTGACCCTGGCCTGTATTTCGACTATGCCTCTGCCAACCGTTTTGGACTGCTTACATGTGAACTGACCCTGGCCTGTTTTACCATCTACGCTTCTGCCCACCACTTGGACTGCTTGCACGACATCTGACCTTGGCCTGTTTTATGGACTATGCTTTTGCCTACTGCTTGGACTGATCTGTTGCCCTGCTACTGTAGGACACAGGGGTATCATGTGGGGGGCTCTAGAAAAGTTTTTCCCGATGGAGAAAACAAATTTTTTTTGTTGTCTCTGGGTTTTGTAATTTCCGGATTAGGGTCTGGAGTCCGAAGGCTTCATAGAGATTTGGGTGGGTCGAAGCCTCTACCCCTGTGCCCCTGTGCACAGGTCTTATCCGATTATGGCCCTCAGCCTGCTGCTGACTTACTGCCGCCATCCCCCTGCCTGCAGCATAAACTGACCACACCTCTGCCTGCTATCTGGACTATGGAAATAATTAGCTGTAGCAAGAGGCAGTATGTTTATGAAGAGCTGGAGAGCGGTACAGTAATGAGTGCAGGGAGCTAACCTGACCAATATTATGGCTGTGCTGGCTGTCTCTGCCTGGACAATTTCTATGGACAAATTCTTTGGCTGTGCTGACGATATCCTTGTGCTGACTATAGACAATATTCCTGCCTGCTGCCTGGATAATTACTATTGTTGCTAAGCATATCCCTGCCTGCTGCCTGCACCAATTCTCTCCTCTGGGGACACTACTAAAATCACAGGCAATACTTTTTTTTTTTTTTTTACCCTTTCCCCAGTAGAATTTTTTTATTTTGGAGTGTAATTTTTGGTATGTAAATGCTATGTGTTAGAAAAATAAGGGCCTTCAAAAATAATAGGTTGTCAGGAAATTAGATGTGTAATTTATGTTTGTAGAACGCCTGAAGGTGCTACTTCACTGGCGGGACTCTGTATGTGGCCAGGCTGTGTAAAAGTCTCACACATGTGGTATCGCCATACTCAGGAGGAGTAGCAGAATGTATTTTGGGGTGTCATTTTTGCTATGTACATGCTATGTGTTGGAAATATCTTTAAAAATGGACAACGTTGTGGAAAAAAAATGCATTTTTGTTCCACATTTTCCAAAAAAAAAAAAAAAGAATATACACTAATTAGGGTTATTTTTTACCAAAGATATGTAGTCGTATACATTTTGGCCAAAATTTATGAAGAAATATTACTAATTTGCAAGATTTTATGACAAACAAAAAGGCATTTTTTTCACCAAATTTTCAGTCTTTTTTTTTTATTTATAGCACAAAAAATAAAAAACCCACTAGTGATTAAATACCAAAACACCAAAAGAAAGCTCTATTTGTGTGAAAAAAGGACGCTAATTTTATTTGGGTACAGTTTTGCATGACTGAGTAATTGTCATTCAAAGTGTAAGAGCGCTGAAAATCGGTCTGGGCAGGAAGGGGGTGAAAGTGCCCTGTAGGCAAGTGGTTAAAGAAGAACTCCAGCTTTTTCTCCCCAAAACAGATGCATTGTTTGTGTAAATGAATTGCAACCCCACTGTCAGTTTTAGTGTAACTTCACTTCTTTAGCTGTATACAGCAGGTTTTTGTGTCTGTGATATTACTCCTTGTCCTGGCTCAATTTCAAGTTCTGACTTTCTGTTTCTTTCATGATACTACATTTCCCATGATCCTTTGAGCCTCTGTAGCTCCGGGTCTATTGAGTCACTTGTACCAGTTCTGGGAGTTTGAAGTGGGTGGGTCCCAAAGTTACTGTGGGTGTTTCTTGGCATTCATGTGGGTGGTGAAAGGTTTAAATGTGCCATTCCTGCCTTTCAGGATGCCAAAGAATAATGGCTTACTGTAAGACTACAGAGGCTAATATTAAGGTGTTTCCTTCAAAGCTGAATTAATCCCTGTTCACACTGGTCTGCATATTTAACTGGGCAGGATTGAGTTCTAATTGCGATCATTCAAACCTGCCCAGCAGCAGCACAGCTAGCTTTCAGAACAGGTTGTGTATGAAGGGATTTCCTTCTTAAATAATGCTGTGATCTGTGAGGTGGGACTTGGGAGGTTGGGACTCTTCCTGTAGGTGTGACTGGGTGGGATTGAATGCCAATTAGGACGTGTTCTACCCCACCCACCATCAGAACTCTGAATGAAGTTACGTCATTTGCAGAGTCTGGAAGACTACAAAGGGGAGTGTTACAGACTCTAGCTGCTGCAAGAAGGAGCTGTGTAGGGGACAGAATCTATCAGCAGGATATACAGTCACATGATACAAAGCCACAACTAAACCCCAAATATCAGAGGATCTGCAATAGGGGTGCAACGGATTGTCACCGATCCGTGATCCGTACGGGTCAACCTCCGCGGAGCGCTCTGCGGCCTCGGCCATAGGAAAGGCCGTGGCTTCGGCCTAGCTCCGGAGCAGCGGCCATCTTGGTACACCCGGTGGCGACCGCTGTCTCGTCAGGAAGTGACGTTTTGTCGCCGCCATCTTGCTACACCCCACACTCCTGCACAGTACTGTAATGAGAGAGTGAGAAGGGGGCAAGCGGACATCTTGTTACACCCACCGGAGTTTTAGATTTAACCGCTTTTCAACACAAAACGGAGCTTATGCTGTGAGTAGAAGAGAAAGTCCGGACAGCCGCACACTGGGAAATATAATCCAACGAAATTTCTTTATTGTAAAATCAGGATCAAATCATATACAAGACACCATGGATAGAATGTACAGGCAATTAGCTGATTGCCTGTACATTCTATCCATGGTGTCTTGTATATGATTTGATCCTGATTTTACAATAAAGACATTTCGTTGGATTATATTTCCTGGTGTGCGACTGTCCGGACTTTCTCTTCTACTCGCAGCATGGACTAGCATTAGCCAGCACCTGGGGCTCCTTATCTCTGGAGAGCAACATCTATTTTATACCTAGGTTGGATCTACACTGGTGCGGGGAAAACACTTGTACAAAACGGAGCTTATATGCATAAATACAGTATTTGTAGATCAGACGGACTGTTTAGATCTTACATTTTAAAAGCAACAGCAAACCTGCTGACCTTACATGGTTGCTAATGTGACAGAACACCTCTGATAACCATGTAAGGTTAGCAGGTTTGCTGTTGCTTTTAAAATGTAACATCTAAACAGTCCGCCCGATCTACAAATACTGTATTTATGCATATAAGCTCCGTTTTTGTGTTGAAAATAGCTGGTAAATCTAAAACTCCGGTGGGTGTAACAAGATTTGTCTTTTTTTTTTTTTTTTTTTGCTGATCCGAAAATTATCCGATCCGTGAGTTTTTTGATCCGTTGCACCCCTAATCTGCAGACAACAGAGAAACATGGTACAGAGGTATGATCTGTGCTGGGATTGATCACTCCATTCAGTACTAGGGAAAAGAAATTTGGAGTTCAGCTTTAAGCATATGTCCTGTATAGGTATGTTGTCCATACAGATGAGCAGAGCACTCTGGTTAATGTGCTGAGAGGCAAATGCTACATGGAAAGGAGTACCTAACTCGCTTGGTCTTTGAGGAACGGTGTCTCTTCGGACCTACCCTTGATGTCGTCATCAGGGATATCACCGGAGGGCAGAGCAAGAAAGCTGCTAAGCCCCCTGAGAAGGCTTCAGCATGAAGGTGCGCCCCCACTTTTCCATGTGGGGGTGGTTATTAATTCTTGCTTGCTGGTCTTTGTGTAATTTGCCCTTTGAGCTTTAAGGGGTAAAGTGCTCCCCCTTTGGCCCTCTGTTCAGCTACTCACACTTTTTCATCCTGTGTCACTTCACAGATTAACAGACCTTTCCATTCTCCCTTAGGCTACTTTCACACTGGGGCATTGGGGGCATCGGCGGTAAAGCGATGCTTTTTTTAGCTGCGCTTTATCGTTTTTTCGGCCGCTAGTGGGGCGCTTTTAACCCCCACTAACGGCCGAAAAAGGGTTAAAAGCAACCGCAAAGTGACTTGCAGGTCTTTTTTTGGTGTCCTGTCAGCGCACCGATCCAGTGTGAAAGCACTCGGCCTTTCACACTAGAGTGAGAGGAGAGGCTTTTTATAGGCGCTATGCAGGTGCTATTTTTAGCGCTATAGCGCCTGTAAAGTGCCTCAGTGTGAAAGCAGCCCGAGGGTCTCCTAAAGCCTAGAAGCACTGGCTCTAAATCTTTGTCTTGGTTCGACCTCCACAGCTTTGCCCCAACTAGGCCATTACCCTCTTTCTCTGACACCTCCTATTTACTTAGGGCATGTAAGGTCATCAGTGGTACCTGGTACCCCTCAAAATCATTCCACTCTTTGTCCAGAGGGAACCCTTGACCTGCCTAGTAATCTGGGACAAATAATGGCTGTATTACCCCCCCCCCCCAAACAGAATTTTGAGTTCATTCTTGCCCCTGAACACTGACTTTTTCTCAGGGTGTGGACTCCTATGTGCCTTCTCTTAGCGTCCTCACTGCGGGACACTCCAATGAGCTCCTGTAACGAAAGCAGTCACTGTGAAACTGTGTGGACAACTTCTATAGGGGCTATATGCCTGCAAGTTCTGGCCGGGTTTTGCCTGGTCACGTTTTAGAATTTGCCGTTTCACCTGCAAGAAACCTTAACCAACATAGCTTTTGTGGTGGAGGGGTCCAGAGCATGGTTGGCCTTAAACATCTTGTTATCAGACTGGGTTACCCACCTCCCTGCTTTTGCTTGAAGGAGTGTTGAGGGACCTTCTTTGCAGAGACACCTCCCTTTCTCCCATCTCCTCTTGGTCCACCTCAGTCCCTTACTTGGTTCTCCTGGATCTAGTTCTTGAGCTGACCTGTGTATCTGCCTTTAAGGATCAGGTAGTTCCTGGCCTGATCACTCAGATTCTCCATCAGATGCCTAACCAGGACTTTTTTCCCCATTTTTGGGGAGTTCCTCTGAGCGGAGAATCATTGTCTTTGGGGCTGCATTCTAGATTACCAGAACAGGTGGTTCCTTCTACAGCACTCTTAGGTCAGGTCTCATGGTTTGGACACCTGGACACAGTCTAGGTACTGTTTTTTGTCTTCACCATTTTGGAGGAACAGAAGCCCTTCCTGCATCAGAAGAGGTACGGAAGATTTATGTGCCATATTCGGACTTCAAGAATGAAAGTCAGAGATCTTGCCTTATTTGGTTCCAATTGTTGTTTTTCTAGTGCGCCTTCGAAAATAAAGCAGTCATGTGTTAGTTGGATATCTAAACATTCTTCCAAAATATTTTTATTAGTATTTTTCAGATACAAATGTGTTTTTTTTTCTTTACTGTTTTCTATTTTAGGCATCCACAGTGGTTCAGGTGATGCATTCCAATGCACATGCTTCTAGCCCTCTTATTGTTGCTGGTTATGATGTTTCTGGTTCAGTTCGTAGTGATGGCGAACCAATGAAAGGGGTCATGTTTCTACTGTTTTCATCAACCATCAAAAGAGAGGTATGGCAACAAAGTAAATGACCTATGCTTAGAACATAATTTATGTCTGCTCATGCTGCTGGTTGTAGCATGACTGGCTGCGTGGCTGAATATGCAGCAATGGACGACATGGAGGTAAGTACACATTACTGTTAAGTCTGAGGACCCTGTAGGTTACATCTTTATGGAGTTCTTTAACAATTTAATCAAACAGCTTAACTCTTTTTACCTACCAATGACTTTTTTCCTTTTTTTTTTATTTTTTTTATTTTTATTTTTTTTGCTAAACTTTGCTTGATGTAACTGTCAACCTTGAGGGCCCCCTCACACCATATCGGTCAGTGCCAGGACATGTAGAAAACAATTGTTTTCTATCTGCTCTCTTCAAAGTACACTGCTATTGTGGTGCAGTGCATAAAAATGCAAACGTGTACCTCACCTTATGTCCGCGCACCTTATGTCTGCTGCACCACAATGATGCATAGATATAAATGAAATGGAATTTTTTGTGACTTTTCAGTAAAGTTAACAAAAAAAAAACTTTGTGGTTAATCAATACAAGGCACCACCACTGCACAATGGACTGCATGCTAGAACTGTCTTTTTTTGCTGTTTTATGGTCTTGGTGATGCTGATTTCTTTAAGCATTATTGCAAGCACTCCCAGTCGATGTGCATACACTCCAGCAATAGCTACATGAAATTTCTCAGCATGGGGTTTTTTTTTTTTTGACGAGAACAGAGGACCGT
Organism: Lithobates septentrionalis; assembly: GCA_037952835.1. Classification (NCBI taxonomy): domain Eukaryota; kingdom Metazoa; phylum Chordata; class Amphibia; order Anura; family Ranidae; genus Lithobates; species Lithobates septentrionalis. The sequence continues at coordinate 1,613,680 of JBBDGP010000419.1, forward strand.
GCCTACCTAATGTGTACTAAAATGGCCACTTGTAATCTCCATCTCAAGCTTGTGTGACAGGCTGAACATGGAAGTGTACAATTGGGAGGCAGTGACAGAGCCTTGTCAGCCTAAAATTGAAATTGCCTGAAAAGTATTGCAATTTATTTCAAAAGTTACATTCACACATTAAGAGCCCTTTCACACTACAGCGTGGGCCGCGTTAGCAGTAAAGCGCCGCTAGTTCTAGCGGCGTTTTACCATCATTTAAGTGGCGCTTTTCGGCCACTAGCGGGGCGCTCTTAACCCCGCTAGCGGCTTAGGAAAGGGTTAAACGCGCCCGTAAACCGCCGCTGCCGAAGCATTTGCAGGCGCTTTGGCAGCGGTGCCCATTGGTTTCAATGGCAGGGGCGATGGAGGAGCGGTGTATACACACCGCTCCTCCACTGCCCCGAAGATGCTGCTTGCAGGACTTTTTTTTTCAGTCCTGCAAGCGCACTGCCCCAGTGTGAAAGCACTCAAGCTTTCACACTGGGGAGGCTTGAGAGGCGGTTATCAGGCTCTTGACTGGCGCTATTTTTATCCAAAAAGCACCTGAAAAAATGCCTCAGTGTGAAAGGGGTCTTAAGCTTATAGATTATTGTTTTGGTCTACATATACTTTATAAACAGCCTTGTACAGATTATTCAGCCTTTTTGGTCACCTGCCGTTTTTTTGAGGATGCAACAAGTTGCATTCTTTATCCCTTTTTGTCAATGTGGAAGAGTCCGTTAAATAATAAATTGGGTACATTGTTATAGCTAGTGGCTGTCAGTTAGATTTATCTGCACTTGTTCTGTAAATTTAAAAATGTTTTGTAGTTTATCCAAGCATCTTCTTCATGTCTAATGCTATTTGCTAATAGCTAATTAGTTATGTTTACCTACACTTTTTTTTTTTTTATCAACTATATACAATTTGCTGGTTTTGCCTACATATGTTTTTGATATATTTTAGGATATTTTGGGCTGCAATCTGGTACCAATCGAGAGCTTTCAGGGTAAAGATGTGATGATTTCCTATCTGTGTCATGTTACATCTAAGGATGATGGATCTTTTACATTCCTATCACTACCAAGTGGGGATTACAGTGTGGTAAGTGTAAGGATTTTTCCTGTCTGATGAACCATCTGCATTTTAGCTACAGTGTCACTTTTAATCCCTTCTTAGCTGGATCTTACCATAGCAAGCTTTAGTGTCTAAACTTGCTAACAAGGGCTATGCATTAGTACAGTAATCCTGTCTCAATTTTTCTGCAAATGTTTTAATGAGTGTACATTTACCTAGAGTGTGTGTTCCTTTGCACAGGAAGGCAGAGTTTTTAGTTTTAGCTTGGTGACCTAGAAGGTAGGACATCCTTATTTCTGTTAAAAAAAATAAAAAAATAAAAAAAAATGGTTGGACTTTCACTGGCTAGGTTTAGAGGATTTTCCCTGGTTATCTGCAGTGTCAAATTGTGTTCCTAAACCGAGTTTCACCTGCCACAGTGGATTAGCCAGGGAAGAAGACTTTACTCTTTTGGTACCTAGTTCTTCTGAGTGTGCCCACTCCTCTTCCCCAAGAGTTAAGTGTGGGTTCCCCTGTTACTAGCAGGGTCAAAGGGTTGATAACTACCAGCAAGTACCTACAGAGTTTGCAAAATTTGGCTTGATGTCTTTAGACTATAGGACATTTCTTTCAAACTCTGCTGGATCAAGACACTGACGCTGACAAACTTCTTCACATCAAAAAGAAATCCTATTCTACAGCTCCGGATAATGCTTATGGGTCTTTTTGCTAATTATTTAATAATAATTGCAAAGTCATAGATTTTACCTTTTTCTAGTTGTGTCCCAAGACTGAGTTTTTTTTTTTTTTGTTTGTTTTACTTCCCTTGCTGCGGTCATAATGCTTCTTCCGCCTTCTTGAATACCTGGTGCCACCTTTTGCATTAGATGAACTATCTCAGACTGCATGTGATGCAATGTGGTCATGTGGTATAGGCCTGTAGAGAAACGCACATGAATCGCTTTGTATTCAGTACCAAACATATACTGCATAGCACATGTAAGACTACCCACCAAAGGCTGATCCCGCCCAGCACTGTATGATTAACCTGTCCACAGGGCTGCCAGGGAGCCTACCACAGATAATCCCTTACTGTAGTGGAAAAGTGGTGGGAATGTTGGGAGGTGTAGTTTGAGTCCCTTCCAGCACTTTCTGGTAGTACAGGGAAGCATTGAATAACTCTGCCCTTCTTCGGTCTGGCTGATGCTTTAATGGGAAGTGGGAAGTCTTGTAGTGCAAAAACAAACCAGGTGAAGGCATTATTACATTGAATTCTACTGCAAAATGCTGAGGTTTTGCTTGTAGATTATGACCATATTTGTACTTTCACTGTCCTGCAATCATTATCAGCTGCTAGCAGTGTCATGCCTCACACCAAATCCTGGAGCTTTACCCCAGCACTTGATGTATAGCCTGATGCCATACTGGACCGCCATATATAAATATTCACTGTAGCAGTAGCTACCATTTTTGTAGCTGTTTCAGTAAATCTCCAAATCTGGGGATTCCACATGAAGTTTTTAGGGCCTGTTTACGCCACTATGCGTTGGTCTGTGCTGGGCAGGGCACGCTTTACTTTACAGCACAAACCAGAGGCCTCTTTATAATTTATCGACTTTTGTGCATCCAGATTGTCAGGTTTTCCAGGATCGATCAGTGCTGCCAGCTATAGCAGGCAGCACTGATCATTGTATTTTGACAGTGGGGAAGGCTCCCCACCATCAGAATACAATCGCATAGTGGGAGCAATTCCCCCATCCACTTCGAATGTGTGGATGGAAATTCTGATCTTTTTTTTTTAACTTGCTGGTTGAACGAAAAAAAAGATTAATGTATGGGCTGCCTTAGTCTCAAAAACAATATGTTAATTTTTTTTTTTTTTTGCAATTAAAATATGTGTTCAATTCCAGCCTTGATTGTATGTCTTAGCTCACTAAGCTTTGGTTCACACCACATGTAAATCACACAGGAACCAGATTGTTCAATTCACATGCGATTAAGTGTAGTGTGATTTGAGCCCATTCATTTTGAATGGGCTCAAATGACACTGCTTCGCACCAAAGTTATGCATGCACCAATTTTGGAACCACACTGCAACTGGATCGCATAATACTTTTGTGCCATGTGATCCAGTACAATTCGCTGCCGACAAACACACTACGTTTACGACCTGTGTTTGGGGTGCTGTTAAGATTGCACTGACACCCCCTGTGGATCTGAAGGGCAGTGCGGTATGACTGTAGTTCAGGAAATACATATGAATCGCAAGGTTTCCTGCACCGCATTAGTGTGAACTTGGGCTTAGAGGGAAAAACTGTAGTAGCTGACAGTGCTCAGATTTACAACTGCTGATGCCAAGGAAGAAATGAGAATATCAGGAAGATAAGTGGAGACACTATCCTTGTATGTTTAACTCTTTTGTGTCTCCTTTTTTGTAATGTTTTCCATAGCTATACCTGCAAAAGGGGTCAGCATGAAGTGATCTATCGGCACCTAATTTTCAACTTTAAATATTTATATACAATTGAATTTGGGGGGAGAGATTTTCAGGTAATGTGGGCAGAATGCATGACAGCACAGAAATGTAAATAATTTACATGTTGACAGTGACTTTCAAACTAGAAGTTTGAAAAGAGGCTACTTTTTATTTTATTTTTTTTTATTACATTTTGACATTCATGTTCTGTGACTAGGCAAGCAGCATTTATTTAGTGTATGTTATCAAATTATAGTACGCTAATAGTAGTGATAGTTAGCTACTTTATCAAATAAAGCATTCTTCTATTCTGCAGATCCCATTTTACAGAGGGGAGAGAATTACTTTTGATGTTGCTCCATCCAGACTGGATTTCACTGTAGAACATGACAGCCTCAGATTAGAGGTAAAGCGATAACAGTAAATATAATTGTAATAAAAATTAGTGAAGGGCAAATCATTTTAAAGACTAGCTGAATCAGTAAGTTGCAATACCGTATTTATCGGTGTATAACATGCACTCTTTTCCCCTTAAAATCAGGGGAAAATCGTGGGTGCGTGTTATACGCCGATCCTTGCTTTCTGCGAGGGGAAGAGGAGCGAGCGCCACCGAAATAGACCGAGCTGAGTGTACTGTGTACTCGGCTAGGCTCCATGCGGCTCCGCTCACAGTCACGCCTAGTCCCATCATTGGACCTGTGTTATGTCCATCATAGGAGCCAGGCCTAGGGGCGGGACTGGGCGGGCCTGCGAGAGGAGCCGAGTACACAGGACATGCGGCTCTATCTCGGCGGCAACATTTAAAAACGATAAAGCTGGACACTTGGGACAGGCTGGCTGCAGATGGACACTTGGGACAGGCTGGCTGCAGATGGACACTTGGGACAGGCTGGCTGCAGATGGACACTTGGGACAGGCTGGCTCCAGATGGACACTTGGGACAGGCTGGCCCCAGATGGACACTTGGGACAGGCTGGCTCCAGATGGACACTTGGGACAGGCTGGCTCCAGATGGACACTTGGGACAGGCTGGCTCCAGATGGACACTTGGGACAGGCTGGCTGCAGATGGACACTTGGGACAGGCTGGCTGCGGATAGACACTGATCATTGTGCAGTGATGGGCAAGGCTGCGGATGGACACTGACCATTGTGCAGTGATGGGCAAGGCTGCGGATGGACACTGACCATTGCGCAGTGATGGGCAAGGCTGCGGATGGACACTGATCATTGCGCAGTGATGGGCAAGGCTGCGGATGGGCACTGATCATTGTGCAGTGATGGGCAAGGCTACGGATGGACACTGATAAGGCTGCATTGCTGGGCATTTAAAATGTAAGTTTTTTTCCTTAAACTTCCCTCCTAAACTTGGGTATGTGTTATACACCGATAAATACGGTAATTTAGATTTTCCTGCATTGCTTATTAAAGATGGTAAATTTGTTCTGTTTCATTTAAGTACAATTATGTTTATCCACTGGTTGATTAGGATAATATTTTCCCCTTTGCCATTCCTACCATTCCAGCCTGTCTTTCATGTAATGGGTTTCTCTGTTACTGGTCGAGTTTTAAATGGACCAGAAGGTGAAGGTGTAGCAGATGCAGTTGTCACATTGAACAACCAGATGAAAGGTAGGCCCTAGACATGTGATAAATGTTACACTTTTTCCTGTAAGTGCTGATATGAAATATGTTTTTGTGGATTTTTCTGTACAAAAAAAGCAAGTTCAGTAGATGGAAAAACCAATATGCTTATTTGTGGAAACAATAAACAAAAGTGTCATAAGACAATGTTTCTCAACTCCAGTCCTCAAGTACCCCCAACAGGTCATGTTTTCAGAATTTCCCTCAGATAAAACAGCTGTGGTAATTACTAAGGTAGTGAAACTGATCAAATCACCTGTGCAAAATAATGGAGAGCCTGAAAACATGACCTGTTGGGGGTACTGTCTTCCGAGTGCCCCCATAGTAAGCCAATTGCTATGGGGACACTTGTGCGGGCTCACTACTTCTCCCCGCACTTTGCTAACAGGATATGAGTGACAGCATCAGGAGCCAATGGCTCACTGCTGCTGAGCCTCCTGTGAGAGAGGGGAGAAAAGAGCAGCGCTGCTGTAGAAGGGCGCAGTACTGGATCTAGATCAAGCTCAGCTAAGTGTTTCACGGGTGCTGGGGGGAGCTAACATGGACAGGTCTTTTACCCTTCTTTTTTACAGTTTTATCCGTCCTTTCATCTGCCCTTTTGCTGATGTATTTTTTAAACCTCCAGCTGGCGTTGCCTGTAAATCATATTTACCGCTAATATAGTTTTCCGCTAAAAGCTGATTCTTTTCTTTTTATTCTAGCCTGGTTAGTTTTTTGAAATACTGAACACTGATTAGTAGTTAAACAATTTTACTTTTTTTTTTTTACAGTTACAACCAATGCTGACGGATCCTTCCGTCTAGAAAACATGACTGCAGGAACATATAGTATTGACGCAAAGAAAGAACATATTTTCTTTGACACACTCACTGTAAAGATTGCGCCAAACACTCCTCAGTTGGCAGATATTATAGCAGCTAGGTAAGTTGGGCTGCTTAAGAACATGTTGCCTACAGAAAATTGCACACCAAATCTGTAAATGTACAGTCATTAGCCATGTGTTCTCTTTTGTGCTATAGTTGTGTATGATTTCTATCTTAGACAAGGTCACACCATTTCAGGGATGATCTACAGATATGTCCTGGATTTGTTATTTACTGTTCAACTCTATTTTACTTTGTGTAAAAAAAAAAAAAAAAAAAAAAAAGCAATGTTTAGTAACACAGGTTAAAAAGAAGGCACAAGTCTATTGTGTTCAACGAAGAAAACCTCCATAAACAGATCCCTATATGCACACCTGATCCAGAGAAACAGCATTAAAAACGGCATAATTTTTATGTTTACAGATTTAGTGTGTGTGGAGATATCTCTATTACACACTTTCCGGAAGGTATGAAATCGATGAGTAAATATAAAGTTACTATGACTCCTCAAGACAAAGAGAGAACATCGGTTCTTCTTACAGAGTCAGACACTCAAGGACGGTTCTGCTTCCAGGCAAGAAGAGGATCTTATAACATACAGGTAATAGAAATATGCAGATGTATATACAGTGCCTTGCAAAAGTATTCGGCCCCCTTGAACTTTTCAACCTTTTGCCACATTTCAGGCTTCAAACATAAAGATATAACATTTTTATTTTTTGTGAAGAATCACCAACAAGTGGGACACAATTGTGAAGTGGAACGAAATCTATTGGATTGTTGAAACTTTTTTAACTAATAAAAAAAATGAAAAGTGGGGTGTGCAAAATTATTCGGCCCCCTTGCGTTAATACTTTGTAGAGCCACCTTTTGCTGCGATTACAGCTGCAAGTCGCTTGGGGTATGTCTCTATCAGTTTTGCACATCGAGAGACTGAAATTCTTGCCCATTCTTCCTTGCAAAACAGCTCGAGCTCAGTGAGGTTGGATGGAGAGCGTTTGTGAACAGCAGTTTTCAGCTCTTTCCACAGATTCTCGATTGGATTCAGGTCTGGACTTTGACTTGGCCATTCTAACACCTGGATACGTTTATTTGTGAACCATTCCTTTGTAGATTTTGCTGTATGTTTGGGATCATTGTCTTGTTGGAAGATAAATCTCCGTCCCGGTTTCAGGTCTTTTGCAGACTCCAACAGGTTTTCATCCAGAATGGTCCTGTATTTGGCTACATCCATCTTCCCCTCAATTTTAACCATCTTCCCTGTCCCTGCTGAAGAAAAGCAGGCCCAAACCATGATGCTGCCACCACCATGTTTGACAGTGGGGATGGTGTGTTGAGGGTGATGAGCTGTGTTGCTTTTACGCCAAACATACCGTTTTGCATTGTGGCCAAAAAGTTCGATTTTGGTTTCATCGGACCAGAGCACCTTCTTCCACATGTTTGGTGTGTCTCCCAGGTGGCTTGTGGCAAACTTTAGACGAGACTGTTTATGGATATCTTTGAGAAATGGCTTTCTTCTTGCCACTCTTCCATAAAGGCCAGATTTGTGCAGTGTAGATTTGAAGTGGTCTGATACTCCTTCCATTTCAAAATGATCGCTTGCACAGTGCTCCTTGGGATGTTTAAAGCTTGGGAAATCTTTTTGTATCCAAATCCGGCTTTAAACTTCTCCACAACAGTATTACGGACCTGCCTGGTGTCTTCCTTGGTCTTCATGATGCTCTCTGCGCTTTCAACAGAACTCTGAGACTATCACAGAGCAGGTGCATTTATACAGAGACTTGATTACACACAGGTGGATTCTATTTATCACCATCAGTCATTTAGGACAGCATTGGATCATTCAGAGATCCTCGCTGAACTTCTGGAGTGAGTTTTCTGCACTGAAAGTAAAGGGGCCGAATAATTTTGCACGCACCACTTTTCAGTTTTTTAATTGCTAAAAAAGTTTAAAATATCCAATAGATTTCGTTCCACTTCACAATTGTGTCCCACTTGTTGGTGATTCTTCACAAAAAATTTAAATTTTATATCTTTATGTTTGAAGCCTGAAATGTGGCAAAAGGTTGAAAAGTTCAAGGGGGCCGAATACTTTTGCAAGGCACTGTAATTTATAGACAAAATAAATTACTTTCTCGGACAACACGGGACACAGAGCCACAGTAATTACTGATGGGTTATATAGGTATCACTAGATATTGGACACTGGTCACACCCTAATCAGGAAGTTCAACCCCCCTATATAATCCCTCCCCTTCCAGGGATACCTCAGTTTTTACGCCAGTGTCTTAGGTGTTGGACGTGCAAAGATGTCCTGTGCTGAAGCTCCAAAGGGAATATCCTATATCCTATACTGGGGCAAGCCAGGCGAACCGGATCCATTCAAAGTGTCTTTCATGGCTGACTTGGATGGTACCCGGGCCTCGTGTCCGAAGAAACGAGGTTTTACCTGTAACGCTTCTCTTTTTAGAGAGCTGGACCCCGCAGATCAGAAAATGGCTTTAAACTTCCTAATTTCTGGCTGGGTGCTTTACAGGGTCAGAACTGCAGGATCCCCCTACTCGTAGGGGGCCCCAGTCTCTGACGGTTTTTACAAACGGAGCCCACCGTGAGAGGTGAAGATTGGGTCTGTGTATACAGAACCCTGCGGCTGGATAAGGTAAGAGGAGATTCCACAGAATTTTTGAATTCTAGTGGGTTTTTCTCCTTTAAGGTAAATGCATGCTATGCCTATTGTGACCACCGGGGGCTGCCAAGAGCACAAACCTTCTCACGCTTGATTCTGTCTCAGCATTCGCTGCACAGGCTCTTCCGCCGGCTCCAGGTAAGATGGTGGGGGATGTTCCCCCCAGGCTAGGGAGAGGCTTAGGTATGCTGTAAGGCGGTTTTAGACCGCACTGTCACAGCCGCTGCCGCCGCCGAAGCCGCCATTGCAATACAGGGCCCATCACTGCCGGCCTCTTCCTTCTTCCCCCAGCCTTCCTTCAGGCTTGTCAGGAAGGGTCGGCTCGCGCGGGAAGCGCTCGTTTTTCAAAAAACGAGGGGTGAGGGGCGTCAGCGTGCTCAGACGCCCACAGTGCCAGAAAGCATGGCTATTTAAAGCACACTTTACAGGTTTTCTGAGCCTTGGAGGGACACAGAGCTGACAGTCGCATGTAAGGTGGGGCACAGGCATTCTCCTAGGCTGCATTTACTAAGGTAACACCGGACTGGGCATTTGGTAGCAAGGCTTTGCCGGACTACATCACTCAGCAGTCAGTGTTCATTTTTTGGATACCTCACACCTTGTTGCTTTGCACTATGGGTAGAAGAGGTTCAAGTGCCCCCAGAACCAGAGACACTAGGGGATCTCGTTCAGGTTCTGAGGACCCCCTGTCTGCTACACCCTCCCCTCCTGAGGGGCCAGGAACGGCTAGCCAGGGAGAGCCGTTGGGGTTAGGGGCTACACCTGCTTCCGGCACTTCAGCCCCTGTATACATTACACAAGAGGTTTTTTCCTCAACCATTACTGGGTTAGAGGAAAGATTAATGGCAGTGATTACATCTTCACTCAGTGGAAGAAAACGTACTAGGCCTTCCTCTGTTTCCCAAGACCCTCAGACAGAGGAGCTCTGGGATAAAGGAGACGAATCCCTTTCAGAGGATCGGGATGGGTCGGATGAGTCCTCTTCGGAGGAATCAGGTGGAAAGGGACCCTCTGCGACTTCCCAAGAGGAGAAAGTCTTAGTGCAGATCCTTACTGGATTGGTCCGCTCCACATTTAACCACTTGACGACCGCCTCACGCCGATGTACGTCGGCAAGGTGGCACGGACAGGCAAAATCACGTACATGTACGTGATTTGCCTTCCGCGGGTGGGGGTCCGATCGGTCCCCCCCCCGGTGCCCGCGGCGGTCGCCATTTCTTCGCGGGCGATGAGACATGAGGGGGAGGCCATCCATTGTTGGCCACCCCCTCCCGATCGCTCCCGGCGAATGAAAACGCTTCCTTTCCCTCTGTAATGTAAACAGAGGGAAAGGAAGTGATGTCATCCCTCCTCGAGTCGGTCTTTTCGATCCGGCGCAGAGGAGAGAAGACATCAAGTAAGTGCACCAACACTACACTTCCAGTAGAACACGCCAGGCACACTTGTCACCCCCCATCACCCCCCGATCACCCCCCTGTACCCCCTGTCATTCTGACACCAAAAGCATTTTTTTTTTTTTTTTTTTTGCATTGGTGTCAGTTTGTCAGTTACAAGTGTTAGGGCAGTTAGGTTAGCCCCCTTTAGGTCTAGGGTACCCCCCCCTTAGGTCCAGGGTATCCCCCTAACACCCCCTAATAAAGGTTAACCCCTTGATTACCCCCTGTCACCAGTGTCGCTAAGCGATCGTTTTTCTGATCGCTGCATTAGTGACACAGATGACGCTAGTTAGGGAGGTAAGTATATAGGTTCGCTGTCAGTGTTTTATAGCGACAGGGACCCCCATATACTACCTGCTAAAGGTTTTAACCCCCTGATTGCCCCCTAGTTAACCCTTTCACCAGCGATCACCGTATAAGTGTTACGGGTGACGCTGGTTAGCTAGTTTGTTTTTTGTAGTTTATTACAGTTTATTACAGTTTATTATAGTTTTAGGGCACCCGCCGTTTATTACCCTATAAAGGTTTAACCCCCTAATTTCCCGGCGGTGATATAAATTACATTTTTAGGGTCAGCTAAGGTCTGCGTCGCCCCAGGCAGCGTCAGGTCAGCGCCAGTACCGCTAAAACCCACACACGCAGCATACACCTCCCTTAGTGCTATAGTATCTGAACGGATCGATATCTGATCCGATCAGATCTATACTCCCCAGCAGTTTAGGGTACCCTGAAACGCAGTGTTAGCGGGATCAGCCCAGATACCTGCTAGCACCTGCGTTTTGCCCCTCGGCCCAGCCCAGCCCACCCAAGTACAGTATCGATCGATAACTGACACTTAAAAAACACTAAGCACACATAACTGCAGCGTTCGCAGAGTCAGGCCTGATCCCTGCGATCGCTAACAGTTTTTTGGTAGCGTTTTGATACAGTCGCTGACAGTCAGGAGCTTTTTTGCCTGTGAGTCTCACTAGTGTACCCCTAAAATTTAGAGCCCAAAATGGCAAATCGAAGGTACACTAGTGAAGAGGCCTACACGTTTCTGAGTATGACAGATAGTGAAGAGGAAGTCACTCATCTGTCAAGTTCAGGCTCAGAATACGATCCTGTAGAGGACAGCGGCTCCATGACAGATAGCTCTGACGACGGAGTTGTGGTCCCTGCTAAGGTCAGGCGTACCAGACCCCGAACTTCTTCTGTCCTTGAAGTGCAAGAACCGCAGGGCTCTCGTATGGAGCAGAGAAGTACTAGTGCCGCTATTCCTTCTGGTGAACTGGCAAGCACCAGCGGCCTAGTACACCCTGGTCGTACATCCAGCACTGCAGTATCACGTGGTGACGTGGCGAGTCCCATAAGTGCAGTTCAAGCTGGTGAGGTGGCAAGCACTAGTAGTGTCCCGCTGCCACCAAGAAGACAAAGACAGGCCCGTCGTGCCCATAGTGCCCTTCCTGCTGCATTCGCCAATCCGAATTGGGAAACCACCACTTCTGCAGCACCCGTACTTCCCCCTTTCACTGGCCAACCCGGAATTCAGGTGGAAACAGTTGACTTTACGCCACTGGATTTTTATTCACTGTTTTTCACCGAAGATCTCTATAGATCTATTGTGGACCAAAGCAATTTATACGCTGGTCAACACATCGCCGCTAATCCCCAGTCCTCCCTTGCCAGAGATTGGAGACCAATTACGGTCTCCGAATTTAAGATCTTTCTGGGCCTTTACCTCCTCATGGGGTTGAATAAAAAGAGTAAGTTGCGGTCATATTGGTCCACTGACCCAATTTACCATTCACCCTTGTTCTCTGCTTCCATGGCCAGGGCACGATACGAGCAGATTTTGCGGTTCATGCACTTCAACGACAATGAACTCTGTCGTCCTCGTGGAGACCCTGCATACGATCGGCTATACAAAATTCGGCCCCTCGTAAACCACTTCAACCAACGTTTTGCAGACTTGTTTACCCCCCATCAAGTTGTCTGCGTTGATGAGTCCCTGATTAAATTTTCTGGCCGCTTGTCATTCAAACAGTACCTTCCCAGCAAGCGTGCCAGATACGGGGTCAAGATGTATAAGCTCTGTGACAGGGCCACAGGCTATACATATAGTTTTATGGTTTACGAGGGCAAAGATAGTCACGTAGAGCCGACAAACTGCCCTGACTACATAGGAAGCGCTGGCAAGATAGTGTGGGACTTGGTGTCACCCTTATTCGGAAAGGGGTACCACTTGTACGTGGACAATTATTATACGAGCGTGCCACTTTTTAGTCACTTGTTTGATCATCAGATTGGAGCATGTGGCACCGTGCGACCTAATCGCCGGGGCTTTCCCCAGCGGCTTGTAGATTCCCGTCTTAGGCTGGGGGAGAGAGCCTGCTTGAAGTATAATAATTTGCTCGCTATGAAGTGGAGGGATAAGAAGAATGTTTTCGTTCTCACCTCCCTTCATGCAGACACGACGACCCAAATTCCTACGGCGACTGGTGTTGTGGAGAAACCCCTCTGTGTCCACGAATACAACCTTAATATGGGAGGGGTGGACCTCAACGACCAGTTGTTGGCGCCGTACCTAGTTGCCCGTAAGGCCAGACGCTGGTACAAAAAAGTGTCTGTTTATTTATTTCAATTGGCTTTGCTGAACGCTCATGTGCTATACAGAGCTTCAGGACAGACTGGATCCTTCCTTAAATTCCAGGAAGAGATCGTCAGAGCCCTTCTGTTTCCAGACGGTGCTCTACCTCACCTTCCCCAACCAAATGCAGTAAGCCGGCTGCATGAGAGGCATTTTCTTTATGCCATCCCGAGTACCCCTACCCAACGAGCCCCCCAAAAAAGATGTCGTGTCTGCAGCAAGCGCGGATTTAGGCGTGACACCCGGTCTTATTGTCCCTCCTGTCCTGGCAATCCTGGTCTTTGCATGGGTGAATGCTTTGAACGCTACCATACATTAGTTGAGTATTAGCGTAGGGTTCAACACTGCACAGACTAAGCACACTAACACAGGGTCTCCCAAGATGCCATTGCATTTTGAGAGACCCAAACCTGGAACGAGTTACAAAAGTTAAAAGTTACAAAAAAAAAGTGTAAAAAAAAAAAATAAAAAAAAAATAAAAAAATATAAAAACACAAAAAAAATATAAAATAAAAAAAACAAAAATAGTTGTTGTTTTATTGTTCTCTCTCTCTCTATTCTCTCTCTATTGTTCTGCTCTTTTTTACTCTATTCTATTCTGCAATGTTTTATTTTTATTATGTTTTACCATGTTTGCTTTTCTGATTTTTTATACTTTACCGTTTACTGTGTTTTGTTGGTAACCATTTTATTGTTTTCAGGTACGCCATTCAGTTGCAGCGCGGATTTATTTATCTTGACAGCAACAGCGTTTGCTCCCACGATATATAAAGCCGTGACTCCAGCGCTGTCTGAGGTGATTTCACCACCACAGTTACATACTTCAGCATATATGCCGAAGCGTGGGGGCAGAAGTGGGTGGAGGAGCGATTTGCTCCTGCCTTTTGCGGGAGGATGCCCCCATGCTTCGGCATATATAAATGGTGCATGTATGCCCATCATTAGAAGTGGGTGGATGAAGGGAGGTATTCTAATGGTGGGCATACCCACCGATCAATATCTTTTTTTCGTTCAGCCCACAGGCTGCATGAAAAAAAAGTTTACAATATATGCCTAACAAGGACCAGCAACGTACTGGTATGTTGCTGGACTTTGAGTGGTTATACCAGAATGATGCCTGCAGGTTTAGGTATCATCTTGGTATCATTCTTTTCAGCCAGCGGTCGGCTTTCATGTAAAAGCAATCCTAGCGGCTAATTAGCCTCTAGACTGCTTTTGCAAGCAGTGGGAGAGAATGCCCCCCCCCCCCCCCACTGTCTTCCATGTTTTTCTCTGGCTCTCCTGTCCCAACAGGGAACCTGAAAATGCAGCCGGTGATTCAGCCAGCTGACCATAGAGCTGATCAGAGACCAGAATGGCTCCAAACATCTCTATGGCCTAAGAAACCGGAAGCTACGAGCATTTCATGACTTAGATTTCGCCAAATGTAAACAGCGCCATTGGGAAATTGGGAAAGCATTTTATCACACCGATCTTGGTGTGGTCAGATGCTTTGAGGGCAGAGGAGAGATCTAGGGTCTAATAGAGCCCAATTTTTAAAAAAAAGAGTACCTGTCACTACCTATTGCTATCATAGGGGATATTTACATTCCCTGAGATAACAATAAAATTAATAAAAAAAAAATTAAAATGAAAGGAACAGTTTAAAAATAAGATAAAAAAAAAAAATAATCAAGAAAAAAAAAAAAAAAAAAAAAAGCACCCCTGTCCCCCCCTGCTCTCGTGCAAAGGCGAACGCAAGCGTCGGTCTGGCGTCAAATGTAAACAGCAATTGCACCATGCATGTGAGGTATCACCGCGAAGGACAGAACGAGGGCAGTAATTTTAGCAGTAGACCTCCTCTGTAAATCTAAAGTGGTAACCTGTGTAAAGGCTTTTAAAGGCTTTTAAAAATGTATTTATTTTGTCGCCGCTGCGCGTTTGTGCGCAATTTTAAAGCATGTCATGTTTGGTATCCATGTACTCGGCCTAAGATCATCTTTTTTATTTCATCAAACATTTGGGCAATATAGTGTGTTTTAGTGCATTAAAATTTAAAAAAGCGTGTTTTTTCCCCAAAAAATGCGTTTGAAAAATCGCTGCGCAAATACTGTGTGAAAAAAAATATGAAACATCCACCATTTCAATCAGTAGGGCATTTGCTTTAAAAAAATATATAATGTTTGGGGGTTCAAAGTAATTTTCTTGCAAAAAAAAATAATTTTTTCATGTAATCAAAAAGTGTCAGAAAGGGCTTTGTCTTCAAGTGGTTAGAAGAGTGGGTGATGTGTGACATAAGCTTCTAAATGTTGTGCATAAAATGCCAGGACAGTTCAACCCCCCCCCCCCCAAATGACCCCATTTTGGAAAGTAGACACCCCAAGCTATTTGCTGAGAGGCATGTCGAGTCCATTGAATATTTTATATTGTGACACAAGTTGCGGGAAAGAGACAAATCTTTCTTTTTTTTTTTTTTTTTTTTTTTTTTTTTTTTGCACAAAGTTGTCACTAAATGATATATTTCTCAAACATGCCATGGGAATATGTAAAATTACACCCCAAAATACATTCTGTTGCTTCTCCTAAGTATGGGGATACCACATGTGTGGGACTTTTTGGGAGCCTAGTCGCGCACGGGACCCCGAAAACCAAGCACCGCCTTCAGGCTTTCTAAGGGCGTAAATTTTTTATTTCACTCTTCACTGCCTAGCACAGTTTCGGAGGCCATGGAATGCCCAGATGGCACAACCCCCCCCCCCCCAAATGACCCCATTTTGGAAAATAGACACCCCAAGCTATTTTTGAGAGGTATAGTGAGTATTTTGCAGACCTCACTTTTTGTCACAAACTTTTGAAAATTGAAAAAAGAAAAAAAAAATACATTTTTCTGGTCTTTCTTCATTTTCAAAAACAAATGAGAGCTGCAAAATACTCACCATGCCTCTCAGCAAATAGCTTGGGGTGTCTACTTTCCAAAATGGGGTCATTTGGGGGGGTTTTGTGCCATCTTGGCATTTTATGGCCTTCAAAACTGTGATAGGTAGTGAGGAGTGGAATCACAACTTAACGCCCTTAGAAATCCTGAAGCCGGTGCTTGGTTTTCGGGGCCCCGTATGCGGCTAGGCTCCCAAAAAGTCCCACACATGTGGTATCCCCGTACTCAGGAGAAGCAGCAGAATATATTTTGTGGTGTAATTCCACATATGCCCATGGCATGTTTGAGCAATATATCATTTGGTGACAACTTTGTGCAAAAAAAAAAAAAAAAAATTGTCACTTTCCCGCAACTTGTGTCAAAATATAAAATATTCCATGGACTCAACATGCCTCTCAGCAAATAGCTTGGGGTGTCTACTTTCCAAAATGGGGTCATTTGGGGGGGTTTTGTGCCATCTTGGCATTTTATGGCCTTCAAAACTGTGATAGGAAGTGAGGAGTGAAATCAAAAATTTATGCCCTTAGAAATCCTGAAGGCGGTGCTTGGTTTTCGGGGCCCCGTATGCGGCTAGGCTCCCAAAAAGTCCCACACATGTGGTATCCCCGTACTCAGGAGAAGCAGCTAAATGTATTTTGGGGTGCAATTCCACATATGCCCATGGCCTGTGTGAGCAATATATCATTTAGTGACAACTTTTTGCAAAAAAAAAAAAAAAAAATTGTCACTTTCCCGCAACTTGTGTCAAAATATAAAATATTCCATGGACTCAACATGCCTCTCAGCAAATAGCTTGGGGTGTCTACTTTCCAAAATGGGGTCATTTGGGGGGGTTTTGTGCCATCTTGGCATTTTATGGCCTTCAAAACTGTGATAGGTAGTGAGGAGTGAAATCACAACATTACGCCCTTAGAAATCCTGAAGGCGGTGCTTGGTTTTCGGGGCCCCGTACGTGGCTAGGCTCCCAAAAAGTCCCACACATGTGGTATCCCCATACTCAGGAGAAGCAGCTGAATGTATTTTGGGGTGCAATTCCATATAGGCCCATGGCCTGTGTGAGCAATATATCATTTAGTGACAACTTTTTGTAAATATTTTTTTTTTTTTTGTCATTATTCAATCACTTGGGACAAAAAAAATAAATATTCAATGGGTTCAACATGCCTCTCAGCAATTTCCTTGGGGTGTCTACTTTCCAAAATGGGGTCATTTGGGGGGTTTTTGTACTGCCCTGCCATTTTAGCACCTCAAGAAATGACATAGGCAGTCATAAACTAAAAGCTGTGTAAATTCCAGAAAATGTACCCTAGTTTGTAGACGCTATAACTTTTGTGCAAACCAATAAATATACGCTTATTGACATTTTTTTTACCAAAGACATGTGGCCGAATAAATTTTGGCCTAAATGTATGACTAAAATTGAGTTTATTGGATTTTTTTTATAACAAAAAGTAGAAAATATCATTTTTTTCAAAATTTTCGGTCTTTTTCCGTTTATAGCGCAAAAAATAAAAACCGCAGAGGTGATCAAATACCATCAAAAGAAAGCTCTATTTGTGGGAAGAAAAGGACGCAAATTTCGTTTGGGTACAGCATTGCATGACCGCGCAATTAAAAGTTAAAGCGACGCAGTGCCAAATTGGAAAAAGACCTCTGGTCCTTAGGCAGCATAATGGTCCGGGGCTCAAGTGGTTAAGTTGCCCGTACCTGAGTCTGTTAAGGAATCTTCATCTTCTTTGGGGTCGCTGAAACCTTCTCAAACAGCACATGCTTTTCCTGTTCATAATTTACTTGAAAAGCTCCTTTATTCTGAGTGGGATCACCCAGATAAGCGATTTCTTCCGCCGAAAAAGTTTTCTACACTTTATCCTATGGAAGAAAAATTTATTAAGAGGTGGGGAATGCCGGCCATTGATGCTGCCATTTCCTCTATAAATAGTAGTCTGACTTGTCCTGTAGACAACGCTCAGATGCTCAAGGATCCTGTGAATAAAAAGATGGAATTCTTATTGAAAGATGTGACACGCGCGACTGCCACAGCACATTCCACATGTGTGGGGAGGATTATGTGGAAATGTGAAAAGTGAAAAAACATAAGTGTTTGAAAAAAAAAATATATAGATCTATCTATCTATCTAGATGTGTATGTTCTAATTAGTGTTATGTGTGTATAAATAAACATACACACACAATAGTACATGGGTGTATTGCATGTTTCAAAAAAAGGGCTGAAAAAAGAAGAAATTGTTCATACCTTAAAGTGGGGTTCCACCCAAAAAACAACACTACCTGGAAAAATTCTAAAAAAAACAAACAAAAAAACATTTGGATATTTTTTTTTTCACTTACCTCTAAATGCCTGTTGCTAGGTGGTCCCTCGTAGTCTGCCTGTTCCTTAGCCTGGGCTGGTGACATCACTTCCTCTTCGGCACAGGAAGGGCTCCGCTCTGCTCCCTCCCTCCTGTCAATCATCTGGGACCCATTACAGGTCCCAGGTGACTGAGCGGCCAATCACGGCGCGTGGCGCCGCTCGCGCATGCGCAGTGGGTGCCAGGCTGTGAAGCCACAGCCCGGCGCTCACAGTTGAAATGCCGGCGCCGACGAGCGGAGGGGGGGGACGAGCGGGGCTTCGATCCCCGCATCGCTGGACCCAGGGACAGGTGAGTGTCCAATTAAAAGTCAGCAGCTGCAGTATTTGTAGCTGCTGCCTTTTAATTTTTTTTTTTTTTTTTTTTTTGACGGCCCCCCTGGGTGGAACTCCTCTTTAAGTGTGTGTATCCAGTGAATGGGCTGTGTGTGTTGCCTCCCTGGTGTCAAACACATAGTAAAATGGTAAGGCAATCAAGCTCACCTGCTTATGTAATCCAGGCATGGGGCGGGTCCCCAACCAACATCATGCACAATGTCTAATGAGAATAGGAGTTGGCAGTGAAATCCACCACCAGCACAAGCACCGATATCTCAAGAGACTCAGAAGGGAAGCACTGCTGCGCATAGTAGCTCCGGAATCAAGCCAAGAAAAGGGGCACCCCCCATCCCCGACCAGCCTCAGTGTGGATGGAGTCATATAGAACAGCAGAGGCCCAGGAAAATATTTTTTGAAATATAAATAATTAGAAAAAATGGACATGGTATCAGATAGTATATCTAATACAGATATTGCATACATCATTATTACATAAACGTTTTGTTGATCAAATGAAATTATACTTGTAGTACAATGTCAGGTATACCGCCAAGTGCCATAGACATGTCATAGTGGATGTCTCGAGGGTGTGGACCCTAAATAAGGTGCACTACCAACCAAGACAGACCTCACACATGGACGGCACGGGAACACTGCCAATCCAAAAAATCAATTGCTTCCATCCCTGTTGCATATAATCAAGAGGGGGGGGGGGAATTTGTGACTTTACAATTTTTTTTCTTTTTTCAGCACTTTTTTTGACACATGCAATACACCCAGTACTATTGTTTGTGTGTGTGTGTGTATATTTATACACACATAACACTCATTAGAACATACACATCTCATTATATATATATATATATATAATATGTAACCACTCATGTGTATGTGCATCTATCTTACTGCAGCTCTTTTGCATATGGGTTACCAATGCCTGCTAATAGGAAATACCTTGTATTATACTTTATTAATATTTACTATCTCTTATGTGCTGCCAAGTTGACATATATGTATCTATTACGATACGTTTATGCCGTGTGTATGTGCAGATATACGACAATACTTTTTTTTAATCTGTTTTATATTTTTGTTACAAATAATGTTTACCAACCACTCTACCGCCACAAGTCAATTGCCTCATTTAAAGTACCACATTCCCTTTTTCTGTGTACATATTCGTACCCGGGATGGAGGTACATATAATGTCCCTTATATAAAGTCCCAAACTCCCCCCCTTTTGACCTATGATTTCAGGGGAAGATTCCACCTTTTCAAGTCAAAGCTCACTCTACCAGAGTGGTTAGTGCTTCTTGGGCAGTGCGTCACCAGGCCTCCGCGGCTCAGATCTGCAAGGCCACAATTTGGTCTGCAGTCCATACATTCACCAGATTTTGTAAAAAAAAAAAAAAGGCATGAGAATATTGCATTTGGGCGCAGTGTACTGCAGGCAGCAGTATAGGTCCTCAAGTCTGTTGGCGCCCTACGGGTTGTGTCTCCCTCCCCTCAAATAGCATTGCTATGGGACGTCCCACATAGTTTTTACTATGCTGCTCTGTGTCCCATGATGTACAATAAAGAAAAAGGATTTTTATTACAGCTTACCTGTAAAATCCTTTTCTTGGAGTACATCATGGGACACAAAGGTCCCGCCCCCCTTTTCTGGGGTATATGTATTTGTATATTGCTTTGCTACAAAAACTGAGGTACTCCTGGTAGGAGGAGGTGTTATATAGGGAGGCAACTTCCTGTTTAGAGTGGGCCAGTGTCCATCACCTGAAGGTGGCCTATAACCCACTTAGTAATTATTATGCTGCTCTGTATCCCATGAGGTACTCCAAGAAAAGGATTTTACAGGTAAGCTGTAATAAAAATCCTATTTTTACACAATGCAGAGGATTAACCCTGTTCCACAGTGAGTATAACAAGCACGCTTTACTGAATATGCAGACCTTTTTTTACTGTTGTGGACGTTAGTGGGGTGAAATCAACATTCGTTTTTAACCACAATGACGAGAAAATTTGAAGGAGCCAGTTTTTTAAATTTTTTTTTAATGTGTTTTTTTGGGAGTCACATGACCTTTAAAAAATAAAATAAAAAGATGCTGGTTGGCAATGAGCTGGCATCCACCGATTTAGGGGAGTTGGTCAGACCACCCAGCTTTTTCTCCCCTCGCATTTACAGAGCCGCCTGAGCTGTTTGGCGGTCCTGCCCAGTCTTCCCGGATCCTCCCTCCTCTGCAGTGTCCTGTCCTAAATTTTAACGCAACACACTTAAAATGTGCTGTGAGGTGTTTTTTTTTTTTTTTTTTTCTTTCTAAAGCATAGCATGCTTTAGAAGCGCAGCAGTGTGAAGCAGTCTTATTCCACTTGTCTTCCAAGTAATACAAATTCATACCCATGGGGCATGTGCGGTAGAGACGTCATCGCAGCATGGCCAGTCAAGCGGCCGCAGTGCACAAACCCGGAAGGAAGACTGGGAGAAGATGGAAGCCTCTGCAGCAGTGACATGTACCGCTGGTTTCAAGGCAAGTCTTTTGTAATGTGCTAGTATGCAATGCATACTAGCACATGATATTACTTTGGAGGAGAAAACTTTTCTTTATAAAAAAAAAGTTTACTACTTTCAAATTAGTTGCTCTTTCAATGTTTCTCGAGTTAAGACTTCCAAAAGATCCACTTCAGAATTATTCCCTCTCTAGGAAGCCACACCTGCCTTTCACATCTTTCCACAATGGGATCTTTGGTGGTGCTTCAGGGTTTTCTAAAATCACCTTTTCAAACTTTAAAAACATGTTATGGAGAAGACGATAGGGAGAGTGGTTCTGTAATGCTGCCCTAGTGTGACAACACTGCTGCTGCTTCATAGATAAGGTATGGTAAGCATGTGTTGTCAACCTACTGAAAAATAGGGGAAAAAAGCCAGGGTAAAGTAATTGAATGTGTCCACCACATCCATGCACCCATAAGCTGACCTATATTACTTTTTCAGGACAGTGATGTGATATTTTTTATTTGTGTAGCTTTTCTTTGCTATTTTTGTCTGCACTTCATTGTCTGCCAGTTTTGGCAGGAAAGTGCTTAATAGTTCCCAAAGGAACTTTTTCTGTCATGCTGTCTTAGAAAACGGTGGAAAAGGGTTGTCTGGAGTATAAGTTTCCTGGAATCTTCCAGGATAGCTGTGTCTTATTTGCAATGTTTTTATTTGTTTGATTTAGAGTGTTAGTTTATTACATAGTGCATTTTGATGTATGCCCTTTAACTTCTAAGCTTTGTTTCCTGTTTTAGTTTGGGGGTGCCACACTGTCATGTACTGTCTTAGAAGATTTCAAGAAATTTAGTTACTGAGGCACTAACTGTAAATTTCTGATTCCAGGTTTCACTTCCAGAAGTAGAATTAAAAGCTGGGCTTGCATTAAAGCCAGCGGTTTACCCAGTGACTGTAACAGATAAACAAATTCTGGATATCTCCTTCTCACAATTTATGGCTTCAGTCTCTGGCAAAGTGTCTTGTCTAGGTATGTTGTGTTATGTGTTTTTAAGGTGTTTTCTTCATATCAAGAAGTGGTAAAAAAAAGACTATCTTTGGAGATAAGCAGCCCATAGATGACTATTTTTTTTTTTTCTCGTTCAACCCACTGTTTGGAAAAAAGTGAATGGGCGAGTCCTCCTGCTGTGCCTTTGTATTCTGACAGCGGGTGACTTCAAGGCTCCCAAAATATACTGTTTCAGTGGTAAAAAAAATCAGACTGCGTGGTTGTACAGAAGTCGATCGGTAGATCAGCTTCTGTACAACCACCCTACCCATACATGAATCAAAATTTGGCCAGTCCCTGCTGGTGTGTGTAATTTTTGCATGCTTTTAACCGCAGTTTTTGCTGTGGTTTCTGAAAATGCACCAGAGATTTAGCATGCAGGACTTCTGGTGCACTTTTCAGAAAAGGGTGCAAAAACAAGCGACCTAATTAAAAATGTATTGGACTGTGGCTAAAACCGCGGGTAAAGTGCGTGAAAATCACGGAAACACCTGCGCTGTGGCCAGACTACAGCGAAGCTGTGTGCGACTGGCCTTTAAAGTGGAACCAATAACCACTTAATAAAAAAATGTTTTTTTAGCAAGGAACATACATTCCACATTAATGATTTATGCTAGTAAAATTGGTGTGCTGTAAATTGCTTCCAGCATTACCCCTGTTTCTCCTTGCCGGAGGCTGCCATTGTTTTGAAGCCCCAAGCCCACCCTACCAGTAAATCTTTAGGCTGACAGCAGATCGGCCTTTAGTGGTTCTGATTTATGGCACCATGCCAAAAATGGAGAGCAACTGTGCACATGCAGAGCAAGGTGAGACAGTGTATTACTGGATTTTAAACAGTATAGGCACTTTTATGGTTTTGAATAAGGGCCAGCCTGAAGTGATTGAGCAGGACTTAATTATCTGACTAAAGTTTTTACTCTAATAACTTCTGTAAAAATTAGTAGCTACTGTAAAACTGCCCATGCTTTCTTTGATTGTAATAGCCTTGTTAGTCATTTAGGCTTAATTGGATTACAATGGGAGCATGTACAAATATATTAATGGTGAAGCTAAAACAATTTGATTGGGCAGTGAATCTTAGCATGATTACCAATATCTGACCACTGCAATAGGGATTGGAGAAATGAAAGGAAACCTATACGTTGTCAGACTGTTGCCTTTTCATTGCTAACCCGCTCCTCTAAAAGTACTAGTTTACTGGCTGATTTGCTGATCCGTTCCTTTAGGTACTTTAGGATGTTACCCTGGGACCAGCATACTCTTTCCTAAAAATACTTGTTCTGGTTCAGTGTCTATAAATAAACGTTACTCAAATTTTGGTTGCTATGGAGGGGTTAAAGCCGTGCGTGTGTGTACATATATAATATAAATATTTTTTTTCTTATTGCCGTTTCTGTTCTAATGGGGAGATTTCAATTCCCAAAGGTACAACAGGAAGTAAGAGAATCTGTACAAAGGGAGGAGAAATCACTTCTAGATAGCTGTCCCTGGAACCTTTTAACATAAAAACGAGTAATCTCTTGTCTTCTTTCCCTCTCATAATTTTCAGATGTTACCAACAGACTAGAATATATTGATGTTTTCATATTTCTGTTTCTAATATGCACAGATGCCTGTGGTGATGTTACTGTAACATTGCAGTCTATGAGCAGACAGAGAGAGAAGCGCACACTGCAGATTTCTAGCAAGACTGAAGGTGCTACTTTCAATTTTGAGGATATCCTGCCTGGAAAGTACAAAGGTAAGACAAGTGATTGCGGATAAAGATGGCAGATATTTGTCTGACCCTCAAAGCAGCCTTGATCTCTAATGGAAAGTAAGTAATTTTTGTGTAAAGCTTTGTCAAAGCTTAAAGGAGTTCGTTGTGCACTCCTGTGACCCGTTTTAAGCAGAGAGCGGGCTGAAGTCCGCTCTCTGCTGATGTCACTGCTGTCAGTCCAGGCTCCATGCCACCACGACCACAGAGTCTGGATCCGCTAGATCCCTGGACCGACACCCGGCTCAGCCTCTCAGCCCCCTCCACAGCCCAGCGCTCCAATGAGTGAGGAGGGAGAAGAGCAGAGAGCTGTGAATGACAGTCTGCAGCTCTCTGCTCACGGAGCTCTGAAAACCGAGCGATCGGCTGTGCTCAGTTCTGTGTAGAGCCGCCGAGGGACAGATGCAGCATCTTACCACCTAGGTAAGTATGAATCCTAAAAAAAAAAAAAGAAGAAATCCTGGCCTTCTTTTAATTGAAAATTCTGAAGTTAGAAGCTAGTTGGCTACCATGCACAGCTGCACCAGATTTTTCACTCTCCAGATTTAGTAAATCAACCCCATAGTGTACCGTGAATGAGAAAAGAAGATTTTGTCTTTCAGCTGCTTTGCTGTCCATCTGTAGATAAAAAATGCATTGTGGGAATGTACATTTTTTTTTTTTTTTTGAATAAGAGCCACTCCACTCCACTCCTCTTGGGGCTCTTTCACTCATGCGGACCGTTTAGGTCCGCCTGTCAGTTTTTCAGGCGGACCTGCACGGACGCTCCATGTACCTCCTCTGAAGCGATGGATGTCATCGGTGACTTGTCCGCTGACATCCGATCCGCTAAATGCAGACGGATGGAAACCCTATTTTCCATCCGTCTTGTGGATCGGATGAAAACGGACAGGTGGTCTGTTTTTATCTGATTCCCCATAGAGGAGATCGGCGCTCTGACGGGTCCGCCCCTGCACAGTGAGCAGAGACAGACCTGTCATCCGCCGGCTCAGCGGGGATCAACAGATCGATCCCTGTTGAGCAAGCGGAGTCCGTCAAAAAGGACATATATACGTGAAAGGGGCCTTTAAAGTATAACTGAAGGCAAAACTTTTTTTAGTTTTGGATAGAGTGGAGAGGGATTAGAACGCTTGTAATTTTTTTTATTGCTGTCTGTGCCCCCGTTATGATTCATCCTCTCTTTGTCTTGTTTACCATTAACATTGAAAGTGAAAGAAGAAAATCACTGATTTTGGGTTGTCCCCAGAAAAGTAATGCCCCGTACACACGGTCGGATTTTCCGATGGAAAATGTCCGATCGGAGCTTGTCGGAAATTCCGACCGTGTGTGGGCTCCATCGGACATTTTCCATCGGATTTTCCGACACACAAAGTTGGAGAGCAGGAGATAAAATTTTCCGACAACAAAATCTGTTGTCGGAAATTCCGATCGTGTGTACACAAATCCGACGGACAAAGTGCCACGCATGCTCAGAATAAATAAAGAGATGAAAGCTATTGGCCACTGCCCCGTTTATAGTCCCGCCGTACGTGTTTTACGTCACCGCGTTCAGAATGATCGGATTTTCCGACAACTTTGTGCGACCGTGTGTAGACAAAACAAGTTTGAGCCAACATTCGTCGGAAAAAATCCTAGGATTTTGTTGTCGGAATGTCCGAACAAAGTCCGACCGTGTGTACGGGGCATAAGACTGGGAATCTTCCAATGGGGACAGTTCTGGTGATCTGGGGGTCCTCAAGGAATTCTCTTTAATTTTTGAAGGGATTTTCTCTCACTTCCTGTTTGGCTATGGGACAAGAAGTGAAGAGAAATCTCTGCAATGGGACACAGATGGCGAAAAAAAAAAAAAATCTGACAGGGGTTATAACCTTCCCTTACTATATCCAAAATGAAAAAAAAGTTCTACTCTAAGTGCTGTATGCTATACATCTAGATACAAGCTAAAGCATGTCCCAAGCTTCGAGAAAGCTGCTTGAAACTTTTTAAATGCTTACAAAACTGATGCTGTATAGACTGGCCTTACAAGCAGAGACTGTACAATGCTTGTTGTGTTGAAGGTCTTGTCAGATGGTGACAGTATATCAGTAAGCTCAAATGGCAACAAAGTTGTAGCTTTACTTCTCTGGTTGATACCATAATGCGAAACTCTGATGTTTCTGCATGTTTTATGCTTTTTTTGTCATTGTTTTGAAGTATTACAGTTAAGAATCTGAATGATTGACCTCAAATATGTATATTGTACATAATATAACTGGGTACTAACATTTATAGGTAAAGTTGGAATATCCCATTGCCCCTCAGGGGATCGGGAAGCAATTTTTTTCCCCCTGCTGTAGCACATTGGATCATGCTTTACTGGGGTTTTTCACCTTCCTCTGGATCAACTGTTGGTATAGGATTTTGTAAATGGGATTGTATGTTGTGCTTTTTTTTTATTTTAATATTTATTTATTTATTTATTTATTTTTTATTGGCTGAACTAAATGGGCTTGTCTTTTTTCAAACTGACAAACTATTTTTAAATAAGTACTGTAGAAAGTTTGGTAAAACATACAGAACTATACACAGATTACCAGGTGTCTTTTTAGACTTTAAGTGCTAGTGTTAATAATAATAGCTTATAGAGGGCACTACATTCATTTTTATCCTGTGTTTTGATTTTAAGCGAGCATTATCCAGGAAGACTGGTGCTGGAAGAATAAATCTGTAGAGTTTGAAGTTACAGAAGACAATGTTGTTGGTGTGGAGTTCAGACAGACTGGCTACATGCTAAGATGTTCCCTTTCACATGCTATAACCCTGGTAAGTCATTTACTCTGCAAAAGTCTTAGGCGCTTTAGATAAAAAAAATGGTCCTTTCTTTTTTATTGAGGAACACAGCAAGACATGACTTTCTGGTTATAATGACTCTTTCAGGAGAATTAGACACTGGCAACCCGTTTAAAAAACCTTGTGGGTCCTTTCTGAAAAACCTCTTTCTCCCAGCTTGCCTCAGTTGTTTGGTAGTCAACATCCTTTTTCTGCTCTGCTGAGAAAAGGCTACCTTTTTGCTAGCCACTCACATTTTTTTTATTGTACTAGTCTTGGTGTGGATATTCAGATCGGCCTTTCCTAAACTTGACTGTGGAATGCTGTGCTCAGACCCAGCTGGACTGGCCGATTTGCGGGGCTAGATTGGAATATGACCTTCACGCACTGGGCGCTGCATTGTCGTTTTCCAGACCTTCGTGTACTGTGTAAATTGGCAGCAGATTGCTCTCCAAGTCCAGAGAAGTGTCACAGCCCCAGGTGTGACCCTGACTTTAAAGAGTCACTTTATTTTTAGGCTGTGCGATTTGACCAGTTAGTAGGACCATTGGGTGCAGTTTAACATTCCCGATTTTACATCACATAACAGGGGGAGCAGTCCTGCTGCAGCAGGTGGCTCCAGCACGCACCCCATTACCCGTTCCAGTGTGCCCATGAGATACCTGATACTCAGAGTGTTTGCCTTCTTCTGAGTCTTCCTTGGCTCCATTGGACATGACAGTCTCCTCAACTGTATCTTGGGAGAACTTTACCACAGTCATGCAGAATTTCTTGAGCCAGATAGCACATTTGATTGCTGTTCTGACGGCAGATTCTATAAGTGTTCTTCCGCACCTTTCCTTGCAGTATCCCTATCTAACCTCCCTGCAGCCTCTCAATTTTCATTCACCAAGTCTCTGAGCCTCTTAGAGCTTGTTCACACGTGCGTCAATACCATGTGTTTGGGTGACATTTATTCAGCAATTTTTAAAAACCTCTAAATTGCCCTTCAACACCTGACATGAATGCTACAATGGGTACAACACAATGCTGTATACACAGGAACCATAGTTTTGTGTTCTGTTCTGTCATGTTAAAAATTAAGTAGAATGTTGCTTTCAATAGTCAGCTGCCTCCATTGATTTCAATAGTAAAGATCTGTAACTGCACGTTAACAGTATCAGTAGAATTTATGGTGTGTTAGTGAAGCATTTATAAAGTGTTAGCTGGGCACTGGAGGAGAGGCGGTGGAGGTTCCTGTATCTCAGAATGCACTGGGGAATAGAGCGGTAAGATAGGGCAGCTCCAACCACTTTCTGTTTGTACAGAGCAGTCCTGTGATAACACCATCTGCTTCTTTGTGCGGGCAAAAACATCAAGCCAGCCAGCAATACTGACAGTCAAGACCAGAGGCATTGAACACTATTGCCAGTGGCAAAGCTTTTTGTGTCAGCAAAGTTTAGTTGGACCAAGTCAAGTTTCAAAAAGTTCTAAGTATATACAAATCCATTTTGTAGAATTCACAAAAATGTCTTTCACACCACAACCTAACCACCTCACTCGGCTCTTAGAGTGTAATTTCAGATCTCCACCCCCTTTTTTCTCTGTACTCTCAAACGCTTTTATAGGTTCTGGACTTTGAATGTATATAGAGAAGAGAAGACTGCAGATAAACCGGTACAACTTATGTAGGAGAATTTGTTCATCATCTGTATATCACCTGAGACCAGTCACTTCACTGGGTATATGAGAGGGTTTACATCCACTTTAAGGCTTCCTTCAACAAGTGATTGAAGGCATCCTCAATACTTCCTCGATTTACAGGATGTTTTGTATTTAAAGATCACAAACAAAAGATTTACCAGCACACTTACCTGCCAGCCTGAAAAACAACCAAATTTAGCCCAGGTTCACACTGCCCGTGGCATTCGTACAACTTTGAAGTCGGACCTAAGCATGTCTTCTTTAACAGAAGTCATACCAAAGGTAGTGTAGGAACCTTTTTCTATGTCGGAGCGACTCAAGTCGCACTGATGTTCACCGATGTCACATTAGTGTGAACCAGGCCTTCCTTTAAAAATAGATTTTTTTTCTCAAAAGTTGTAACAATATAACCAAGGTCCAGAATAGGGTTGAAATGTGTCAACCTTGCTGTGAAATGCATTCTCTTTGTGTCTTGATGGATTATTGATTAAGTCTTTACCAATTTTACTTCAAGTAGCATCGAGCTGCCAGACATTTATCTTCTTTTCATGAGAGTTTCAGAATTGGCTGCTCTTTCCTGCAAGCAATCATTCCTGGTGCTCCATCCTGACAAGTTAGTCTTATGGCCTCAGCCAAAGTTAGTTTCTTTATTCTATGTTAACCAGGATATTGTGTTGCCATCTTTCTATCCTAAGCTTTAGACGCAAGGGGGTAAGATTCTCTGCACTTTGGATGTGGTTCATATGATCTGGTGTTACCGGAGGTCACCCGCTGCAATTCATCAGCCGGATTCCCTCTTTGCGCTTCCTTTAACCACTTACCGACTGCCGCACGACGATGTACGTCCAAACTTTGAACGGGGATAGCGTTGTTATGGCAGCAGCTAGCTGCCATAACCCTGGTATCCCAGTTTTCGTGCGGCGGCCGGCTTTCAGACAAAAGTGGTCCCTGCGGCGGTCTCGCCGCAAGATCACTTTTATCTGTGGAGTAAGAGGGGCCCCCCCTCCTGCCGCGATCCGGTGCCCTCCGCCGCTTACTGGAGCCGTCGGTAGCGGCGGAGGCGGTCACATCCATCTCCATCCTGTGCCTAGAGATGAGTGAGGCTAAGATGGCGCCCACTCGTCTCCATGACACTGCTGGGCGGAAGCAACGTCAAAACGTCACTTCCGTCCACGCCTCTTAAAGGCAAATTTTTTTCAAATGTCATTTTTTTAAATTACTTTTTTTTTTATTGCATTTTAGTGTAAATATGAGATCTGAGGTCTTTTTGACCCCAGATCTCATATTTAAGAGGTCCTGTCATGCTTTTTTCTATTAGAAGGGATGTTTACATTCCTTGTAATAGGAATAAAAGTGACACAATTTTTTTCTTTTTTTAAACAGTGTAAAAATAAATAAAATAATGTAAAATAAATAATAAAAATACATTTTTTCTTTTTTTAAAACCCCCTTGTCCCGACGAGCTCGCGCGCAGAAGCGAACGCATACGCGAGTAGCGCCTGCATATGAAAACGGTGGTCCAACCACACATGTGAGGTATCACCGCGACCGGTAGAGCAAGAGCAATAATTCTAGCCCTAGACCTCCTCTGTACCGCAAAATATGCAACCTGTAGAATTTTTTAAACGTCGCCTATGGAGATTTTTGAAGGTAAAAGTTTGACGCCATCCACAAGCGGGTGCAATTTTCAAGCATGACATGTTGGGTATCAATTTACTTGGCGTAACATTATATTTCACAATATAAAAAAAAATTGGGCTAACTTTACTGTTGTCTTATTTTTTTTATTCAAAAAAGTGAATTTTTTCCAAAAAAGGGCGATTGTAAGACCGCTGCGCAAATACGGTGCAAAAAAAAGTATTGCAACGACCGCCATTTTATTCTCTAGGGTGTTAGAAGAAAAACCATATATAATGTTTGGGGGTTCGAAGTAATTTTCTAGCAAAAAAACCTGTAAACACCTGTAACACCTAAAATCCAAAATGAGGCTGGTCCTTAAGTGGTTAAAGGTCCAATTAAGTGTCACGCAGCTTCCAAGTCCGCCATTTTATTCTCTAGGGTGTTAGAAGAAAAACCATATATAATGTTTGGGGGTTCGAAGTAATTTTCTAGCAAAAAAAACCTGTAAACACCTGTAACACCTAAAATCCAAAATGAGGCTGGTCCTTAAGTGGTTAAAGGTCCAATTAAGTGTCACGCAGCTTCCAAGTCTACCATTTTTAAGTGGATTCGTTGGCTAATTTTTCAGGCTTCGGGTCTGAAGGGCAGCATTTCCATGATTATTCATTCTACCTAGTCTTCAGTTACTATTTTTACGACATTTTACCACGTGGAGTATGTTTTGCAGACTGCTGTGTGTGTTTCTAACTGGTTTAAACCTGATCCTGTCTCTCTTACTTTTGTGGTTCATGGCTTGCTACAAAAACTGAAGCCTAGCTGGGAGGGGTTATGCCTGGGGGGATTCCTGTCTTTTTTTTTTGCAAGTGTCCAATCACCTGAAGTTGGCAGCAAAACCCTATTATGGATATGAAGATGCTCTGTGTTCCTTGATGCACTCCAAGAAAAATTTACAAGTAAACCAAAAATACAGTTTTGCTTGTGTGCTATGTACAAATTACATACCCCTAATTTTGTGCATCCCATAGATGGATGCTGCTGTGTTAAAAATGATCTGTGATTGGACAAGAGGAGGATAATCAGCAATTTCCTCTCCCCTTCCAATCACAGAATGCCTTGTATTCTATGAAAAGACTACAAGACATTTTTTTTTTATTGTAGAAGGTGGCGTGCGAGTGATTCACATAGCCTTCACTATATGCAGTGTACTAGAAATTGGAGTGTAATTGTCAGAGGACATTATTAAGGGCATCATTTTTACATCGCAAATGTGCAAATATTTTTTCACTTGTGTACATTTTTAATAAATACACAGACCACTGGTAAAGTGTGTTCAATGGACTGTTCAATAAATACAATAACAATACTGGTTTATGTTGTACTTGCATGATGCACAGATCTACCGATCTCTCTCTCGTTCATTGTGGAGGCTCCGTTCGTAATGATAGTCTACCATGAGAATGTCTGTCTCTCTGTAAAGAAAAAAAAAAAAAAAGAAACTCCGTCAAAAGACCCATAAATTTGCTGTCTTTGTAATTCTTTAACATGCTGCACATCTCAATGCATCTTGCCACTGTACATTCATTTGTTTAAGAACATTAAGAAAAATAAAATAGAAATCACCTGATAATGCATTTTTTTGCTGACTTTCAATTGTGTTGCTTTTTTTTTTTCTCTATATAAACAGGAGTTTTACCAGGATGGAAATGGACCAGAACACGTTGGCGTTTACAATTTAACAAAAGGAGTGAACAGGTTTTGCCTTTCAAAACCAGGTGATTTATGTTTTTTATTTATATATTTTCATACTTTTGGATCTCCTGATTAAAGCGGAGTTCCATTCAATGGTGGTACTTGCGCTTATCCATCGCTCCTGACTTTTAATTTTTTGTTGGGGGGGGGGGGCGGGGGCTGGACCTCTTCTTTAAGTCCTGTCCCATTCCTCATTGCCATTAGGACAGATTGAAAAGTTGAAACTTGATAGGAGTGTTAACATTTATTTGATCTAAAATGTAAAAAACAGAGTTAGGTACCTGGTAACTCTTTTTTCTAAGAATTCTTCCAGGGCAGCATCCGAGAGAGATAGGCTCCTACTCCCTAAAACAGGAAACACATTAGTCCACCATTATAAATTTCACAGTCTTACCTGTGTGCCTCAGTTATGTTAAAGCACCGAAGGAATTCCCTGTAAGCTGCAAGCTCCCCCGCTGTACCTGGTTTTTGTCATTTCAAGGGTGGGAACTAGTGCTGCCCTGGAAGACTTCTTAGAAAAAGAGTTACCAGGTACCTAACACTGTTTTCTCGAATCGTCTTCCAGGGCAGCATCCGAGAGGATGTATCAAGCAATACTTACTAGGGTAGGGTTAGAGACTGGAGCACTTTGCGACCAAATGCTTGGTCTTGGTCAGACAGCTGGTCTATGCGGTAGTGCTTAGCGAAAGTACTGAAGCTCGACCATGTCGCTGCCCTGCAGATCTGCTCTGGAGTTGCCCCTGCTTTCTCTGCGGCCGAGGTTGCCCAGGCTCTAGTTGTGTGCGCTCTGATTTCACTAGGTGGAGTGAGATTCTGTGCCTTATAGGTAATCTGTATGGCCATCCTTATCCATCTACTGATGGTACTTTTTGAAGCTTGTTTCCCTCTGTTGATTCCTGCATAGAGGATGAAGAGGGAGGTCGTTCTACGCCATTCCTTTGTTCTTTCGAGATACGTTATGAGCGTGTTCCTTACATCTAGTTTGCTGTAAATGTCTCTTTTCCTACTATCCATGGTTGTTGGAAGTGAGGGTATGACGATGTTTTGGGTTCTGTGGAATGTAGAAGAGACCTTGGGTAGAAAGGCCGGATCTGGAGAGAGAATTATCTTGTCCAGATGTATTAGACAGTGCGGTTCTATTGTTGACAGAGCTTGGATTTCACTCACTCTTCTGGCGGATACTAGGGCCAGAAGGAGCGCAGTTTTTAGCGTGAGGTTTTTGTCTGAGCTGTCCTCGATAGGTTCAAACGGAGGGGAAAGAAAGCCCTTAAGTACCGTGCCCATGTCCCAGGTGGGAGTTCTGTACATTTTGGCTGGTTTGGATCTTTTAAGAGCTATGAGGAATCGTCTTATCAGCGGGTCCTCCGCTAGTCTAGTATCCATGACCGAGGAGTGCTGCAACTTGTACTTTCAGGGTACTAGGTGATATGTTTTTGTCTGCACCATCTTGTAGGAAGTCCAAAACTATTGGAATTATCCCACCATTGGAGGTTGGTCTGTCTTTGTACCAAGCAACAAATTTTTTCCTTATTTTCTCATAGATAGCTCTCGTTACCGGCTTTCTGCTGTTTAAGATGGTGTTGATTACTCTGTCTGACAGGCCTTTGTTCTGGAGTTTTACCCTCTCAGTAACCAAGCCGAGAGCTTCAGGATTTTGTTGTTCGGGTGGTTGACTGGCCCTTGTGACAGTAGATCCGGGCGGTCCGTCAGTGTCAGCTGAGGTTGTATGCTGAGATTTTTTAAGTGACTGAACCATGCTCTCTGGGGCCAGTGTGGTGCTATTAGTATCACTGTTGTTTTCTCTGCCTTGATTTTTTGGATTACTTTTGGGATTATGGCAGTTGGAGGGAATGCATAGCACAGATGCCATTTCCAGTTTTGGTTGAAAGCATCCACCCAGCTGTTGCCATCTGTAGGGTCCAGGGAGAAAAATATCGGAGATTTTGCGTTCGCCCTGGAAGCGAATAGGTCTACTTTGGGTATTCCCCATTTTTGGGTGATTTGAGTGAAGGTTGTTTGGTTTAGTGACCATTCCGTTTGTTTTATCGTTTTCCGGCTCAGGAAATCTGCCAATGTATTGTCTGTTCCTTTCAGATGAATACCGGATATCGATCTTATGTTCGCTTCTGTCCACAGTAGGATTGATTGTGTCAGTCTCATCAATTTTTGGGATTTTGTACCACCTTGCCTGTTTAGGTATGCAACGGTCGTGGCGTTGTCTGATTGTATCTTTACATCTCTCCCCTGTAATGCTGGCTTGAAGGTTTTTAGCGCTTCCCCCACAGCTTTCAGCTCTCTCAAGTTTGAGGAGGCTTGTGACCATTTGGGTGTCCATTTCCCTTGTGAGAACCGCCCTTCCATGTGGGCTCCCCATCCTAGGGCGCTTGCATCGGTGGTGATCTTGACTGGATTGACTTGAGCCCATCTGCGCCCCTCGATGACCCGAAGTGGGTTGAGCCACCAGTAGAGTGTTTGTTTGACTGTGGCGGGGATGGGAATGGATTTGTCTAGGGATGCTTGCCTGCCATCCCACTGGGACCGAATGTAGTTCTGTAAGGGTCGCATGTGTATTTGTGCCCAGGTAATGGCTGGAATGGAAGACGTCATCAGTCCTAGTATGGACATTCCGTGCCTGATTGTTGTGGAATGATTCCTTAGCAGGGATGTAATCGCTCGTGTAATTTTTTCATCCTTTTCCTTTGTTAGGAACATTTTTGACAGTCTGGAGTCCAGCACGTATCCCAAGTAAACCACTCCCTGGCTTGGGGTCATTTGAGATTTTTCTGCGTTTATTAACCATCCCAGGTTTTGCAGATAGGTCATACTCGTGCGCAGGTTGTTTTCTAAGATTGCTGCTGAGTCCGCAAAGAACAGGAGGTCGTCTAAGTATGGTATTATTCCAATACCCTGCTGTCTTAGACCTTTTAGCGCTTCCGCCATTATTTTTGAGAATATTCCTGGTGCCGAGGAGATTCTGAAGGGGAGAGCTGTGTACTGTAGGTGCAGAGTAGCTGCTGGCCCCTGGATTGCGAACCTTAGGAACTTTTGGTGATCCTCCCTTATGGGGACATGTAGGTAGGCATCCTGTAAATCTAGTGTTGCCATGAATGTCTCCCGCGGTAGGATGTTCCTGATTGAATAGATAGATTCCATTCTGAATCTCTTGTATTTTATCCCTCGGTTGAGTGGTTTGAGGTTTGGTATCAGCCTTAGTTTGCCTGATGGTTTTCTTTTTGCGAAGATGTGTGAGTAGAAGCCCTTTTTGTTCCTCCTCTTGAGGAATGTGACGAATCACCTTCTGATCTAGTAGTTTCTGCAGGGATTCAAAAAACACTTTTGCTTGATTGCTGTCCTTGGGTAGCATGGTCGCTAAGTATTTGGTTGGGGGGCGGGTGGAGAATTCTATTGCGTAACCGTCCGCTATGGTGCGCAATATGAATTTGTTTCCCGTTATCTCCTCCCATTGGTGGGAGAAAGCCGCCAATCTGCCCCCCACCTGAAGGCAGTCATTGTTTTTTGTTCTTTTGGGTATTAGGCTTGAGGATGAATTCACCTTTGCCTTTCTTGTTTTGTTGACCCCAGCGCTTTTTTGCCCCTAGCTTATTAAATTTCTTGAAATGCCGAAAGGGCGCCTTCCCTTGTTTCTTCTTGGTTTGAGGGAACCCCTTATTTTTTGCTGCAGTCCTATCCAGGACTGTTTCTAGCTCAGGACCAAACAGTAGGTCTCCAGTGAATGGGATTCCACATAAACGGTTCTTGGAAGGTGCATCCCCCCCCCAAGATTTTAACCACAGGGCTCTGCGGGCCGAGTTCAGTAGTGCCGTGGTCCTAGAGGATATTCTGACAGTTTCTGCTGAAGCATCTGCCAAGAAAGCTGCCGCTCTAGTTAGTGTGGGGATGGTTTTAATTAGTTCCTCCCTGGGCGTGTCGTTTTCCAGTAATTCTTGCAGCTGGGTTAGCCAGATTAGCAAGGTTCGGGCTGTGCAGGTGGAAGCAATAGCCGGATTTAGGTTTGCCGCCCCTGCTTCCTATGCTCTTTTCAGGAGGGCTTCTATTTTCTTGTCCATGGGGTCGCTTAGGGTACCTGCGTCATCAAATGCCAAGTCAGATTTGTTCGTGATTTTTGCCAGAGAGGCATCCACCTTGGGGCATTTAGCCCAGGTTTTGATGTCTGCTTCCGCAAACGGGTATCTGCGTTTGATTGTGGCGGGGATGAAAAGCTTTTTCTCTGGGTCCTCCCATTCTTTTTTGACTATGTCTTTAAGGGTTTGGTGTACAGGGAACGTTCTTGGCTTCTTGGGCTGTAGCCCCTTGTACATTCTGTCATGTATAGTGAGTTCTGCGGTTTTCTGTTCTTTAATGCCTAGAGTGTCAGTGATGGCTTTGAGAAGACTGTCTGTGTCCTCAGAAGGAAACCGGTTGCAGTCTGTCGTGTCATCTTCCTCCTCTGAGTCTGAACAGATACCGTCTTCTGATTCAGATTGCTCGGATTCATCTGAATCCACCTCTTGTTCTGCCTGTACCTTGTTATCCCTCGGAATGTGTGTTCCGCTGGTAGATGGGATACTGGCCTGAGCGACACTTGATGGCGTTTCTAATTTTTCGATAGCTGAGCGTAGTGGTGCCATGGTGCTCTGAATTTCTTTCTTAAAAGAATTGAGCAGGTCTTTCAAAAAACCCTGTGATTCTTTTGCCACCATTTTGTCTATGCATTTCTGACACAGGGGCTTTTTCCAATCTGGGGAAAGCCTGTGGCTGCATGAGGCACATGTTTTGCCTTTAGCCTTCCTTTCCTCAGGGGTCTTTGCCTAGAAGCAAGCATAGAGAACAAAAATCCCCGTGAGATAGGTGGTCAAAAAGACTGCCTGTAGATAGGCAGTTTTGTAGAGAGGTTAAGACAGAGATAATTCAAAAGTATTCTGGCTTACCTTGGAGCTGTCCTGACTTGCAGGATCTGCAGGGCAGGGTGGGGAAGCGTCAGACATGATCAGCCACCAGGATCCTCTGCTTAGAGGCCTTTTTAACTGCTTCCTGCATAAGCTCCAGCCCCGCCCCCGGCTGACCCCGTGCAGGTTGGTGGACACACCTGCACATGCCGCTGTATTGTAGTGTACCCATGCTGGTAGCAAAGGGTAGCATTAAAAAATTTTCTATTCTAATCTTTGTTTTCTTTCTTTTACTCTTTTTTTTTTTTTTCAAAAATTCCCGCCCCTAGGTGTCCTGTGCGTCGCGCTCTATCTCCTGGAGATAGGCTACGGGAAAATGGCCGCCAACCCGGAAGCGGAAACTCCTCTCGGCGCCATCTTGGTACACCCCCAGCCTTCATGTAGCGGCCTGTGGCGGTGAGGACGCCGCAGCGCCGCCCGGAGAGCGGCGGATCCGTTCTGGGGAGTCAGCCGCGGCCACCAGGGACCTGTATGGAATGTACAAAACACTCCCTCCTAGATCCTCTGCTGCTGTGGTTTCCGGCGGTGGCGACAGCGAGGGGGGGGCGCCCATCTGTGCATGTAATCCATCCCCCCTGGCGGACTCCAGATTCTGCGGAAAGCCAGAGGGGGGTGCTTGCTGAGGCATACACAGGGCCTAGACAGCGGCATGGGGTGGGGATGACAGAGTCCTCCTGCAGCCTGGGGGGATGATTGCAGACCCCTCAGTAGGGGCAAAATCTCAGGCTTTGAGCAAAGTTGCCCAGTGCTGCGCCTGCTCACCCTCCCAAGGCCCATTGGGCTGTATGGCATGCTGGCAGGGGGTCTCCTGCAACAAGCACAGAGACAGATGAAGATAAAACAACAAACGTTTTTGCAGCTCCTGTGGGTCCGGAGGAAACACAAAACAACTGAGGCACACAGGTAAGACTGTGAAATTTATAATGGTGGACTAATGTGTTTCCTGTTTTAGGGAGGAGGAGCCTATCTCTCTCGGATGCTGCCCTGGAAGACGATTCGAGAAAAAGGGTTTGGCTTTAGCTACGCTTTCTACAATGACTAATATATTTCCTTCTGAATTGCTTAAATTGATACTGCTGCTAAAGCAGATTTGTTGTAAAATAAAAAATATATACATAATTTATGTACCTCCTGGACCTATTATGACATATATATTGTTAAAAAAATTATTCAGTTTCTTCAGTTTCTTTATCTTATGCTTTTTCACTAAAAACTGTTTCAGACAAAACAAAAAGCTGGCAATTGGAAAGTGTATCGACAGCCAAAACTTTTTAAGGTTTAGATGGTGTAGGGAAAGGTAAAAACCCCTAGTTATGTTTTATTTATTTATTTTTCCCATAAATCCGTTTGAGGTTATGGCATTAAAAATACAGTACTGCACAGAGTATAATAAAGTGACCAAATCAACATAACAAAGGTTTCATACAGAACGTTTAACAAACTTGTGCAATAAAAACACAATAAGACCTCCCGAGGTCCCTACATGATTTGGCAAGTTATTTTTTGCTTTCTCTATCCTGCTGGGAAGATTTCACTTCACCTCCTGTCCTGGAGACACAACAGGAAATGAGAAGAAAACTGTGGGGATTTCCCATAGGAACAGCTGTCTCCATTGGAGGATTTCCCCTTCTTTCTCTTTAGAAAATTCAGTGTTTGGCTTCCCTGTTTTTGGTTTTACAGACAATGATATCGGAACAAACAGAGTTAGTTATTCTCCCTAGCAAACAGAGCAATGAAAGCCTCACAATAAGTCTAAACATTTTCCCTCCTTTATCCAAAACTAAAAAAAGGCTGACTTTACATTAGTAGTTGTAAAGGC
This sequence comes from Lithobates septentrionalis, assembly GCA_037952835.1. Taxonomy (NCBI): domain Eukaryota; kingdom Metazoa; phylum Chordata; class Amphibia; order Anura; family Ranidae; genus Lithobates; species Lithobates septentrionalis. The sequence continues at coordinate 1,651,995 of JBBDGP010000419.1, forward strand.
AATTTTTTTTTTTAACTAAAATATTAAAGGTTATACTTGCCTGCTCTATGCAGTGGAATTGCACACAGCAGTCCCTTACCTCCTCTTCTGGAGTCCCCCCGCTGGCACACTCTCTGCTCCTTCTTTTTGTGGGTGCCCCCAAAGCAAGCCGTATGCCATAGGGACACACAGCCACGCCCCCTGTTCCCTGCTCAGAGATATTGACTTACTGGATTCACAGGCTACACTGACAACAGCAGGAGCCATAAGCTCCTACTGCTGTCAGCTTAGCCTGTGAATCCAGTAAGCGAGAACAGCACTGCTGCAGACAGGTCGGTGCTGGATCGAGAGAGGAGCCAGGTAGGCAGTCTTTTTTTTTTTTTAAATTGTTTATATCAGGAAAGCGGCCCACGTGGACTGACAAGTTACAAAGCATTGCACACAACAGAAAACTATTACATAAAGAGAACTTATAATACAACATCCTATCTCCATTAGCAATACCGCTGGAGTCAATTAACATGGTAGTTAGTTGATGTGTTGGGTACAAATATTGTCTCCCGTCTACCCTGAGGCGGGACGAGGTGTATTATGTTTAGAATCTTCATAAGGTCCTCCACTCAGGGGGAAATTTTTTTCAGTGTTGACGGTGAGGTGCGGTGTGGTATTGCAGTCCCATGGGCTCAATGCCATCTTTTCCCCTTTTCTATATAGTCCCCCAAGATGGGGGGGGGGGGGGCGGGGGGTTAGAAGTAGTATAGATTAGTAAGAGAGGAAGTAAAAAAGGTAGGAAAAGAAGATTAGAAGAGGGGGTGGGGCAGTGAGGAAGGGGGGGGGGGTGAAGGTGTGCCCCACGATCAAGGAGTGTCGGAGTCTGGTCTGGAATATATCTGTGAGGTTCTATGCCTCGGCTTGGGGGCAATATGCTGTACTGTACATACTCATGCATCACCCTCGGACCCTCTTAGGGCCTGTCCCTCAGCCGAGTATATGAACATGTTCCACAGCTGCCAGGTTTTGGAGAACATCTCCTGTTTATGCTGTGCTGTGAGGATGAGGTCTTCCATTTTTTTTAATTTCCTCTACTTTTTGGAGCCATAAGTCAATAGTTGGTGGAAGAGTAGATTTCCAGTGGAGCGGGATGCAGGCCTTGGCTGCATCTAGCAGGTGTCGGATCACCGATTTCTTATATATTCTGTCAGGGATGTTTGATGCGTATAAGAGAGAATGCTGGGTTGTCTGTGATGGTACGGTCAGTAAATTGCTGTATCGTCTCCCGCACTACTCGCCAGAAGTGCATTCGCTTGGAGCATGACCAAAAGATGTGTATCAAGGTCCCTTTGTCTGCCCGGCAGCGCCAGCAAAGGTCTGACGTCGTTGGAAAGGATTTATGTAGTAGCGTTGGGGTTCTGTACAATCTTGAAATAATTTTGTAATTGGTTTCTTGTATTTTGGCACAAATGGAGGATTTGTGTGTGAATCTAAGAATGTGCTGCCTCTTGGTGATATTGAAACGGCAGTCTAACTCTTTTCCCATTCAAGTAGTCCCTGAGGTATAAAATCTCCTGGGGGTGTATTTAAAGGGTTGTAGGTCAGAGAGTGTGTGTGTGTGGTAGCACTCCCGTGGTAGTACAAAGTTCTTCCAGGGTTGCAAGTGGTTGGCTACTGTCTGTGGGGGGGATGGATGGAGCCAAGGAAATGGCTTAGTTGAAGCGCTCTCAGGAAGTCTAGGCGGAACGGGCCCGTGGGGTCAGAAAGATCTGTAATTGTTTTCCAACGTCCTCCCGAGCTAAAGTCCAGGGCATTTCTGTTGGATTCACCTCCTATTTAGCAGATCTTTGCGGTTACTGTCTGTACAATATCACTGTATTGCATTTTTTCTCATTTCCAGATTATTATGTATTTGTATTCCATGTATGTGCTTACTATTTTATGATATTCTTTATTAAAAATGTATATATATTTTTTTATATTCTCTTTACACTTCATTTGCCATCTGCCCTGTCTAAAGTCCCACTCATAGGAAATCCTTTTCTTCAATTTGTTGCTTTTAGGGATGTGGGGCAGTTTAGCGCAATTCTGGTGACAAGTAGCACTTTGTTCAAAATCATTTTCCCGAGCTAAAGTGGGGGACTTTGTGTAGGACTGCATCACCCAGACTCCGGAAGATCGCATCATGTAGACCTGGTATAAACAGGAGGTTTCCCAGTATGGGGTATAGAGGTGAGTTCTGAGAGGAGAGAGATGTCTGCGACATGAGTCGTGCGCAGATCCGGGACAAGTTACCGATCAGCGGGTGACGTTTAATCTCTCCCAGTAGACCCGAGTAACACCATGGAGCTCTACGGTGGAGGACTATACTGCGGGATTGCTCCAGTTGGGTCCACAGTTTGGTCTCGGCAACAATCTATGAGTCTCCCCAGGTGCACAGCCTGATAATAAGCACGGATATTTGGTAATGCCAAACCTCCATATAGTTTGGGGAGGACGAGTAGTTTGTTGGTGAGTCTGGGTCTTTTCTTGGTCCAGACAAATTCTGTAAATGCTGATTGTACTCGTTTAAAATAGGTTGTTGGTATGTGTGTAGGTAAAGCTTGCATGAGGTAAAGGAGTTTCGGAAGGATGGTCATATTTTCAAGATATTGCAGCGGCCTAACCAGGAATGTAGACCGGAATGCCATTGGTTTAGTAGTGCTTTGATTGTTTTTAGTAAGGGTGGAAAATTGATTTCGTATAGTCTCCAGAATGTTTGGGGAATATATGTGCCCAGGTATTTCAAGGCCTTATTTGTCCATTTCAGTTTAAAGCTGGATTGAAGGTGTGTAAGTTGTGTTAGCGGTATCTCCACGCCCATCGCTTCCGACTTAGCAAAATGTATTTTTAGGTTGGAGAGTGCCCCATATGTTGTAAATTCTTGTAGCAGGTTCGAAAGGGAAACTATTGGGTTCGAGAGTGAAAACATCAGGTCGTCTGCATAGGCTGACGCCTTATAGTGAGTTTAGTTGATCTCTATTCCCACAATGTTCGGGTTTAGTCTTACGTGACATAGAAAAGGTTCAAGGGATAGTGCAAAGAGGAGGGGTGAAAGTGGGCATCCCTGACGTGTCCCGTTTGTAATTGGAAAGGAGTCTGATGTTACTCCGTTGGCCCTGACCTTTGCTGTCTGTGTCGTGTATATTGCCGAGATTAATTTCATCATGTTGCTGCCTAGACCCATGTGTCTCAGTGTTGTAAGCATAAAAGCCCAGTTTACCCGGGCAAAGGCTTTTTCAGCATCAGTGCTGAGAAAAACACTGTGTTTTTGCTAGGGTGGCTGTAAAGAGCAGGTTCAGGACGTTGGTGGTATTGTCCCTTGCTTCCCTGTTTGGGACAAAGCCCAATTGGTCTAAGTGTATCAGGCGGGGTATGTGCACTTGTAGCCTGGAGGCTATTATTTTAGTGAAAAGTTACCAAGGTCGTTGAAAAGTTGGATTAGGTGATTTCCTAGGGATGGGAGTAGAGTCTTATAATATTGAATTGTGAGGCCATCTGGTCCGGGGGCTTTCCCTTGTTTGGTGTTCCCTATTGCCAGCTGTAGCTCTGTCAGTGTTATGGGTTCGTCTAGGAGGTTGCTTGTTTCAGTCGGTAGGGTGGGCATTGTGGAAGTGACTATGTATTCCGCTATGCGTTCCGGGGGTGGTTGCGCCAAGTTCAGATTGTATAGGGTCTCGTGCTAAGACTTGAACTCTCGAGTGATTTGTTGGGGTAGAGCTGCTTTTTGTCCCGTTGGAGAGTGTGTATATATACGGTATGTAGGATGCCAGTTTCTGAGATTGTAAAGATTGTGCTAGCAATCTACTGCATATATTACCTGATTCATATATCTTTTTGCGGGAAATTTGGAGTGCCGCCTTAGCTTTGAAGTGGAGAAGGTCAGTTATGTGTACTGTGTACTGTGTACTGTGTCGAGTTCGCTTCCCAGGGGTCTGGTCGGTGTCTGTTTGTGTTTAGCTTCCAGGGTCTGGAGTTTAAGTAATGTTAGTTGAGCAGTCCTTTGCCTTTTGATCCTCGCACCGTGCTTTATAAGCACACAGCGGATCACCGCCTTGTGCGCCTCCCAAATTAGCCCACTGTCAGTCGATCGAATTGTTGGTGTGAAAGTAGTGTGTGATTTCTTTCGTTACGTCTGCTAGGACCTCTGGATCCTGTAGGAGGCTTTCATTAAGCTTCCATGGCTTTCTTTGCCCCCATGAAAGTCAGTCATGGCGTATTGTGACCGGGGCGTGATCCGACCAAGTGATAGACCCTATAGTCGTCTCTTTTACTGCCTGAAGCTGATTGTGTGGTATTGAAAAATAGTCTGTGCGTGAATACGCGTGCTGTGGGCGGGAGTAGAATGTGTAGTCGCGTTCACCGGGGTGGAAAAGATGCCAGACACTTACTAGTTGTGCAGCGTGAAGAGCTAAGTGAATCACTTTACGTGTGCCTCGAGGGGTTGAGGACAGTCCTGTTGAGGTGCCCTCGGTGGGGAGCAGGGGAATGTTTAGGTCCCCGCCTATGATGAGCTGTCCTTCCGAAAAGTTTTGAAGCAACTCTAGGTGTCTTTTAACAAAGGTGTCTTGTTGACTGTTTGGGTGTGTATCCTGTAATAGTACGATGTCCGCTTTCATGCGTTTCATTGAAAAATAAAAAAGGGAAATTCCGCGCCTAAAAATCTACTACATATAAAAGAATATAATAAAGCGGCTACACCCTAACTGGATGAAAAATCATCAGTGTACATGTGAAAAGAAGAAAAATTGGGGAGCGCTAGATATGCAAAAACACAAATACTAAATGCTCAAAAAATATCTGTCATTCCCAGCACACCAACCTGCCGATGTGTTTAAAATTAGATGACTAAAACCATTAGAGGTAATAGCACAAAAAAATAACATATTAGACAATCCTAACATAACAATAATTAAACCATTAGTGCCTCAAGTGAGCAAAAAATAAAACGTAACTAATGACAAGTGATTTGTCAGTGGAACATATATAAATAAAGGATGTGAGAGTGAGAGTAAAAGAGGGAGAAAAGAGAGAGCGTAACCCCTTTGAGATAGCTAGTCTCTCAGGGGAGGTGAAAGGTGTCCTTTGAGAAAAAAGGTCTCCCAACTGGCACTGTCCAGCGGTCCTGGAAATCTAAAGTGTCAGCAAAATGCTGCTTCAATGCCCTCTCAGGTGAATCTGGATATTGAGTGTTTACCTAAGTGGAAGTGTGTTCAGCAAGGACCTTTGGGAGGTTCCCATACCCTCCCCAATCCCTCAGACCTTTATTACGTATGTGGTTGTGGGCAATTAGTATACGTCCTATGTGTACCGGACTAATATGCATGTGTAAATGGGAGCACTTAAGACCTAATGGTCTTGTACAACAGTCAAAACTTTATGAACAAGGGTACCAAAACTTGCATGATAAGTATACTGGCTGGCTGTAAAACAAGGTAACTAAAATATTTCCCCTATTCTGCTGTTGCGACCGTTCCCCCCCCCCCCCCCTATTCAGAGACGATACCTCTTGTGGTATTACCCCTCTCGGGTGCTAACAGGCAACTCGAGGGGTAGAGTTAAGGGGGAGGGGGAAATCACGCCCCCCCCTCTCTCAATCGCCGCCGACATCCTCCCTCATGTCCCCCCCTTAAGAGAGAGGCCCGGCCCTCTCGTGCCTCCCACACTGAGTAATATACACAAAATTCCTGCTGTTTCCACCTTAACAACACAATACAGTTATGCCATCTTTAGTTCCCATGAGGGTGGAGCATCAATATACATTCCCAGTAGAGCCCGCCCCCCCGCTGCTTGTCTGTCAAATCCATCAGAACAGCCACTCGCATGTCTGTCATAGAGGTTCTTGTGTGTCCTTGGCTACCAGATGGAACCAGGGACAACGTATCCATTAGACCTGTTCGGGTATAGCAGTGGGTGTATCTGTAACAGAGATTAGATTTTGGAGAGGTAGGAATGGCATTTCACCAACAGTGTAGGTTGCTGCGTGCAGGCGAGACTAATACACCCCCATTTTGTGAATATCTGCCAGTTAAGTTCCACTGTAGCTCCTGCCATATGCTGTGAGCAGATGTTCGGGGCGGGCAGGTAGAGATGGCTTGGGGAGGGGGGGCTGCCAGCTTCCGTTAGAACATGGATCTCCGTGTGAGGGGGAGGGGGTGTGAGTGGATCCGGGGTTGCCTCCTCTCATGGTGTACTGCAGAGAACCGGCCAGGGAAACGGCAACGGCCACCTGGTTCAGTCTATTTCCAGGGGGTCTTAAGCAATGTTGCAGTTGTGACAGGAGGCAGCATAGATGGCTTACATAGCCGGGTAAATGTGGGGCAAGTGTGGGGGCATGACTGACTTGCCTGAAACAAGGGTCATCAGTTTTCTGCTTGGTCCTGTCATTGGGGGATAGTAGCTACAAAGGAGCGGAGAGCATCAAGGGGGGGTTGCCAGCTTACGGAGTTTGCCAATGGGGGAATAATGTGGCCAGCCTGTATGAAACATGTGGTAAAGTCTAAGCGGTGCAGTTATGACTCACATGCTCCGTTGGTGGATGGGACACGGAATCATCCCCGAGACCTCTGGAAGTGGGCAGGCTGGCTGGGTCTGCTCGTGGTCAGGCCTGAACGGCCAGCAGGTCTTGGAATTCTCATCAGCCAATTCGGCACCTGGACCAGTTCTGCTCCCAAAAAAAGTGAATAATGCCGGGAGGTCTGCTGGTGTGCGTAGTGTAAAGGAGTTGCGTTCAGTGCAGAAAATAACTGCCAACGGGTAGCCCCATCTGTATGTGCAGCCATGGCGTCTCGTCACTTCTAGTGCCGGTTCAATAGTGCGCGGCGTTGTAGCACGTCTCTGAATAGGTCCGGGAGTATCTGAATGTGTGCTCCATCAAATTCAATGTCCCCATGCTCCCAGGTCTTGTGTAGGATGACTTCCTTCTGTGCATAGCGATGTAGGTGGCACAGTACATCGTGTAGTCTTGCGGGATCCATGGATTTGGGGCCTAGGGTGCGGTGTACCCGGTCTATTTCCAGGGTGGTGGGACTTCCATAAGCCTGTGCAATATGGCCGTAACAGTCTCCACCAGATCTTCTGGACCCGTGGCCTCCGGGAATCGCCGCAGGTTGTTGCTGCGGCCTTCCATTCCTTCCAGATGTTGTTGCATCTCCTGGGCATCTACTGAGTGGGTGTCCTGCGCCCTCTCCAGGGCCTACATCCTGGTCTCCAGCGAGGAGAGCAGAGTTTCTCCGTTGGTAACGCGGTTCGTTATGGTGTGCAGCTCCGATCTCCGCTCCTGGATGTCTTTGCTGTGGGCCTCTTCAATCCGTAGGATCCGGGCCTCTGTCTGCCCTCGTGGGGAGGGCCTGGAGCATGGCTCGAAGGTCCTCATCTAGGCGGTTCTGACTCTGTGAAGAACTGGCCATGTCCGACCGGAATACAGCCGGTGTCCCCGTGAGGGGGTCTGATGAGGATGTGGGGATGATTGCCTGTGTCGCAGTGATGTCCGCCTCCATGCGGGCTACTCGTGGCGCTGCCACTATGGCGCCTGGGGATGATCTCTGGCTGTCTCTGAAAAAACATTGGATTCCGGGCTGTGAGGTCTGGTGTCGGGTCCCACGGGTCGCCGATCGTGTCCTGTAGCCTTTGGGGTTGCTCATGCCTTGCTCACATGAGTTAAAAGCTGTTTGGTGGTCTGTACAGGCCCAGTCAGGTAGGGAGCTCCTCCAGTGCACGTCTTTACTCAGCCATTGCTAAGCCACGTCCCAGGCAGTCATTTTTTACCTTAATGCACCTTAAAGTGGCTTTGTCATGAGAGAGGTATGAGGCTGCCATTGCAGGCCTACCTCTAAAAGCGCTAAATACCTTGCTTTGTGTGACACCGATATGTTTAAGTCACGTGCCCAGAACAGGCATTAGGGATATTTCCTTTCACTTTCTGCCCTATAGCCAAAACAGGAAGCAGGCGAAAATCCTTCCTACGTGGGTCAATCCCTTGTCACCAGGATTATTGTCCCTATTGGCAGATTTCACTTTTATTTCCTGTTCTGGTGACAGCCCAAAATTTGTGAATTTTTTTTTCACTTTCACCCTTGGTGATAATGAAGAAAGACTTGAAAAAGACATAGTTACATAGTAGGTGAGGTTGAAAAAAAAGACACAAGTCCATCAAGTCCAGCCTATATGTGTGATTATATCAGGGCTTGACAAATTTGCTTGGAATCTAGGAGCCAGCTAAAAAAGTTAGGAGCCAGGTTTTTTTTTTTTTTTTTTTTTAAACGACCGACAAAGCTTTATTTTCAATATAAAAATGAACCAATCTTAAATTTACACAGAGACGACTAGAACGAATGTGACTGCTTTTATTTCCTGCCATGCAGGGACACAAGACCACCATATTCCCGCTAAGGATCCAATCAGGTCCGCCTGAAAAACTGACAGGCGAACCTGATCAGACAGCCCGTGTGAAAGGGGACAAGCAGGGAGATGACAAATAATAAATTCATTTTAATGAACCACTTCCTTCCCGCAGGACGACTATATACGTCCTGCCTTTGAAGAGAAATACCGTTGTTATGGTAGCAGCTAGCTACCATAACCCCGGTATCTTCTTCAAGAGCCGGCGGTTCTCTTTCGGATAAAAGTGGTCTCTGCAGCAGATTAGCAGCGAGATCACTTTTATCGGCGGCAGGAGAGGGCCCCCCCTACCGCCACTCTCCGGTGCCCTTCACCGCTTACCGTGGCCGTCGGTAACGGCGGAGGCGATCCGGATCTGTCCCTGGCCTGACATGGAGACAAGTGAGAGGAAGATGGCCCCCCCGCCCATCTCCAAGTCATTGCAGGGCGGAAGCAACGTCAAATCGTCACTTCCACCCATAGCTCTTGAAGGGACATTTTATTTATTTTTTTTTCAAATGACAATTTTTTTTTTTTTTTAATGCATTTTAGTGTAAATATGAGATGTGAGGTCTTTTTGACCCCAGATGTCATATTTAAGAGGACCTGTCATGCTTTTTTTCTATTACAAGGGATTTTTACATTCCTTGTAATAGGAATAAAAGTGACTTTTTTTTTTTTTTTTTTTTTAAAAGAACAGTGAAAAAATAAAAGTTAAAATAAATAAGAAAAAAAAAAAACATTTAAATGTGCCCCACCCCTTGTAATAGAAATAAAAGTGACACAATTTTTTTTTTTTTTAAAACAGTGTAAAAATAAAAAATAAAAAGTAAAATATATAAGAAAAAATAATAATTTTTTTAAATGCGCCCCGTCCCGCCGAGCTCGCTTGCAGAAGCGAACGCATATGTGAGTAGCACCCGCATATGAAAGCGGTGTTCAAACCACACGTGAGGTATCGCCACGATCGTTAGAGCGAGAGCAATAATTCTAGTCCTAGACCTCCTCTGTAACTCAAAACATGCAACATGTAGATTTTTTTAAACGTCGCCTATGGAGATTTTAAAGGGTAAAAGTTTGTCGCCATTCCACGAGTGGATGAAATTTTGAAGCGTGACATGTTGGGAATCAATTTACTCGGCGTAACATTATCTTTCACAATATAAAAAAAATTGGGCTAACTTTACTGTTTTCTTATTTTTTAATTAAAAAAAGTATTTTTTCCCAAAAAAGTGCGCTTGTAAGTCTGCTGCGCAAATACGGTGTGACAGAAAGTATTGCAATGACCGCCATTTTATTCTCTAGGGTGTTAGAACCCCCAAACATTATGTATATTTTTTATTCTAAGTAAAGGGAAGGAGATGAGCAGGCAGTGAAAATAGGTAGGGAAAGCTCCATTAGCATTGGTGGATGTCTTGTCATACCAACGGCCACCACCAGAGGGCGCCCGATTGCAGAAGGAACCAGGAACTATAGGACTGCAGTAGGCCGCAAAGCCGGGGCCTCAATTACCGGCGCGGCCCAGCGCGATCGCGGCGGGAGGGGGGGGGTGTCGAACGGACACAGGATACCCCAGCTGTGCCGCCCCAGGCGCCAGGTCGCTAATTCTAGTCGCAAATGCGACCTGGCGCCCGGGGTTTGTTGAGCCCTGGATTATATGTCAGTATTACATTGTATATCCCTGTATGTTGCGGTTGTTCAGGTGCTTATCTAATAGTTTTTAGAAACTATCGATGGCCCCCGCTGAGACCACCGCCTGTGGAAGGGAATTCCACATCCTTGCTGCTCTTACACTAAAGAACCCTCTACGTAGTTTAAGGTTAAACCTCTTGTCTTCTAATTTTAATGAGTGGCCATGTGTCTTGTTAAACTCCCTTCCACAAAAAATTTTTTATCCCTATACCGTTCTTAACCACTTTAATACCAGGCACTTTCGCCCCTTCCTGCCCAGGCCAATTTTTAGCTTTCAGCGCTGTCGCAATTTGAATGACAATTGCGCGGTTGTGCTACACCGTACCCAAACAAATTTTTTAATCATTTTATTCCCACAAATAGAGCTTTCTTTTGGTATTTGAACACTGCTGGGGTTTTTACTTTTTGCGCAACAAATAAAAAAAAAGACCAAAAATTTTGAAAAAAAAATTAGTTTTTCTTTATTTCCGCTATAAAATTTTGTAAATAAGTAAGCTTTCTCCTTCACTGATAGGCACTAATGAGGTTGCACTGATTGGTGGCACTGGTATGCATCACTGATGGGCACTGATAGGCGGCACTGATGGGTGGCACTGATGGGCATCACTGATGAGGAGACATCTGGCAGGCATTTGTAGTGGGCACTGACTGGCACCATTTCTGCACACCGATTATCATCTTTTAGGGAGCTATGTGGCATCCCTGGTGGCCATGGGGGGCATACCTGGTCATCCATGTGTGCTGGCCATCCCTGGTGGTCCTGGCGGCATCCCAGGACCACCAGGGATGATTTTACTGGATTCAGGAGGAAAGAAAAATATGTAGTAGTCCATTGTATTACACTGGTGAAAACCACATTCTTTAGCTTTTTTACATGAAACTAGTATTTTAACAGATGCTTTTCCCAAACTGTTTTCTTCAGCCTGTGGGGCCCCAAAGTCTATTGGGAAGTGTACACTATTTCCCTTTTAAGTCTAGCTTTAGATTGCAATTCTGACCTGCCTCCTTAATTACTACAGTTCAGTATAGGGACTTGCATAACATTATGTGATTCTGGGGTGAAGGGGTTGACCTGGGCTCCTGTCTTGGAGCTGGACCTTTTTCTAATATACAATGTGCTCCTGGATTCCAGAGCTCCCTTGGGTACACAGGAGATCATCTTCTTTTTAATGACTTCTGTGGGGATGCACCTCCTGGAACGTTTTTGCCTGCTGCTTGTGTGATACACTGGTTTAGATGTTTTGTGATATGACAGGTTTACTTTTAACTAGAGCTGCACGATTCTGTATAAAAGGAGAATCACGATTATTTGCTTAGAATAAAGATCTTGATTCTTAGCATAACATCATTCACATTATACAAAAAAAATACATGTTTTTTTTTTGTTTAATTGAAGTGTATTTTTTCTTATAAAAAAATTGCTTTTGAGTGACCACTGCGCAAATACAGTGTCACATAGAATATTTCAACAACCGTCATTTTACTCTCTAGGGTCTCTGATAGATATATGGAACTGCGGTCTGCTCCCATAATTTGTAATAAAAACAGCTTTGCCGTTCTGAAGCTTTCCTCAAGCCACTTTGCATATTATTTTATATATACTCTGATTCTGTACTTGCCAAATATGCTGCAAAAATCTCCCTCCACTGGCTGCATCCATTTTATCTGTGGGCAGCTGAAGCTGCTGCCTATTCACTTCCTGGGTTTACACAGAGGCACACCTCCAACTCTGCAGCTCTCATTGGCCATCTTATGACTCCCCCCTCCCTTGCTGCCAAACTCACCAGAATGAGAGAGAGAGTTGTGCATGATGTCATAAGCCTAGGCTTTTTACCAGACAAACAGGAAGTGGGCTGTTTACTGGTAGAAAAAAAATATTTTACTATCCAAAATTAAAACATCAAGGGCAGAAGATTTAATAGATGGAAAGATGAAAAAATGACTGAAGTTCCGCTTTTAGTGGTTAAACTGCCCTCCTGAAGTTCAACCCTTTTCATAAAAGAAACAAATCATACAAGATTTCTTTTTATCTCAGTGCCGAGCAATGTTGTAATAAACTTTGCCACTGCCTTTTTTTTTTTTTTTTTTCTTGACTGCTCTGAGCAGAGAATGGCTCTGCACTTGTTACATGAATTGTGGAAATGCCGGGTTAAAATCGTGAGGGGGGGGGGGGGGGGGGGGGGGTTGGATCGAGATAACAAGTTTTTTAACCACTTGCCGACCGCCTCACGCCTATATACGTGAGCAGAGCGGCACGGGCAGGCAAAATCACGTACCTGAAACGTGATTGCCTTCCCGCGGGTGGGGGGTCCGATCGGACCCCCCCCCGGTGCCAGCTGCGGTCGGCATTTGGTTGGGAGCGATGAGAGACGAGGGGGAGACCATCCGATCGTGGCCCCCCCCTCGCGATCGCTCCCAGCCACTGACAAACATCCCCTGCCTCTGTATAGTACACAGAGGCAGAGGATGTGATGTCATCTCTCCTCGGCTGTCAGTTTCCGTTCCAGCGCCGAGGAGAGATGACATGTAAGTAAGTGCACAACACAAACACACACAGTAGAACATGCCAGGCATACATTACACCCCCGATCCCCCCCCGATCGCCCCCCGATCCCCCCCCAATCACCCCCCCCCTGTCACAAACTGACACCAAGCAGGTTTTTTTTTTTTTTTTTTTTTTTTTTCCTGATTACTGCATAGTGTCAGTTTGTGACAGTTAGCAGTGTTAGGACAGTTACTGTAACCCCCCTGTAGGTCTAGGGTACCCCCCTTACCCCCCCTAATAAAGTTTTAACCCCTTGATCACCCCCCCTCACCAGTGTCGCTAAGAGATCATTTTTCTGATCGCTGTATTAGTGTCGCTGGTGACGGTAGTTAGGGACGTAAATATTTAGGTTCGCCGTCAGTGTTTTATAGCGACAGGGACCCCCATATACTATCTAATAAATGTTTTAACCCCTTGATTGCCCCCTAGTTAACCCTTTCACCACTGATCACCGTATAACCGTTACGGGTGACGCTGGTTAGTTCGTTTATTTTTTATAGTGTCAGGGCACCCGCCGTTTATTACCGAATAAAGGTTTAGCCCCCTAATCGCCCGGCGGTGATATGCGTCGCCCCAGGCAGCGTCAGATTAGCGCCAGTACCCCCCCTAATAAAGTTTTAACCCCTTGATCACCCCCTGTCGCCAGTGTCGCTAAGCGATCATTTTTCTGATCGCTGTATTAGTGTCACTGGTGACGCTAGTTAGGGACGTAAATATTTAGGTTCGCCGTCAGTGTTTTATAGCGACAGGGACCCCCATATACTATCTAATAAATGTTTTAACCCCTTGATTGCCCCCTAGTTAACCCTTTCACCACTGATCACCGTATAACTGTTACGGGTGACGCTGGTTAGTTAGTTTATTTTTTATAGTGTCAGGGCACCCGCCGTTTATTACCGAATAAAGGTTTAGCCCCCTGATCGCCCGGCGGTGATATGCGTTGCCCCAGGCAGCGTCAGATTAGCGCCAGTACCGCGAACACCCACGCACGCACCGTACACGCACCATACACCTCCCTTAGTGGTATAGTATCTGATCGGATCAATATCTGATCCGATCAGATCTATACTAGCGTCCCCAGCAGTTTAGGGTTCCCAAAAACGCAGTGTTAGCGGGATCAGCCCAGATACCTGCTAGCACCTGCGTTTTGCCCCTCCGCCCAGGCGAGCCCAGCCCACCCAAGTGCAGTATCGATCGATCACTGTCACTTACAAAACACTAAACGCATAACTGCAGCGTTCGCAGAGTCAGGCCTGATCCCTGCGATCGCTAACAGTTTTTTTGGTAGCATTTTGGTGAACTGGCAAGCACCAGCCCCAGGCAGCGTCAGATTAGCGCCAGTACCGCTAACACCCACGCACGCAGCATACGCCTCCCTTAGTGGTATAGTATCTGAACAGATCAATATCTGATCCGATCAGATCTATACTAGCGTCCCCAGCAGTTTAGGGTTCCCAAAAACGCAGTGTTAGCGGGATCAGCCCAGATACCTGCTAGCACCTGCGTTTTGCCCCTCCGCCCGGCCCGGCCCAGCCCACCCAAGTGCAGTATCGATCGATCACTGTCACCCCGGTCGTAGTCAAACCAGCACTGCAGTAACACTTGGTGACGTGGCGAGTCCCATAAGTGCAGTTCAAGCTGGTGAGGTGGCAAGCACAAGTAGTGTCCCGCTGCCACCAAAAAGACAAACACAGGCCCGTCATGCCCATAGTGCCCTTCCTGCTGCATTCGCCAATCCTAATTGGGAACCCACCGCTTCTGCAGCGCCCGTACTTCCCCCATTCACATCCCCAACCAAATGCAGTCGGCTGCATGAGAGGCATTTTCTTTATGTCCTCCCGAGTACCCCTACCCAGCGAACCCCCCAAAAAATATGTTGTGTCTGCAGCAAGCGCGGATATAGCCGTGACACCCGCTATTATTGTCCCTCCTGTCCTGACAATCCTGGTCTTTGCATTGGTGAATGTTTTGAACGCTACCATGCACTAGTTGAGTATTAGCGTAGGGTACAACATTGCACAGACTAGGCACACTTTCACAGGGTCTCCCAAGATGCCATCGCATTTTGAGAGACCCGAACCTGGAACCGGTTACAGTTATTATAGTTAGTTACAAAAAAAAGTGTAAAAAAAAAAAAACACAAACAAAAATATAAAATAAAAATAGTTGTCGTTTTATTGTTCTCTCTCTCTCTATTCTCTCTCTATTGTTCTGCTCTTTTTTACTGTATTCTATTCTGCAATGTTTTATTGTTATTGTTATTGTTATTATGTTTTATCATGTTTGCTTTTCAGGTATGCAATTTTTTTATACCTTACCGTTTACTGTGCTTTATTGTTAACCATTTTTTTGTCTTCAGGTATGCCATTCACGACTTTGAGTGGTTATACCAGAATGATGCCTGCAGGTTTAGGTATCATCTTGGTATCATTCTTTTCAGCCAGCGGTCGGCTTTCATGTAAAAGCAATCCTAGTGGCTAATTAGCCTCTAGACTGCTTTTACAAGCAGTGGGAGGGAATGCCCCCCCCCCCCAACATCTTCCGTGTTTTTCTCTGGCTCTCCTGTCTCAACAGGGAACCTGAAAATGCAGCCGGTGATTCAGCCAGCTGACCATAGAGCTGATCAGAGACCAGAGTGGCTCCAAACATCTCTATGACCTAAGAAACCGGAAGCTACGAGCATTTTATGACGTAGATTTCGCCGGATGTAAACAGCGCCATTGGGAAATTGGGAAAGCATTTTATCACACCGATCTTGGTGTGATCAGATGCTTTGAGGGCAGAGGAGAAATCTAGGGTCTAATAGACCCCAATTTTTGCAAAAAAGAGTACCTGTCACTACCTATTGCTATCATAGGGGATATTTACATTCCCTGAGATAACAATAAAAATGATTTAAAAAAAAAAAAAAATGAAAGGAACAGTTTAAAAATAAGATAAAAAAATAATAATAATAAAGAAAAAAAAAAAAAAAAAAAAAAAAAGCACCCCTGTCCCCCCTGCTCTCGCGCTAAGGTGAACGCAAGCGTTGGTCTGGCGTCAAATGTAAACAGCAATTGCACCATGCATGTGAGGTATCGCCGCGAAGGTCAGATCGAGGGCAGTAATTTTAGCAGTAGACCTCCTCTGTAAATCTAAAGTGGTAACCTGTAAAGGCTTTTAAAGGCTTTTAAAAATGTATTTAGTTTGTCGCCACTGCACGTTTGTGCGCAATTTTAAAGCATGTCATGTTTGGTATCTATGTACTCGGCCTAAGATCATCTTTTTTATCTCATCAAACATTTGGGCAATATAGTGTGTTTTAGTGCATTAAAATGTAAAAAAGTGTGTTTTTTCCCCAAAAAATGCGTTTGAAAAATCGCTGCGCAAATACTGTGTGAAAAAAAAAAATGAAACACCCACCATTTTAATCTGTAGGACATTTGCTTTAAAAAAAATATATAATGTTTGGGGGTTCAAAGTAATTTTCTTGCAAAAAAAAATTATTTTTTTATGTAAACAATAAGTGTCAGAAAGGGCTTTGTCTTCAAGTGGTTAGAAGAGTGGGTGATGTGTGACATAAGCTTCTAGATGTTGTGCATAAAATGCCAGGACAGTTCAAACCCCCCCCAAATGACCCCATTTTGGAAAGTAGACACCCCAAGCTATTTGCTGAGAGTCATGTTGAGTCCATGGAATAATTTATATTGTGACACAAGTTGCGGGAAAGAGACAATTTTTTATTTTTTTTATTTTTTTTTGCGCAAAGTTGTCACTAAATGATATATTGCTCAAACATGCCATGGGAATATGTGAAATTACACCCCAAAATACATTCTGCTGCTTCTCCTGAGTACGGGGATACCACATGTGTGAGACTTTTTGGGAGCCTAGCCGCGTACGGGACCCCGAAAACCAAGCACCGCCTTCAGGCTTTCTAAGGCCGTAAATTTTTGATTTCACTCTTCACCGCCTATCACAGTTTCGGGGGCCATGGAATGCCCAGGTGGCAAAAAAAAACCCCAAATGACCCCATTTTGGAAAGTAGACACCCCAAGCTATTTGATGAGAGGTATAGTGAGTATTTTGCAGACCTCACTTTTTGTCACAAAGTTTTGAAAATTGAAAAAAGAAAAAAAAAATTTTTTTTTCTCGTCTTTCTTTATTTTCAAAAACAAATGAGAGCTGCAAAATACTCACCATGCCTCTCAGCAAATAGCTTGGGGTGTCTACTTTCCAAAATGGGGTCATTTGGGGGGGGTTTGTGCCACCTGGGCATTCCATGGCCTCCGAAACTGTGATAGGCAGTGAGGAGTAAAATCAAAAATGTACGCCCTTAGAAATCCTGAAGGCAGTGCTTGGTTTTCGGGGTCCCGTACGCGGCTAGGCTCCTAAAAAGTCCCACACATGTGGTATCCCCGTACTCAGGAGAAGCAGCTAAATGTATTTTGGGGTGCAATTCCACATATGCCCATGGCCTGTGTGAGCAATATATCATTTAGTGACAACTTTGTGCAAAAAAAAAAAAAAAAAAAAAAAAATTGTCACTTTCCCGCAACTTGTGTCAAAATATAAAACATTCCATGGACTCAACATGCCTCAAAGCAAATAGCTTGGGGTGTCTACGTTCCAAAATGGGGTCATTTGGGGGGGGTTTATGTCATCTGGGCATTTTATGGCCTTCAAAACCGTGATAGGTAGTGAGGAGTAAAATCAAAAATGTACGCCCTTAGAAATCCTGAAGGCGGTGCTTGGTTTTCGGGGCCCCGTACGCGGCTAGGCTCCCAAAAAGTCCCACACATGTGGTATCCCCGTACTCAGGAGAAGCAGCTAAATGTATTTTGGGGTGCAATTCCACATATGCCCATGGCCTGTGTGAGCAATATATCATTTAGTGACAACTTTTTGTAATTTTTTTTTTTTTTTTTTTTTTTTGTCATTATTCAATCACTTGGGACAAAAAAAATGAATATTCAATGGGCTCAACATGCCTCTCAGCAAATTCCTTGGGGTGTCTACTTTCCAAAATGGGGTCATTTGTGGGGGTTTTGTACTGCCCTGCCATTTTAGCACCTCAAGAATCGACATAGGCAGTCATAAATTAAAGGCTGTGTAAATTCCAGAAAATGTACCCTAGTTTGTAGACGCTATAACTTTTGCGCAAACCAATAAATATACACTTATTGACATTTTTTTTACCAAAGACATGTGGCCGAATACATTTTGGCCTAAATGTATGACTAAAATTGAGTTTATTGGATTTTTTTTAGAACAAAAAGTAGAAAATATCATTTTTTTTCAAAATTTTCGGTCTTTTTCCGTGTATAGCGCAAAAAATAAAAACGGCAGAGGTGATCAAATACCATCAAAAGAAAGCTCTATTTGTGGGAAGAAAAGGACGCAAATTTCGTTTGGGTACAGCATTGCATGACCGCGCAATTAGCAGTTAAAGCGACGCAGTGCCGAATTGTAAAAAGTGCTCTGGTCAGGAAGGGGGTAAATCCTTCCGGGGCTGAAGTGGTTAACGATAAATCGTGCAGCTCTACTTTTAACTGAAAGCTATAAAAATAAAGCAATTTGCATTGTATTCTAGAACGATTCTTGAATTCTGCTTATTTCATCTATATTTTAGGTGTTTACAAAGTCACGCCACGTTCTTGCCATCGGTTTGAGCATGCTTATTACACTTATGACACGTGAGTATTTTATTTTCAGTTGCTTTTTGTTGAAGGAAAACAATGTACACCTAGACTGGTAAAATAACTACAAAGTAATTTCCGAGAAATATCCTTTCTTTCTCGTCCATTAGGGAACGCAGGAGTTTTTAGATTGTCAGGTTATACTTCTGCCTACATGAGAAATAGATACTGGCAAAAAAAAAAGAAGAACCAGAACAGGAAAACCATGCCCATAACCAACATGACCCAGTTTTTTTCAAGTGTTCTCAGATTTTTTTTTTTTGTTTACAGCTTTTGGTAGATTCATAACAAATATGTTAAATCTTGGATGTCTCTCCCCTCAGCCAATGAGTGCTGGTAGATTCATGCTGAATATGGTAAATCCTCAAAGCCAACAAACGCAGATTTTCCCAGTTTTTAATACTGGTGTTTTCTCTGCGAGAGCCCTACATTTCTAGAAGTTTCCTAGGTTGGCTACAGCTAAACTCAGGATGGATATGAAAATCCTGGACAGCTCTCCAATTAGCCAAGTAGAACAGGTTCCCAAGTAATTTATATATACTGGGGTGTCCTTTCTGTGACAGTCCCGTAATTGGAAGTGACTACTTGTCTTTGTTTCAGTTCACACAAGGCTCCGCTATTCAGGTCAGGCTATAGTATCTGGGGATTCCTTAAGGAGTTTTTGATCCACAGTTTCCCTGTTCCCCTTACTACAACTTACTGTTGTGAGTACCTTGCAGACTTATGGTGGTCTATGGTTTCCTCTGTTTGGTGCTGAGGATATTTGCTACAGAAACAACTGTAGCTGAATGTCCATTTTGTTGGGAGTTGAAGTGGGTTCTAAAGGCTCAAGGTTTTTTACCTTTATGCATTCTATGCGTAAAGGTAAAAAAAAACATCTCTCTGCAGCAGCCCCCCAGCTCTTTTTAATATCTGAGCCCCAACACGATCCAGCAATGTGCATGAGAGCCTTGGCTCTCCCGGGGACTATCCCCCCTCAAATGCTGGGACAGCAGCAGAAGCCATTGGCTCCCGCTGCTGTCAATCAAAGCCAGTGAGCCAATGTGGAGATAAAGGGGGACGAGGCCAAGCCACGGCTCTGTGTGTGAATGGAAACGCAGAGCAGGGGCTTGGGAGCAAGCCTGCTTCGGTGCCCCCATAGCAAGCTGCTTGCTCTGGGGGCACTTGGCAGGAGGGAGGTACCAGAAGCGCCGACGGGACCCAAAAAGGGGCTGCTCTGTGCAAAACCATTATACAGAGCAGGTAAGTATAACATGTTAAAAAAAACAAAAAAACTGTTGCCTTTTAATATCACTTTAAAACTTTTCTAATTTTTTTTCTGGAATTGCTTATACTTTATGTATTTTACAAGTTGACCACATGGGGGAGCGCCCCTCTATTTCTGCTCTGGCTTACAAGGAGAATTTGTTACTGTTTATTTCCTCCCCTCCTTCTCCGCCCTAGCTAAAGAAAGATGCATTCAGGTGGGAGCGTGCATGCATGTGAATGGGCATGGGTGAACGTGCGGAATTTTGCGTGCACTGTATGGTGATAAATCGGGAACTGAACAGGCAGTTACTGTCCCTGTGCTGGCTAGAGTGCCTGGGAAGTGTGCAGGAAGTGTCTCCACCATTCAGATACAAGCTGCTGGGAGTAGAACAATGAGTAACCATAAACCTTGCTTTACTTCCTGACTGTTCATAAATGAAATCCTGCTGTAAAGGAAATTTAGGGTAGTCTCTGTGATTGTGCATATGGCTGTAGTGCAGGCACTGTGTTTGATATAAAAGCTTAGATAGAGTTTAATCTCCTCATATTCACTGCTGCCCATTTTCCATTGAGGATAATGCCTTACAACTTCAATACTGGGCACTTTTACCCCTTCCTGCCCAGGCCAATTTTCATCTTTCAGCGCTGTCGCACTTTGAATGACAATAGCGTGGTCATGCAACACTGTACCCATAATACATTTTTATAATGTTCACACAAATCTAGCTTGCTTTCAGTGGTATTTAAAGCTGAGTTCCACCCGTTTTTTAGTTTATTAAAAGTCGGCAGCTACAAAAAGCATAACTGCTGACTTTTAATAAACCAAGACTTACCTGTCCCTCGGTCCAGCGAAGCGGCCGCCTGGACCCTCGCTCCTCTCCCCCTTCTCTCCTCTGCACCTCCATTGATACTGCGGGCATCCGGCCGTGACAGTTTACGGCTTCACGGCCGGACGCGCATGCGCGAGTCGCACTACGCTCTGCTATTGGCCAGCCAATCTTCTGGGACCGTTGTGTCCCAGAAGATCGCTGGCAGGAGGGAGGGGCCGCCTAGGGCGAGAGGAGGAGTCGCCTAGGCGGCCGGGAAGCCGAAGGAGGAAATGGGACTGGGAGTCCCACAAAAAAAGAGGGTACACGCCCCCCCCCCCCCAAAAAAAAGGCGAGGAGTACTTAAAGCAGAAGTTCCACTTTTAATAACCCAAATTGGTGTATATTATTTAGTCTGTAGGGAAGTTATAGAGTCCACAAACTATGGTGTGTATATATCTCTTAATTGATCAGTCCTAATGTACTGATGGCCTGTCTTATTTCTTGAGGCCGAAAATGCCAAAACAGTACAAATAATGGGAAAGACCTGAACAAAATAATGGAGTGGGCAAATACATGGCAAATGAGGTTTAATGTGGGAAAAATGTAAATAATGCACTTGGGGGCAAAACATAAATTCAAAACTACTCACTAGGGGGAGAACTGCTGGGGGAATAAAGGATGGAGAAAGATCTGGGGGTCCTAGTCGATGACAGATTGAGCAATAGCATGCAATGTCAAGCTGCAGCTACCAAAGCCGGCAAAATTATAGCATGCATAAAAAAGGGGATATACTCCAGAGAGAACGATATTCCTACCACTTTATAAAACTCTGGTTAGACCACATCTGGAGTATTCTGTCCAGTTCTGGTCACCAGTTCTCAGAAGGGATGTGCTGGAACTGAAGAGAGTCCAAAGAAGGGCAACAAAACTAAAAGGGGGGCTAGAGGACCTCGATTATGAGGAACGACTGCAAACACTAAATCTATTCTCGCTGGAGACACATTTTAGAGGAGATATGATTTAGTGATTTACAAATGCCTCAATGGCGATCCCAGCATAGGAGAAAAACGATTCAGTCTCAAGGAGTGTAAGACCCCATACACACTATACAATTTTCTGTAGATTTTTTCCTTTGGACTTGCCAAAACCATATAATAGGAGGTCAAACCTTAAAAGTTTCAATTTGTCATCAATCGGGCAGGCCCTTGCACTACATGGTTTTGGTAAATCTAAAGGAAATCGGACAACAAAAGTTGTATAGTGTGTTTAGAGGACACGGGGACACACTATGAGATTGGAGGGGAGGCGGTTTAACCTTAAACTGTGCAGGGGGTTTTTCACTGTCAGGGCAATAAGGATGTGGAACTCTCTTTCATAATTGGTTACATAGTAGGTGAGGTTGAAAAAAGACACAAGTCCATCAAGTCCAACCTGTGTGTGTGATTATATGTCAGTATTGCATTGTATATCCCTGTATGTTGCAGCCGTTCAGGTGTTTAATAGTTTTTTGAAGCTATCGATGCCCCCCGCTGAGACCACCGCCTGTGGAAGGGAATTCCACATTCTTGCCGCTCTTACAGTAAAGAATCATTTATGAAGTTTAAGGTTAAACCTGTTTTCTTCTAATTTTAATGAGTGGCCACATGTCTTGTTAAACTCCCTTTTTATCCCTATTGTGGGGTCACCAGTTTGGTATTTGTAAGTTTTGAAATCCTATCCCCTCTCAAGCGTCTCTTCTCCAGAGAGAATGCAGAGAGAGTTCAGTGCTCGCAACCTTACTTCATAACTAATGTCCTCCAGACTTTTTTTTTTTTTTTTTTTTTTTTTTTTTTTTTTAAGCTTTGTGGCCCTTTTTTATACTCTCTCCATTTCCAGTACATCCTTCCTGAGGACTGGTGCCCGGAACTGTACAGCATACTCCAGGTGTGGCCGGACCAGAGTCTTGTAGAGTGGGAGAATTATCACTTTATCCCTGGAGTTAATCCCTTTTTTAATGCATGCCAATATTCTGTTTGCTTTATTATCAGCAGCTTGGCATTGCATGCCATTGCTGAGCCTATCATCTACTAGGACCCCCAGGTCCTTTTCTGTCCTAGATTCCCCCAGAGGTTCTCCCTCTAGTGTATAGATTGCATTCATATTTTTGCCATCCAAATGCATTATTTTACATTTTTCTACATTAAACCTCATTTGCCATTGGTGGTAGCAGCGGGGAGTATGGATATTTTTAAAAGACTCTTGGATGTACATCTTAAAGAACACAACATACAGGGATATGGGAAATAATTATAGGCACAGGTGCACCCACACAGTAGACAGTCCAAGGTAAGTAGGCAGGTAAGTAAGGGGCATTGCAAGTTTTTTTGTTGTAATTTTTTGTCGCATGTTTTTGAAAAATAAAAAACCTTTCTTCCTTTTTTTTTTTTTTTTTTTAATTTTTTTTTTACATACTGTCACCAGTGCGGTACAGGATTCTCATAAAACTGTAGTGGCGGTAATCAGGGACACTGGTGACCGTATGTAAATTTGTGTTATCATAGTAACACTGTACTGCTCTGGGGAAGTGATCAGGATTTTTTTTTTTTTATTCATTAGGATTGGTTACACCAATTAATTTCATTGGTTTAAGCAACCATTTTTACTGAATGAAACTGATTCATTCAGTGTCTTTTGTTGTGATTAGCTGTGATTGGCCAAAGCTAATCACATTGTACAAATAGGACCTATCTGAATCATGTGATTACGGTGACCAATTACAGCTAGCAACACAATTGTATACAATGAATGGCAATAAAGAAAGCCATCCATTGTTCACAACTGTATTGTTATCTGCTGTCATTGCTCATCGCAATCACATGACACTGGCAGTGGGCCAGTATAGTGATCAGTGGACACAGCCGGTGACAGATTGTGCTGCTGAGCGGCCCCTTCTGAGAGCACGTCATTTAACGTCCCCTTTGAAGGAGGAAAGTCCCGCCCAGCCATCAAACTGCTATGGGCAGGGCGGGAAGGTCTTAATCAAATTTTTATTTTATTACTTGGGAGTTCTACCTCCAGTACCAAGTTCTCCTCCTCCACTCTGCCAACCTCTTCTCCTCTTTTGGCTAATCAGATTGTAGGGAAATTGCAGTGTAACCTACTAATCTGCCACCCAATATTACCTGTCTTTCTGTTTCCAACAGATCCTTGCAGTCCTCTTCCCACAAATCCTTCCTCCGCCTCTTCAGAGAGAGATCCTGTCCTCCCTGTGGCCACTTTCTTGGGGGAGCAGAAGCTGCAGGAGGCTGAGAGTCATACAGCAGCAATCTGTACCTAAACATAAACACTGCTGTACAGTGAAATCTGGCCGCTGTACTGTTAAAATCTGGCCGCACCAGGCCATTATGTTAAAGAGCTTAGAGGTAGTGAGTGACAGGGACATTCCTGTGACTGCTGTACTTCATTGTTGGAACAACCCTCCTTTAACCTACTAATATTACTGCCAGCCTGTTTGATTCATGGGAGCTCTTCATCTCTGCAAAAACTTGCCCCTATCCCTGTGTCCTCAGCCTGCATTTGAGCCTTGACAAGTTGCGTAGTATAGTCAGGGTTCAATTGAAATAAATAATTTTGGGGTATCACCACAGTGTGGTACTGTGCATACCAAAGTAATACATGTGCTACGTCCCATTAATTAGAGATACTATTGGAAAAGTTGGTACTGGACTTTATAGACACCGAGATACACAGAATACAATTATTTTTAATACAAACTGATTAAAAAAGAACAACCAGACAGACACTAGTTAAAGGTAGGAATTGCCTATATGCTATTACAACACACAACCCATACACCAAGAAATATAGTCCTGAATAATAGTAGAGATGTCCTCGTTGAGGCAATAAATATTGTTCTATCAGGCTTAGTGTGAGTTGGTCTCAGTGTGCAGTAGCTTGGCTTTACATGTTACACACATAAACGCTTCTTCAGGAGCCCCGGCATACATTCTATGTAAAATAGAAAAACAAACCATACATCCTAAAACAAAATGTACATCCATAATCAATATACAACAGATATTGAAATAACACATGCTAACTGATCATCAACCTGCATATACGAAATAGAGGATCACAAACCTAGTGCAGAGGAAGCAAAGTACAGCTGTATATGCAGGTTGATGAACAGTTAGCATGTGTTATTTCAATATCTGTATATTGATTATTGATGTACATCAGTCTTTCGTATTAATATTTATTATTTGTTTTTCTATTTTACAAAGAATGTATGCCTAAGCTCCTGAAGAAGCGTTTGTGTGTAACATGTGGAGCCGAGCTACTGCACACTAAGAACCAACTCGCACCAAGCCTGATAGAACAATATTTATTGCCTCAACAAGGACATCTCTACGATTATTCAGGACCATATTTCTTGGTGTATGGGTTGTGTGTTGTAATAGCATATAGGCAATTCCTAATTTGCAAAGATTTTTACAAGTGTCTGTCTGGTTGTTCTTTTTTAATCAATTTGTTAGTATCTCATAATCCAGGGTTCAGGTTACAAAGTATTGTCAGCGCTAAAAGAACAGGCAGGCTGAAATAGCAGAAGAGAAGCTGTTAGGCAGCCCATCCTTCCTTTTTATCAGAATCTCCCTTCAGCGTGAGGAGGAAAAGGGTCAGGCTCTGTGCAGGGAGGGTGCTAGTGCACCCTACCTCACCTAACACCCACCCCCAAGCCCCCCCCATTACACATCACCCAACTGTGTCAGCTCACCACAATGTAAGCCAGTCCTCTGCAATGTCAACCACCCCCCTGCACTCTTTCAGCTTCCACACTGCGCTCTGAAGCAGACCCTCCATCCTCCATCACCCCTTATCTCATAATCTACCGATTTCTAGCTTCCTTTCTTTCCACATCCATCACACTTGCATCCCTTCTCTCCTTTTTTTTACCACCCTCCGCACCTGCAGCCCCCCTTTTTTCAGCACCAATTGTATCTCCACGCCCATTTTTCCAATTCTTATCAGTCTCTGCATCTGCAGCTCCCTCTCTTTCAGCACCCACAACACTTGCACTCCCACCTCTCACACCACCCTCTGCGCCTGCACCTCCCTTCTCCCACCATCTACACCTTAATCACTTCTTCTCTCATCCTCTGTGCCTGCATCCCCCCCTTTCCTTTTTTTACTCTCTGCTACACCTGCATTCCCTTCATCACTGCACCTGTACCCCACCCCCTCACCACCTGTACCTGTGCATGATTATTTTCACTTCAACCAATGCATCTGCAGGATGCCCTTCTTACCGCTATGCCTATGTCCCCACTCCAGCATTCACCAATGTACCTGTGCAACCCCACACAATCTCTCACCCAATGCTTGCATGAACACACCCCCTCTGCACCCACTATCCTACCTGCACACTGCTTTCCTGCTCTCACCACCATGCCAACACCCCTCTCAGCTCCCAACACCATACCTGCATGCCTCCCATTTCACCACCATGTCTGCAGCTCCCTGCTCTCACCACTATGCCTGAACTGCACCTGTGCATGCTTCTCACTGCCTCCCTTCAGTGTAGTGGGGGGCGCAGCAGCCCACATTCCTATCCTGCTCTCATCACTGCGCCTTTTGCCCTTCGTTCTACAATATGCCTTCACTACCACTACTTTGCCCGTAGGTCCCCTCTTTCACCTCATGATATGTAAGGTGTTACAACCATTTTAAGGAGATGAGTCTATATCTGGAACATATAAGGATTTACTGGCGTCTTGGAAGACAATCCTCTAAAATTGTAGTGTTGGGAATTGGCACTCTCCTATATATGTGAATGCTTCTTGTTCTTCCTGGCAGCAAACAACTTTGTTTACAAGGCTATCACCTGGTCTACTGTTTTCAAAGTTCAACCAGGCAGATATTCAAGCATTGTTTTATGCCGGTTTCAGGTGTTGTGTCCTTCAGTTGGCTCTTAAGCTGTAAGCAGGTCCCCAGTTTTCTTTTTTTTTTCTGGGGTCTGTTAGCTTTGTTGCCATTTTGCTCACCCCATGTTGAACTGCTTTTTGACATTCCTACAGTCTAAAGAATTCTTGTGTCCAATGCATAATAAAAAAGGGCCGTTGTATTTTCTGTGCTTTTATGCTGTAAACAGGGACAAAAAACCCTGTATAGGGAATCCAATCAAATATAAAAAGAAAAATGGAAACTGAAATCTGCAGATCAAATCTCAAAGAAAAAAGGGGAGAAACACACCCTGACTACAAACCGTTAATGATAAATGCTGCACCATACAAAGAGCTTCAGGTGTTTCTCTAAAGAAAAAACATAGAACAAAGAGCAAAAAAAAAGAACAAAAAGAAAAGAATTATAGAAACTTTAAATTTATCAAAAAATGACTATTTAGTTCACTATTCCATTAATAAATGTTGGACTGGCCCAGGACATTAAAAACATGTAAACACACAAATTGTTCATGTCAGCTTGAAGAATCGAGGTGTGGTCAAAAACTCCCACAGACAAAAGGGTCTGTGAAATGGCCACACCCTAAATCAATAACCATATTTCAAATCAATTAACCAGACCTTCCACTATAGGTAAAGTAGAATGATCACTTGTATAATTTAGGTTAATAAAATTGGTTATTAGTTAATATTGTTTTTTACTCTAGACAGCTTTTTTTTTTTTTTTTTTTTTTAAGTGTTAGGCTTTAAATAATAGTGTATCTTCATGCTTGTTCAAAACATTTTGTATAGAACTAATGTTGTGTATATTTTAATTTACAGATCTTCACCCAGTATCCTCACTCTGACTGCAGTGCGACATCATGTCCTTGGGGCCATAACAGCTGATAAACTAATGGATGTCACTATCACTATTAAGTATGTTTAATGCTTTGCATATTAAAGTATGCTTACTTGAGTTTCTTCTCAGAATTTCTTGGTCCCTTATTAACTGAATATTAAGTGTAGTGCCGAAATGAGTGTAAAATTATGAAAATTGACGCTTGTATTAAGAAACTTTACCTGTGCTATGGCATCCCTTTTAGCTCCATACTCCTGGTCCTTCTATTGTTTTAATACAGTTGAATGAAAATCACTAGGAACACTAGTCCCATTCATATGCTTTAACTCTGAAAACATGAGGTTTGATAAGATTGCGTTTCTTAGTACTTAAACGGTAAATGTATTTTTATGAAGACCCACAAACCTCAAGTCCTGCAACTTAAAAACTGATTTTTTTTTTTAGGCAAACCATGTGTAGGCCAGGTCAAGTTATTTTTCAGTTATTTCTTCAACCACACGGTTATTCCCATGCAGGTCTTCCATAGACAGTGAACCAGCTCTTGTATTGGGGCCATTAAAGTCTATCGAAGAGACACGTAGAGAGCAGCAGCTAGCAGAGATTGAGGCACGAAGGCTGGAGAGAGAAAAAGCCACTACAGAAGACTCTGACATTCAGCCACCTGTTCAGGAAGTGGTGGACAAGCTTCAGGGGCCATTTTCCTATGAATTTTCCTACTGGGCAAGGTAGGATGTGCTTTATGGTTTACCATGAAAGGTGTGAAAGTTTTTTGGATGGTGTGATCACAGTGTGTATGGGTGCAACGGATCAAAAAACTCACGGTTCAGAACGTTCCTCGGACCAGGAGTCACGGTTCGGATCATTTTCGGATCAACAAAAAAAAATCCCCCCCACTGTAATATCCACAATCTCCCCCACTGTAATATCCACGTCATCTCCCCCCACTGTAATATCCACGTCATCTCCCCCCACTGTAATATCCACGTCATCTCCCCCCCTGTAATATCCGCAATCTCCCCCACTGCTGTAATATCCACGTCATCTCCCCCACTAATATCCACAATCTCCCCCCACTGTAATATCCACAATCTCCCCCACACTGTAATATCCACAATCTCCCCCCACTGTAATATCCACAATCTCCCCCCCACTGTAAAATCCACATCTCCCCCCTGCTGTAATATCCACATCTCCCCCCTGCTGTAATATCCACATCTCCCCCCTGCTGTAATATCCACATCTCCCCCCTGCTGTAATATCCACATCTCCCCCCTGCTGTAATATCCACATCTCCCCCACTGCTGTAATATCCACAGACTCCCCCACTGTATATACAGTATGAGTATAGGAATTGGGAAGGAAGACTATTAGACTAGTGTTGTTTAGTGTTGTTTAGTTTACCTTACAGAATACAGAATAGAAGCCGCCAAGCCAACCAGATCAGATCCACGATGAGGGGTCATGACGTCAGCGCGCCGCCGGTCATACCAAGATGGCCGCCGCTCCGGAGCTAGGCCAAAGCCACAGTCTTTCCTAAAACCGAGGCAGCAGCGCGCTCCGCGGAGCGCATGTGTGCCGATCCGAACAGGGTGAACCGCTCAGATCACGGATCGGTGACTATCCGTTGCACCCCTATCAGTGTGTGATGATAAACTTTAGGTGTTGTAAATGATTATAAGGAAGGGTGTTTGTAGTGCTGTTTTTCTAAATCTCAGATTTTAATAACCTGATCTTAAACAATCTTCAGTTGCCCAACTCTGTTAATATTAGGTTTACTTTCAGTGACCCAGAGGAAACAAAATATGTAATTTCAAAGTAAATTTTTTTTTTTTTGTTAGTGTCCTTAGGTGATGTACTGTTTCTTTACTGTGCAGCGATCCAAGGCTCCCTGCATAGTAAAGCTAAGTGATCCCTGGATACCTACCTCGGTGCAGCAGCCTACAGTGTCTGGCATAGAAGGCTCAACTTTTCTGTTTCCACAGCAGCAAAGGTTGTGAATATCCCTTTGGGGGCTTTCTTACACAATACATAGCAGATCACAAGTGTAGGGGTTTAAGAGATCAGGTCACCTAGTTTAGGCTCATAACATGGTCTCGGGAAGGAGTGGGGGGCTTGTTCCTATCTTATCAACACAGGACCTTAGTACTCTTTTTGGATAGTTGCCCCCAATCTGATTCCCTGCCTTTCTCTGGGCACTCTGCAGGCCATTAAGCCACTCTCCTTTCTTTCTACTAATCTAGGGAGGACTTTTCTGTCAGTGTCTAATTACCAGATGTCCAGAATTTCAGTTCTAATAAAGGCTGTAGGCATCACAAGCATCACAAGCCTCTTTGGTCTTCCCTCCTGGGTCCGTTTTTTACTTTGCCTTGGTTGCTTACACTCTGCCTGTGGAGAAGGTAGACGAGGGCGATTTCAACCCTCCTCCTTGGGAAGTGGATCAGGGTGAGATACCTTCAACTGAAGTTTTATCCAAACTTAAGGATACCATTGCTACTTTTATTAATGCTGTAAGCTCTTGTTTAGCATTAGAGCAGTCAAAGTCTGGTTACTCTAAGGTGCCCTGCATGGGGTTCCTACGATTCCCCAAGTCTGCCTATCCAGTCCACTCCCCTTTTTTAGAGAGTGTCATATGGTGACTGGCCTTACTCTAAAATGCGTTTTGCTCCTCTCATAAACTTTTTGGCTCAGCAATGTCCTGTCAAGAAGAGCTTCATGCAAAAGTGGATATCCCCTGTAGTGGACCTTGCAGTCTCTTGTCTTAAGATGCTTCCTATCCTTTAAGAAGAAAGTCCTGTATTCAAGGACCCAGTGGATAAAAGGTTAGAGGCCTTCTTTAAAGTGGAACTTTAGTCAGAAAATGAAGTCCTGCTAGATCACTTCAGGCTGGCCCCTTTTGCAGGTATAGCTATTCAAAACATTAAAAATAAGTGCCTATACTATTTAAAATTAGAGGTCGACCGATATGGGTTTTTCTCTGGCCGATGCCGATATTTAGAAATCGCGGTGGCCGATGGCCGATATGTGATGTCGGTTTTTTTTGGGCCGATATATTAGGCCGATTTTTTTTTTTTCCCCTTCATCTCAAAAAATCTAATAGTTAGACCCCTTTCACACTGGGGCGTTTTTCAGGCACTTTTGGGCTAAAAATAGCGCCTGTAAAGTGCCTGTAAAACGGCTCCCCTGCAGCCTCAGTGTGATATCCCGAGTGCTTTCACACTGAGGCGATGCGCTGGCAGGATGTTAAAAAAAAGTCCTGCAGGCAGCATCTTTGGAGCGGTGTATACCGCTCCTCCACCACTCCTGCCCATTGAAATGAATGCGCACCACTGTCGAAGCACCTGCGGCGCTTCAGGGGCGCATTTAACCCCTTCCTCAGCTGCTAGCTGGGTTATAAGCGCCCTGCTAGCAGCCGAATAGTGCCGCAAATATGACGGTAAAGCGCCGCTAAAACTAGCAGTGTTTTACCGTCAACGCATACCTGCTCCAGTGTGAAAGCAACCTTAAGTGATACAGAAAATTTTTTACATTTAAACATTTATTAAACAAAACAAACCCCCAATCAGTTCACTTGTATGTAGAATTTAGATAAAAAAAACCTAAAAAAAATTATAAAATATTAAATATACAAAAACAGGTATTCAAAACTTTTGGATGAAAAAAAAACGGGCTAACTTTACTGCTTAGTTTTTTTATTTATTAGTGTATTTTTTCAAAAAATATTGCGTTTGAAAGACCGCTGCGCAAATACCGTGTGACATAAAATATTGCAACAACCGCTATTTTATTCCCTAGGGTCTCTGCTAAAAAAAATATATATAATGTTTGGGGGTTCTAAGTGATTTTCTAGCAGAAAATACAGGATTTTTACTTGTAAGCAACAAATGTCAGAAAAGATTTAGTCTTTAAATGGTTAAACTGAGAGCTTCTACACACAGAATTTAGTTCATTCATAAGTGTAAACATTGTATCTCTTCAGGTTCTTTTTATCAGATTTGGCAGGCTGCCCAGAGGAGGAGAGAAGTGCTTCACAGAAGATTACAGGCAACTTGTATTGACTCCTATTACAGAAGTCATTTGCAAGTCCACTGATATCGGCCTTTTTTATCAGCACAATCGGCTGATGCCGATTAAGTAAAAAACACCAAATGTCGGCCGATATATCGGCCGGCCTATATATCGGTCGACCTCTATTTAAAATCCAGTAAATACACTGTCTCATCCTGCTCTACACATGTTCAGTTGCTCTCCATTTTTAGGCAATAGTAGAGGCCAATCTGCTGACAGTCTTAAAGTCTTTAAAGTGGAAGTAAACCCTCCTATTTTCAGCCAACTGCCATCGTGGTGCACATGTGATCAGTTATGACACCAGTTGGTTGAAAGCACAACCAATGTAACGGTTTTTGGGAACTGTTAAATCAATAGATTTACTTCTGCTTTAAAGCTTCTGTCACTTTAGAATAGTTTGTTTGGACCAAGCTGGTCCAAACAAATTATTCCGTTCACTAACGGATACTCTCGCTGATAGCGCTGTATAAACGTTTCGTTTTTAAATATTGTAAACATTTAGTATTAGCTACATACAGTATACAGTGCCATGTTCTGGTAGCTGGATGGGAACTTCCCGTCCTACTCCCAGAATAAAATCAGTTTAGCTGAGCACTGTTTAGCTATTCACAGGAAGCTCTGTTTATTTCTGACAAGGCTTTCTCTGATTGGCTGGGGTGGCGATCATGACATCATCCACCTGCCCCTCCACCTCATCCAATCAGAGGAAGCCTAGTTCCTGTTCCACTGCTGGGAACACAGATAAATAGAGCCTGTACAGTGTTCACAGTGGGGTGCATCTGTTTGCGAAGGGAATAGTTTCCACCAGCTTGGTCCAACCGAACGTTTAAGTGACCGAAAAGCTGGAGACTAAGTTTAATGTAACACTTGGCCAGAGCAGCTACTGCTAATTTTGTTGCTCTATGGTAAGAACGACAGTTGCTTTGTGAAGTTTCTATCTTTAGTGATATCCAAGATAATTCATGAATAATTTGAAGATTATTACTAGCAATACACTATAGTCAGTAACTCTTTTTGAGGTTGGCTTTAAAAACAAAGTCTAGTAGTGTCTATACAGTTGTTTAAAAGAAGTTTGTAGTTTTTTTTTTTATTTTTTTAATTCCTTCCTAGGTGGTCTGTCTCCCGCTGGTTCTAAGGCTGAGAACTGAGCAGCATCTGCTGCATCTGTCCCCCGCTGGTTCTAAGGCTGAGAACCGAGAGATCGAATACCATTGTTTTCCCAGTTCTCAGTGCTCCATGAGCTGGTTACTGTCAGTCACCGGCTCTCTGCTTTGCCCCCGCACTTACTGGAGCACTGGGCTGTGGCTCCCGACCGTGTGGTTGCGATCTTTCCCCAGCCTGGACCGGCTCTGGGGCGTTCAGCCGGCAGCAGGCTTTAGCCTGCTGTTTGCTGAAAACGGGTGACAGGAGAAGTACAGCCAAAAAAACTTTTGCTGTACTTTTCCTTTTAATACTGCCTCATTTTGTATAGTGATTCCTTTGGGCAAACAAATATTGTGATGGGCATATGACTGATCAAGGTAGTAGTATGTCAGAGTTCATGGAGCTAGTTTTGGTATGCATGGTTGACAGGCAAATGGTAACATGTTACAATAAATTGAATGAGGTGAAAATACTAAAAACATAGATCTAGTGTGGGCACAGATTTGTTATATTAGCTCTGCTGATTAGAGTGACAATCTTATTTTTGCATGTGTATATACAAGTTTGTGAAAATGTACTTTGGTTAATAATCATAGAACTCTGTATGTAACTGGAATTAGGCATAGTTCAGTGGTCTTTTCCCGACTCTTGCTTTATATTTTTCTCTGTTTTATTAACTTTGGCTCTTTTTGAAATTAATTATTTTCATTTTTAGATCTGGTGAGAAGATTACAGTTACACCATCATCTAAAGAACTTTTGTTCTATCCACCTTCTGTGGAGGCTGTTGTTAGTGGAGGTAATTTAATTTTAATTTTTGTTTAAGCAGCTTTTAGTGATGATGTGAGTGGCTTGTAAAAGATACCACTATCTCCATGCCACTCTGTTGATTCACCAATAAAGAACCAACAGATCTCCTGTGGCTAATAAGCACTGCACCGAGCATCAAACCCATAGAAGTAATTTCAATATCTTGAAGTGGTTGTAAACCTCATTCATGAAATCTAATCAAAGCACATATATTTGTAATGTTTTTACTTGTCTCTCTCCAAAGCTCAAAGTGTCCTTTTCTCTGGTACTTCCTTCCTCTGTTATCAACATGAGTCACTTGAGTCACATGAGATAAAACTTGTATCAGGGAGGGAGCTCAGCAGGTGGCTTGTCTATTCACAACACAGTTTTTCTACTGTGTGGAGGGGGTTGTGTTCCTTTCCACCAATCGCCTCTCATATACTGTAACTGCAGCCTTCCTGCCCCTTCCTCTGTGCTCCTGACAGATGAAGGATTTCAACACTTTTCTGCCCTTTTGAAGGGGTGTAGGGAAGAGAGGGGTGCAGATAAACAAACAAGTAAAACATATGTAGGAGAATTTGTTTCATCTCTGTGTATCATCTGAGGCTGTTCACTTCACTGAGTGAGTATACGTGAGAGTTTACAACTACTTTAAACACACAGACGCATGAATCTTTCTGACAGGAAAATCTGGAAATGCCTCTTGCTGGAATTCAAAATGAAAGTTACATTTACACAGGAATCTCCTCTCCCCATCCCATGTCATTTTAGTGGAACTAACTTTTCAATTCCACATCTTGACAATAATTTGATTTTGGTTGTTTTGGTTATTCTGTGCAAAATTGATTTTTTACTGTTATAGAGTTGGGTAAAAACAGGCTAGGAATAGTATTTACAAATGTGTGATCCTTTTGTATACATTATAACAACTGTTCAAGCCTAACTCCAGGTTTCTTGTGACTGCTCGAAACTTCAACTTCTTGAAAGTCTACAATCGCACCTGGAAAGCCTATTTTGCTTGGTATGAGGCTATGACATCCCATCCTAGGAAGTTATATGTGGGACACATCCTGTCCTTTCTACAGCCTGGTCTAAATTCACATCTAACCTTGAGTTCCATCAAGAGACAAATTTTCAGCCAATCATGGGAGGCCTTAAATTCATTGATGAAATACAATGCTTTCTGTAAATGGCTGAGCAGTGCTTAGCCTTGCTCATTTTTTTCTGGGAAGTCCCTGTCCCCACTGTTAGAACCCAGCACTGTATACTGTATGGAACTGATACAGTGTATACAGCACTCCCAGTGGGCACATCTGTTGGTGTGAAGGTAGTAGTTTTAAAAAAAAATGCAGTACATCTCTGCTGATAACATTGGTTTGGAGCTCAGTACAGCAGAGACACTGTTAGTGTAAATGGGAAATAGTAGTAGATTGCAGATTCAATGGGTATTTTTCTGTACCTGCAGAAGTTTTTAGGGACAAAACACTGGGATGCTCATATGTTGTAGAGATGTAATAAATATATCTTAGGTCAAAGTCATACAATCATATGTGTGCTCAGCCTATAGTACAGTGCCACAAAATAGTGACAGCCCTGCTCCATATAGACAACAGTTGTCTGTATGATGAACATTTCTTTACAATGGTTTATAAAACCACCTTTGTGAGGGACTTGTAAAGCCTAGCATACACATTTTTTTTTTTTTCGTTCAAACCCATCAGGGCTGAACGAAAAAAAAACCTGACGGCTCAGGAGGAGCCGCTGTACTACTATGCAATGTTAGTACAGCTACCTCCCCTGGCGTGCTGTTGTGTTCTGACAGGGGAACGGCCCCCGCCAGAACACCTCAGTCAGCGTTCTTAGCCATTTGCTAAAAGTGCTGATCAGGAGCCGATCGGCAGTCCTTTTTCAGTCATGCCCTTCGACAGAAGCTGGCCGAATGCCCGGCTTCTGTCAGACTGGCTGGAGTACACACAGGACAAAATGTTGGACGGTTTCTATTGAACCGGCCAATGCCACCCGACATTCAACCCATGTGTACTAGGCTTAAGTGTCCCACAATGCTATAATGATTGTTCATGCCCTAATTTTTTTTGTGCTTAATTTGTGCTAATATACGCTTCTTAAACTTTGCAGTGTACATTAAAAAATTGTGTTTTCTTACTGCATTACAGAAAGCTGTCCAGGAAAGCTCATAGAAATTCTTGGAAAAGCTGGATTGTTTCTTGAAGGTCAGATACACCCAGAGTTGGAGGGTGTTGAAATTATAATTGGTGAGAAAGGGGCAGCTTCACCAATTATCACCGTTTTTACTGATGACAAAGGTTCATACAGGTTAGTAGTACCCTGTTTGTTTCTTCTTTGTTAATAGATGTTTTTTTTCAAAATTGTATTTTTATTGGGTTATAAAACGAAAAAAGATACATGTAAACTCGTTACACAATGCACAATGAACCAGTAAGGAAAATGCAATGTTAACAAACATACAAAAAGAAGACAATGTAGAACACGTAGGTGAATATAAGCAACGTCCACAGATACAGGACAAAGGGGTGCACTGTATCGCTTTATCAAAAATTATAAACAACTCATAGGTATATATTAGAGTCCAAAACCAGAGCACAGTCAAGAATATAAGAAGAGTAGAGACTTTTGGGAGGGAAGAAAATAATCAATAGAAGGCCATTAAAGCATCTATTGGCATATTTAGCAATGGGGAGAGGGGGAGGGAGAATGAACAGAGACACCGTTATGTTAATATAAATATAAATTGGGAGGCGGTGGTTGACGCGTGAGTCCAATATTCCGATAGATCCCAAGGCTCCCACTCTTTAGTAAATTGGGGAATGGAATCGTGTACAGATGCCGTTAGGAACTCCATCCTCCGGATCTCAGCCACTAATTGCAGAAATCTAGACCATGGAGGAGGTGTACTGGACAGCCAGCATAGTGGAATAAGCCGTTTGGCAGCTAGCAGAATGTAAGAGATTAGCCGGTATGTTTTTTTGAGTACGCCTGGAATAGGGAGGCCCAGCAGGCAATTTAAGGGATCTAGCGGAAGGGTCACGTCCACCACCTTCTGTATGAGTTTGTTCACATCGTACCAAAAGGATTGAATCAGAGAACATTGCCAAAAAATATGAAATAAGGAACCAATGTCAGTTCCGCAACGCCAACAGTGCGGCAAAACTGAGGGGTCATATTTATGAATTACATCAGGGGTCTTATACCAGAACATAACAATCCTAATGGATGTCTCCCTTTGAGTGACACATTTGGAGGATTTGAAAACGAGACCAAATCTTGTCCCATAGCTGTACTGTAATAGGTCGGGCCAATAGATGTGACCATCTTTTCATATAGTGGTGCATGGTCTCCTCTAGAGGAGTCGACTCATGGAGGATGCGATAGATACAGGATATTAAATGTCGTTGGTGTGGGCCCTGAGCGCAGAAATGTTCAAAGGCGGTTGGGTTATCAAGGGTCAAGGTTGAAGATTGAGAGTGAAAGAAGTGTCTAACCTGTAGATAAAAATGGAAAAGATGGGAAGGTATATCAAATTTCTCACATAAAGTATTGAAGGTATGTAATCTACGTGTGATGGGATGGACCAAATTCCGTAACTGAAAAAGAGGTGCGTGGAGCCATGAGAAGACCCTCCCCAGGGACATACTGTCTGGTATGAATGGGTTGAACAGCACGTTCGCTAGAGGAGGGAAAGGTGAGGTGAGAGGATAGTCCTTGGAACATTTACGCCAGATGGTTAGGGTGAAGGTCATTGGAGCAGTGCACTTGCGCTTATATATGGGATCCAGGGAGTGAGGGGCGCCCCATATCAAGGAGCACGGGTGAACTGGGTATAACACTCCTTTTTCAATGGCAGTCCACTGATTCGGTGCGTGTAGAGGACCATGAAGTAATGGCCCTTAAGTGGTGTAGCAAAGTAATATTTAGCATTGTCCGTGGCTCCTAAATCCCCCCCCCCCCCCCCCCCTGGATCTTAGGGAGAAAACCACCGAGCTCGCAATGCGATGGCCCCTACCTTGCCATATGAATTTTAGAAAACTCCTCTGAAGTGCTTTTAGCTGAGAAGAAGCAGGGCAACCGGTAGTGTTTCAAAGTGGTAAAACAATTGGGGTAAAATAGACATTTTAAGGACGTTGATCCTACCTAATAGGGACAGAGGATACGTCGTCCAGGTCGACAGGGATTTAATATCTAGAATCAGAGGGGGAAAGTTAGCAGAATAGAGGGATGAGTAGGAGGGGGTAAGAAGGACACACAAATATTTGAGAGAGGCATTGCACCATTTATAGGGGTATGAGTCTTTGAGCTGAGACAGTTGAGATGGTGTTAAGTGTATGGGGAGGGCTTCAGTTTTGGAAGTATTAACTTTATATCCAGATATGGCACTAAAGGAAGCCAATAGTTTATATAGCGAGGGGAGAGAGATTAACGGGTTGGTAATGGTAAGCAGGATGTCATCTGCAAAAAGTGACAATTTATATTCCCCCTGCTGCATCACTACCCCCCCCCCCCCCCGAATGTCCGGATGAGAGCGGATGGACTCGGCTAGGGGTTCTAAACATAAAATAAAAAGTAATGGTGATAGGGGGCACCCTAAAGGACCCTGGGGAAGCTGGCCAGGGTGAGCCGTCGGGGTCAGGGGCTGCAACTGCTTCTGGCACTTCAGCCCCTGTATACATTACTCAAGAGGTTTTTTCCTCAACCATAAATGGATTAGAGGAAAGACTAGTGGCCTTAATCACATCTTTACTTAGTGGAAGAAAACGCATTAGGTCACCCTCTACCACCCAGGACCCTTAAGCAGAGGAACTCTGGGGAAAAAGAGAGGAATCCCCCTCAGAGGATCGGGATGAAACTG
The DNA here is from genome assembly GCA_037952835.1 of Lithobates septentrionalis. NCBI lineage: Eukaryota > Metazoa > Chordata > Amphibia > Anura > Ranidae > Lithobates > Lithobates septentrionalis. The sequence goes on from JBBDGP010000419.1 coordinate 1,690,016, forward strand.
ATGACTCCTCTTCTGAGGAATCAAGTGGAGAAGGGCCCACTAGAGATCTTTTGGATATAATTGTCCAAATCCTCTCCGAACAGCCTTGCACCGGGAAAGGGAAGTCCAGCCAGAAGCTTCTTACATGGTGATTCGGCTGACCAATTTTTCAACCATAAGATTCTACGCATATGCACCAACCCAAGTGTAAGGCGAGCGTTCTGGAGGATAGAATCTCTGATTGCATCAACCGCAGAACACAAAGTAGGTTGGCCAACCCTCAGGCTTGCTGTTCAGGTAAAACTTTACGGACCTGTTTAACATGGTCTCTCAAGTATTGACAAACTCCGATTGCTGCCACTGCTAGTTGAGCCACTGAACCTACCAAGGAGAAAAACAAGTGGGAAAAGCACCCTCTTGCCAGTTAAGAAAAGGAGTAAACTTCTCTCTTTTAAACGTACTCTGTCCCCAGTGCCAGGAGCATCAGCCTCCAGGCAGTTGCGATGGCCTCCTCCGTCAGGCTCAAGAACTAAATCTCCGAGTCAACCCTAGGGACAAAAGAAGTCCTGGGGGAGGAAATCTACAAGACAAAATGCTAAAGCCTCTTTATGAAGGAGAGCCCCCGCTCGCTCGAATGGGCGGTAGACTGCTACAGATCTCAAGGCTCTGGCAGGAGGATTTTCAGGACAGATGGGTGGTCTCCACAATATCTCTAGGTTACAAACTAAAGTTCTGAGAATTCCCCTCTCCTCGTTTCCTCAGATCAAATGTTCCCAGAGACCCAGAGAAAAAGAAGTCTCTCTTTCTAGCGTTGGAGCGACTATTTTCGCAAAAAGTTATTGTGGTAGTTCCCACGCAAGAGCAGGGTTTGGGGTTTTATTCAAACCTTTTTACGATACCAAAGCCAAATGGAGATGTCAGACCCATTCTAGATCTCAAATATCTAAACCGATTCCTAAAAGTATGGTCCTTTCGCATGGAATCGATCCGATCGGTAGTCTCCATCCTACAAGGAGGAGAACTTCTGGCGTCAATAGACATCAAGGATGCATACCTGCATGTACCTATTTTCCCTGCTCATCAAAAGTACCTGCGTTTCCAAGTAGAAAAACGCCACATTCAGTTTGTAGCTCTGCCTTTCGGGCTAGCTACTGCACCTCGGGTGTTTACAAAAATCTTGGCCCCTCCTCTGGCCAGATTAAGGGCCCAAGGTATAACGGTAATAGCATACCTAGACGACCTGCTCTTGATAGACCAGTTGGTAGCCCGCTTGGACCAAAACTTGGTCACCACAGTCAACTACCTGGAATACCTAGGTTGGGTCCTCAACTTAGAGAAGTCTTCTTTAAAATCAGTAAGAAGACTAGAGTATTTGGGTCTGTTCATAGATACAGCCCAGAAGAGGGTATTTTACCCCAGGCAAAGATCAGTGCCATAAAAGAACTGATTCAGGTAGTCAGGGCAAAGAAGGGTCCTTCTATTCGCCTTTGTATGAGGCTGCTGGGGAAGATGGTGGCTTCATTCCAAGCAGTCCCTATGCTCAGTTTCATTCGAGACTGCTGCAAAACAGTATCCTGTCTGCCTGGAACAAGAAGGTTCAGGCGTTAGATTTTACGATGCGTCTGTCTACTACATTGTCAGAGCCTCAGTTGGTGGATACCCGAAAATCTGCAAAAAGAAAATCCTTTTTACCAGTTACCTGGACAGTGGTAACAACAGATGCCAGTCTTTCGGGTTTGGGAGCAGTTCTGGAACAGTCGACTGTCCAAGGGAGGTGGTCCAAGACTTAGAGGACCTTACCCAGAGGCGTCTCTCTAATTAGGCAAAGTAGGCGTTTGCCTAAGGCCTCGCCCTCCCAGGGGCCTCACCGCCGCCTTCTTTGCCTTTGCCTCTGGCTATCCTCATACTACATCAGTCCCAGGTACAATCAGCGGAGCTTCGTGCCGCCTCATTTAGAGTACAGTCAGTCCGCCTCCTCTCTGCTCTGTAACACCCCGTCCCACCAGGGCACTGCCCAGTCTCCACTCCTTTCAAGAAAACTCCACTGGAACAGCAGGTGTCCTTCTCGTCAGAACACCAGCAGACACACACACACAGACCGTCAACTGCCCCGCCCCGCCCGTCAGTAAATCCTGTCTGTCCTTTCAGCCGATATCTTGTGCAAGGGCACAGCTAGCACCTCAGCACAGGATCGTGGAGTCCACCCTCCTTCCAGGGCGGGGCTTTCATGGTGGAGGCGGAGCCAATTCCAGTACGCTGTAGCCTGTCTGTGTGCAGCTGACTGACTGAGCTGTGAGGGGACAGAGCCTTGCTATGTGTGAGGTACATGGGCTTGGGGGGGGGATTACATGTGACTGGGGGAGGTACATGTGACTGGGGGTGTGTAGGTGACTGGGGGGTGTGCAAGTGACTGGGGGGGTACATGTGACTGGGGGGGTACATGTGACTGGGGGCTACAGGTGACTGGAGGGCGCAGGTGACTGGGGGGTACATGTGACTGGGGGGTACATGTAACTGGGGGGTGTGCAGGTGACTGGGGGGGGGTACATGTGACTGGGGGTGTGTGCAGGTGACTGGGGGGGTACATGTGACTGGGGTGTGTGCAGGTGACTGGGGGGATACATGTGACTGGGGGGGGGGGGTTCATGGGACTGGGGTGTGTGCAGGTAACTGGGGAGTTGAGAGCACTGACACCAGCGCACAGTACTAAGTATTAATTAAAATTAATTGCATATATTAAGAGCGCTGGTGTCAGTGTGCTCTCAGCGCTGGTGTCAGTGTGCTCTCAGCGCTGGTGTCAGTGTGCTCTCAGCGCTGGTGTCAGTGTGCTCTCAGCGCTGGTGTCAGTGTGCTCTATCTCAGTGCTGGTGTCAGTGTGCTCTCAGCGCTGGTGTCAGTGTGCTCTATCTCAGTGCTGGTGTCAGTGTGCTCTATCTCAGTGCTGGTGTCAGTGTGCTCTCAGTACTGGTGTGATGAAGCACACTGACACCAGCGCTGAGATAGAGAGTACTGACACCAGTACTCTTAATATATGCAATAAAATTTTATTGCTTGAATTATTATTTTTTTCCCATTATAGACCTTAATGGGGCCTTATGTCTAGGTTATGCCTAAGGCCTCACAAAGCCTAAAGCCGCCTCTGACCTTACCCATCAACATTCTGGAGATCAGTACGGCGTATCTAGCCCTAAAGGCCTGGACACTCGGGTTACAGGGTTGCCCTGTCAGGATCCAGTCTGACAATGCCACAGCAGTGGTATAAATTAGTCACCAAGGAGTCGTGCAGCTCAGGAAGAAGTAAACCAGATCTTAATCTAGGCAGAAAAGCATGTGCCATGCATAGCGGCAATCTTCATTCCGGGGGGTAGAGAACTGGCAGGCGGACTCCTTGAGTCGCCGGCAGTTAGTCCCAGGATAATGGTCTCTTCACCCCGACGTCTTCTTGGCCATATGGAAAAGATGGGGGGTTCAGAATGTAGATCTCTTTGCGTCCAGGTTCAACAACAAGATCAACAATTTTGTGTCAAGAACAAGGGATCCTCTTGTATGCAGGACAGATGCGTTGGTGACTCCGTGGCATCAGTTCTCACTGATCTATGCATTCCCTCCTATTCTGCTACTGCCACAACTTCTTCGCGGGATCAGGCAGGAAAAGAAGTCCTTCTGGTGGCCCCAGCGTGGCCCAGAAGAGCTTGGTATGCAGAAATAGTAAAAATGGCAGTAGGTTCCCCGTGGACCCTACCATCATGTCCAGACCTGTTCCATCCTGCCTTACAAACGCTAAATTTGACAGTTTGGCTATTGGAACCCACGTTCTGAAGAGTCGTGGGCTTTCAGGCCCTGTGATTTCTACCTTGATTAATGCAGGGAAGCCAGCTTCCAGAATGATTTATCATAGAGTCTGGAAAGCTTATGTCTCCTGGTGTGAATCCAGGGGTTGGCATCCCAGAAAATATGTAATAGGTAGAATCCTTGACTTTCTGCAAATGAATAGAAATGAAGCTGGCCTTGAGTACCATCAAGGGCCAGGTCTCGGCCTTGTCAGTATTGTTTCAACGTCCACTTGCTTCGCATTCTTTGGTCCGAAGCTTTATACAGGGGGTAACGCGCCTTAACCGTCCCCTAAACCCCTGGGACTTGAATTTGGTTCTGTCAGTTTTACAGAAACCGCCTTTTAAACAGATACGTCAAATTCCCTTGGTCCTGTTGACAAGGAAGTTAATTTTTCTGGTAGTCATTTCTTCTGCTAGAAGAGTATCAGAATTAGCAGCTCTTTCCTGTAAAGAGCCTTATTTAATCATGCACAAGGATAGAGTGGTATTGCGCCCTCATCCTAGCTTTCTACCAAAAGTGGTTTCAGGTTTTCATCTAAACCAAGATATTGTTCTGCCTTCCTTTTTTCCAGATCCCTGTTCTACGGAAGAAAGGTCACTACATTGTTTGGATGTAGTGAGAGCAGTCAAAGCCTATCTGGAAGCGACTGCTCAGATTTGCAAAACAGATGTTTTGTTTGTTTTGCCAGAAGGTCCTAATAGAGGACAGGCAGCGTCAAAATCTACCATTGCGAAATGGATTCGACAAGTTATTGTTCAAGCTTATGGTTTGAAGCAGAAAGTTCCCCTTTTCAGATCAAGGCGCCCTCCACAAGGGCTATTAGTGCTTCGTGGGCAGTGCATCACCAGACCTCTATGGCTCAAATCTGTAAGGCTGCAACCGTGCCTTCAGTCCATACATTCTCCAGATTTTATCAGGTGGATGTGAGAAGGCATGAGGATGTCGCCTTTGGACGCAGTGTGCTGCAGGCAGCGGTACAAGGTCCTCAGGTCTGATTACACCCTACTTGTTGTTCCCCTTCCCTCAGATGGCATTGCTCTGGGACATCCCATCAGTGATTATTGAGACTCTGTGTCCCGTGATGTACGAGAAAGAAAATAGGATTTTTATAACCGCTTACCTGTAAAATCCTTTTTCTTTTGAGGTACATCACCGGACCCAAAGGTCCCCTCCCCTCTTCTAATACACTTATATTGCTTTGCTACAAAACTGAGGTACTCCCAGTAAGGGGAGGGGTTATATAGGGGGTTGAACTTCCTGTCTAGGGTGTGCCAGTGCCCAATCACCTAGTGATACCCTATATAACCCATTAGTGATTACTGAGACTCGGTGTCACGTGATGTACCTCAAAAGAAAAGGATTTTACAGGTAAGCTCCTATTTTTTACTTAAATACAAGACCATTCCTCCTTTACTATTGGGATCATAGTGGCCCGTTTTCCTCCTTTTTTTCTTTTTTTGTTTAATCAGTATATTGCTAGCTTTGAAAGGTACATTTGCAACTGCAGACAACCCGTAGGACTTTTTTCTTTCTATCCAGTCAGCCTTTTTAAGCCCTTTTCCCGCACATGCTATTACGTTCTTGACAGGATGCTAAGGCTGCACCTGTTCTCCTCGGCTCCCTCCACTGATCTCTCCACTACCTCTTTTGGCAGTCCGATCCTGTCATTCGTGGTCACATCCAGTCCTATCGAATTGGCAGAACCCTCTGTGTTCTACTACACTTTTCCTGGCTTGTCCTTGATGTGCAGTGTTTTCCAGCTCTCATAGCCAAGATTGGGACACAGATTTCTTTTCAGCCCCTGCCCCCCTGTACTAATGTAGAAGACTGCTGGTGTTACCCTTGTCTTCAGTAGCCTAAATATCCCGAAGTATAGGCTACCTATGGCCAGTCAAATATTACCAGCGGTCTGTATTGTATAGCATACAGGTAATTTTTTTTTTTTTTTTTTTTTTACTTTTGATCAGTTAGTTCCTACTTTCCAGGCCTAAGCAAATGATAATATACATTCCAAGAGTCTTCAGGAAGTGAGGAGGGACTTTCTCAGCTGAGCACACTCTCCTTCCTGCATGTCTGAGCTAAGGACAGATGGAATCCAGGAAGTAAATGCTATATGAATCATTTGCCCTGTTTTTTCAAAGTGATTTCTCAGCAAAATTGGAGCAGTTTCCTTTGAATAATAAAATGAATTAAAGGGTAATTCCACTTTCATGTGGGGACAAAATAGCAATTCCAGTCTTTGTAGATGACACCAAGCTATGCAGTGGAAAAACATCCTCACACAATGCCTCTAACTTGCAAGCTGACCCCAATGCACTATTTAATTAGGCAACTATGCGGCAAATGAGATTTAATGTTGATAAATGTAAATTTATGAACGTGGGGGCTAAAAACCTGCATGCATCATACATACTAGGGGGTTGTACAACTGGGGGAATCAATGGGCATGCAATGCCAAGCTGTAATTTCGAAAGCAAGCTAAATCCTTTCTTGTATTAAGAGAGATATGGACTGCCGAGAGAAATTTCATTTTGCCCCTGTACATTTCATTAGTAAGACCTCATCTGTAATATGTTCAATTTTGGGCACCATATCACAAAATGATATCGGGGAACTGGGGAGAGTGCAGAAAAGGGCAACCAACCTGATAAAAGGCATGGAGGAGCTCAGCTATGAGGAAAATTTAGAGGAACTGAATTTATTCACTCTTGAGAAGAGGAGATTATGGGGTGATATGTATTTATACAGGTTGATCATAAGTGGACCATATAATTAACTTGGTGTTGAGTTGTTTACTTTAAAGTGATATTAAAGGCAATCAAAAAAAAAAAAGTACTATACTTACCTGCTCTGTTCAATGGTTTTGCACAGAGCAGCCCTGATCCTCCTTTTCTAGGGTGCCCCATCGGCGTTCCAGTCAAGCGAGTCTGTAGCATGCTTACTACTTAGCAGTTAGCAGCATTACAGGCCTGCTCAAAGGACTGTCCAGAGCAGCACTGTGCATTACAGGCCTCCTGACAAGCATCCCAACTCACGGCCGTACAGAGCATAGCACTGTGAGTGTGTACATTACGGGCCTCCCCTCAGACCACCGTCCAGAGCACTGTGTGCATTACAAGCCTCAGACCATCCAGAGCAATGTGTTCAATGCATTACAGGCCCCCTCCCCAGACTGTTCATGTCCAGAGCTCTGTGTGCATTACAGGCTTTCTCAGACCACTGTCCAAAGCACTGTGCAGCATTACAGGCCTCCGCAGACAAACCAGAATGGCTAAATCTGTATTTGTGAGTAATCTAAACAAAAAGTACACCACATTTTCGTCCACTGATAAAAACTATGATGAAAATCAATTCAATTTTCGTCAACAAACGAAACAAAAATGGGAGGGACGTTTACCCACGTGAACTTCTGGTTTCCCTGGAGCTCCGCCTGTGTAGAGCTGTGAGTGCTTCTACACCCAGCAAGCAAGAGAGTCTGTAGCATGCTTACTACTTGGCAGTTAGCACTGTGCAGTATTACAGGCCTCCTTGGACCATCCAGAGCGGCTACATCTGTTCAAACCTTAATACCATAAATAATATTAGAATTTTTTACTCCAGGAGTATATAATGAGTTTGGAAATTCTAGAGAAATGCCTAAATAATGCATTACAATTTACAGTACCTGACCGCGAGATTGTGTTTTTCAGCAGGGTACTGTGCATGTCGCGCTGGCTCGCTGATCGGGAAAGGAAAACTTTTTTTTTCCTTTCGCGATGAGCGACAGGCAGTGCTGACAGCCGTCTGGTATAAATCATGAGGGGGAACGCCGTGCCAAATTAAAATGAAAAAACCGGCGTGGGTTCCCCCCAGGGGCATACCAGGCCCTTAGGTCCGATACGGATTTTAAGAGGGAACCCCCTACGCCGAAAAATCGGCGTGGGGGGTCCCCCCAAATCCATACCAGACCCTTATCCGAGCACGCAACCCGGCCGATCAGGGATGGGGGTGGGGACGAGCGAGCGCCCCCCTCTCTCCTGAGCCGTACCAGGCCGCATGCCCTCAACATGTGGGGTGGGCGCTTTTGGGGGAGGGGGGCACCTTGCGGGCCCCCCCACCCCAAAGCACCTTGTCCCCATGTTGATGAGGACAAGGGCCTCTTCCCGACAACCATGGCCGTTGGTTGTCGGGGTCTGTGGGCGGGGGGCTTATCGGAATCCAGGAGCCCCCTTTAATAAGGGGGCCCCCAGATCTCGGCCCCCCACCCTATGTGAATGAGTATGGGGAAAAAAGTGTCAATAAAAAATAAAAAAAACACTACACAGGTTTTAAAAGTAATTTATTAGGCAGCTTCGGGGGTCTACTTCCGACTTCGGGGGTCTTCTTCCGACTTGTGGGGTCTTCTGCCAACTTCGGGGGTCTCTCAGGCCTCTTCTCCCTCTCTCCGGTGTAGTCTCCGCGCTCTCTGGTTCCTCTTCGGTGTCTTCTTCCTTCTGCCGGGCTCCTCCACTATCTTCTGCTCTTTTGCCGCTCTTTTGCTAGCGGAGGAGCCCGGTCTTCTGCGCTGTCTTGTCCCCTCTTCTCTTCCAGGGATGTTGACACGACGCTCTCTCCTGCTGGAATGCTGTGTGCGAGCTGCGCAGCCATTTATATAGGCGATGACCCCGCCCCTTGTGACGTCACAGTCCCAGCATGCGCAGGGCCTCTGGCGTCATAAGGGGGCGTGACCCCAGAGTCCCTGCGTGAAATACCATGAAATAGCCAGTTCAGATTCTGTTCATTGTACAATAGTACTATGTCATTTTGAATTAGTATATCTATTGAAGTGTATGCTCTGTCCACAGTGTAGGACCATTACACAGTGACTTGGAGTATACCATTTCTGCTCAAAAGGAAGGTTTCGTTTTGACTGCTGTTGATGGAACAATTGGGGACTTCAATGCATTTGCACTTGCTGGAGTCACTTTTGAGGTAAGTCATTGTGAATTGGCTAACTTTCATGGAATTTGTATAGGATCTTTTTTTTTTAGAAAATGTATTCCTTTGTTACATTGTATTGCATTTAACCATTTTGCTGCCAGATCAATTTTTCCTTCTTCCAAATGCCTGTTAAAATGTGCATTTCTGGCTTGATTCCCAAAACGATATTGCTTAATCAAACAGTACAGGACACAGACTCCTTTAAATTCTGACCATGGTTTATATGTTGCCAGTATCAGGTGAGGACATTGGAAAACAGGTGTTAGGACAGCCCCCCCCTACCTTTTATTTGCCCTAGCAATTCTTTGTTTTTGCCAGAATCTTGAGTTGAAATGACTCCTGTCTTCCTGTCTATGGAAAACAGATTTTCTTGCTCATGATTCCAATTATATTGGAAGAATAAAGACTTCTGATTGGCGCTCACCTGCAATACAACTTTTGTGTGTTTTTTGCAAGGTTTACCATTGCACATAGAAGGCATAATTTACTTGGTGCAAGGCTGGAAAGTTTCATTCCAGAAAGTTCTTGGTGGGACAAATCCTGGCCGTTCTGCAAATTGGCTTGGTCAGATCTTGACACTTAAAATTACTTGAAAGACTGCTAGCGTCCCATCCCTTGAATTCCTGGGATATTTGTACTTTCTGTGAAATGCATTTCTTGGAGCCACACAGGATCTCAGAAAAAATTTCAGAGTCTGTTGAAGTGATTGGGATACCCTATAGCCACACACCCAAACAGGCCATGTTAACCACTTCAGCCCCAGAAGGATTTACCCCCTTCCTGACCAGAGCACTTTTTGCGATACGGCACCGCGTTGCTTTAACTGACAATTGCGTGGTCGTGCAAAGTTGCACCCATCGTCCTTTTTTTTTCCCCCCACAAATAGAGCTTTCTTTTGGTGGTATTTGATCACCTCTGCGGTTTTTATTTTTTGTGCTATAAACAAAAAAAGCGACAATTTTGAAAAAAAAGCATTATTTTTTACTTTTTTGCTATAATAAATATCCCCACAAAATATATAAAAAACAAATTTCTTTCTCAGTTTAGGCCAATATGTATTCTACATATTTTTGGTAAAAATCGCAATAAAGCGTATATATTGATTGGTTTGCGCAAAAGTTATAGCGTCTACAAAATAGGGGGTTAGATTTATAGCATTTTTATTATTTTTTTTTTTTATTAGTAATGGCGGCGATCTGCGATTTTTTTTTTTTTTTTTTTTTTTTTTTTTTTTTTTTTTTTTTTTAAATCGTGACTGCGACATTATGGCACACACATCGGACACTTTTGACACTATTTTGGGACCATTGTCATTTATACAGGGATCAGTGCTATAAAAATGCACTGATTACTGTGTAAATGACACTGGCAGGGAAGGGGTTAAACACTAGGGGGCGATCAAGGGGTTAAGTGTGTCCTAGGGAGTGATTCTAACTTGGGGGGGATTGTCTCACTAGAACATGACAGAGATCACTGCTCACGATGACAGGGAGCAGTAGATCTCTGTCATGTTGCTAGGCAGAACAGGGAAATGCCCTGTTTACATAGACATCTCCCCGTTCTCCATGACACGATTGCTGGCCCCTGGCTGACATTGAGTCTGCGGGACCCAGGGGCACGGTCACTGAGTACACGGCACGCGTGCCCACAATGCCACGATTTAAAGGGAATGTACCCATACGCCCATTTACCCAGCCGTGACATTGTGCCCACGTACATCATCGTCCGCTGGTCGGCATGTGGTTAAATGATTTTTGGCCCAGAGAAGGCGGTAGCATTTCTGGATCATGTTCAGATATGACTTCTTCAATGGTGATTGGATGCAGGAATCCAGAGAAACCATAGGCTATATATAAAAAAAAAAAAAAAAAAAAAAAAAAAAAGCTTACCACATGAAGCCCAGATGGCTATAGTGTAGTATTTTATTTACTAGTTAAAAACAAACACAAATGCTGCAGTATAAAAACAAATTAGCCAAAATCACAGTAAAGGCCGCCGCTCCTAGCATGAGGATGTGGTGACGATGACGCCCCTCCTGACGTGTTTTGTGCGCATGCGCATTCTCAAGGGATCCTACACACAGAAGGTTTTTTATCTTAATGCATAGATTCATCAATGCATTAAGATAAAAAAACCTTCTGCCTTTACAACTCTTTTTTAACTTGCATTTTGGATGGCACAGTAAACTGTGTTCACAGACCGTGATTTTTGGAAGTATTCCTGAGCCCATGCAGTGGTGTGGATCACAGAAACATGCCTGTTGTTAATGCACTACCATCCGAGGGCTTGAATGTAAAGCGTGCTTAAATTCATGGCACTATAGACGTACCTGTAATAAATATTTTTGTTTAACATTTTTAGATGCAGCTTTTCACAGATTGGTGAACATCTGTCCATCTTAACTTTTGAGACTCTCTAATGCTCTTTTTATACCCAAACGTGTTACCTGTTGCCAATTAACCTAATTAGTTGCAAAATGTTCTTCCAGCTCTTCCTTGTTAGTACCAGCTTTTGGTTGCCTTGTCCAAATGTGTTGCTGCCATCAATTTCAAAAGTATCTTATTTTTTTTCTTAAAATGGTACATTTTCTCAGTTTAACCCCTTCCCGCTGAGCGTACGCAGACGTGCGGCCTCGGCTTTCGGGGGTTATACCGGGATGATGCCCGCAGCTACAGGCATCATCCCAGTACCGGTTTTTAGAGCGGACGATCAGCTTTCCAGGGATAACAACTGATGCGGCTAAAAGCGGCTGTTATCCCGGAGCAGCGGGAGGGGATGTCCCGCCACTCTGAACGGGCCTCCCGTCCCACCGGGAGACCCGATCGACGATCCGCCACTTCCGGCGGCTAGGGACAGACTGGCACGAAGCCGGAAAGGGCTTCGTGCCAGTCTCCTGATTGTAAACACGGAAGCGACGTCACAATGTCACTTCCTGTTTCCTCGGCTGCCAATGGCGCCGGTTTAAAAAAAATATATACAGTATTCAGAATCGCCGAAAACGGCGATCTGAATACTTTGAAGTGCAAATGAGGGATCGGGGGTCTTTTAGACCCCCGATCCCTCAATAAAGAGTACCTGTCACCACCTATTACTGTCACAAGGGATGTTTACATTCCTTGTGACAGCAATAAAAGTGATCAATTTTTTTTTTTTAACACAATTTAATAATATAAAAATAAATAAGAAAAAATAAAAAAAAACATTTTTTAAAGCGCCCCCGTCCCCGCGAGCTCGCGCAGCAAAGAAAATGCATACGGAAGTCGCGCCCGTATATGTAAACGGTGTTCAAATCACACATGTGAGGTATTGCCACGATCGTCAAAGCAAGAGCAATAATTCTAGCACTAGACCTGCTCTGTAACTCTAACCTGGTGACCGTAAAAAAATTTAAAGCGTCGCCTATGGAGATATTTAGGTACCATAGTTTGTCGCCATTTCACGAGTGCGTGCAATTATAAAGCGTGACATGTTTGGTATCTATTTACTTGGCGTAACATCATCTTTCACATTGTACAAAAAAATTGGGCTAACTTTACTGTTTAGTTTTTTTAAAATTCATGAAAGTCTCCCTTTTCCCAAAAAGTTGCGTTTAAAACACAGCTGCACAAATACCGTGTGACATAAAATATTGCAACAATCGCCATTTTATTCTCTAGATTCTTTGCTAAAATATATATATATATATATATATATATATATATATATATATATATATATATATATATATATATATATATATATATATATATATATATATATATATATAAAATGTTTGGGGGCACTAGCAAAAAATACGGATTTTAATTTGTAAATGCCAAATGTCAGAAATAGGCTTAGTCATGAAAGGGTTAAACATTTGACATGTTTTCTATTGTGAATAAAATATGGATTTATAATATTTACAAATCTTTGCATTCTGTTTTTATGTAGATTTTTCAGGAATTGGGGTTATAATGTATAAAGAATAGTATTCAGAAATGAGGCCCCATGTGCTTATTGAAAAACATATAATTTCTTTGTTTCTGAGCAGATCCTGTCGGAAGATGAGCAGCCTTTGGCTGGCGTCCTTCTATCTCTCAGCGGTGGCATGTTCCGGTCAAACCTGCTAACCCAAGAAAACGGGATGCTGACATTTTTAAATCTGGTAAATTTTGTCTCCATCACTGCTGCACTTGGAATTAAAGTATATCTTCGCTCTTAAAAAGCCAAATATCCAAACACAGTGTGGGTCATAGATTTGGTTGTTTGGTTGCATTATTTTCCAGCCAGATACAGTGTTAAAATGTCAACCTCACATACGTACAAAAGATGTTTACCCAATGGCTTTTGTTATACACCAAGAGACCCTAAATGTGTGGCAAGCACTGCCAGGAATAAAAACAATAGAAATTAATGTAATTATGTCTGGAATTTACCTCCTATAGCCATTTGGAAACCCTTAAGGGCCGAATATCGGGCGGCATTGGCTGGTTCAATAGAAACTGGGTGAAATTTGCCCCGTGTGTACAGCGGCTGGTCCAACAGAATCTGGTCGTTTGGCCGCCTTACATCGAAGGGGCATAACCAAAAAAGGTCTGCCGATTGGTACCCAATCAAAAAAAACGTCTGCTCTAGTGCATTGTGTTAACTACCTATGTTACATGTTAATATGTGTTGTGTTAATGCACCCCAGTCATATAAATGGACTGCTATTGCACCAAAGTGGACAACAATGCTCTGGTACATGAGGGCAGTAGCGTGTTACAGTGCGCTGCAAAACAGATGTGTTGTAGAGGTGCATTAGGGTGCCATTCACCTGGACTTTCATGAGTGTAATAGACATTCTTGCAAGTCAACGTTATATAGGCACTCTAAGGCCTCATACACACAGACGTTTTAAAAAACGAGCTGTTAAGCTAGTACTGACGGCAGGAAAACAAACTTGTTAAAAATGCAATTTTTATCCGTGTTTTGCATTGGCGTCAATGCGCATTTAGCCGCGCTCGCTTTCAGCCATGTTTCTCTGCCTCTATTCAGTATCAGTGGTTCCCTATGGGAACCCATTGATTTGAATAGAAGTCGCACCAGAAGTCGGACCAAGATTATCCAACTTACGGTGCATCTTGTGTGCTGAGAATCTTGAAGGGGAACCCCGCCAAAATGTAAAAAAATGTTTTTGCATGAGGTTCCCCCCCAAGACGATACCAGACCCTTCAGTTCTTAAGGGGAACCCCCACGCCCAAAAAATTGGGCGAGGGTGTTCCCCCAGATATCCATACCAGCCCCTTATCCGAGCACGCAGCCCGGCAGGTCAGGAAAGGGGGGGGCGAGCGAGCCCCCCCTCCTCCTTGACCATGCCAGGCCTCATGCCCTTAACATGGCAGAGCCCCCCCCCCAAAGCAACTTGTCCCATTGTTGATGAGGACAAGGGCCTCTTCCTGGCAACTCTTGCCCGATGGTTGTTGGGGTCTTATCAGAATCTGGGGGCCCCCCAGTTCCCAGGCTCCCCACCCTAGGGGAATGCGTATGGGGTACTCGCCCTACCCATTCATCTACACACACTACACAGGTTCTTAAAGTATTTTATTAAAGCAGCTCCGGCTCTTCTCCCTCTTCTGGCGACGTCTTCTCTCTCTGCTGGTCCTTCTCCCCTCTCCGGTTCTTCTCCTGTTTGCGTGGTCTTCTCGCTCTTTTGCCAGGTCTTCTCCCTCTGTTCTTCTTCCAATGTTGACTTGATGCGATCTTCTGGCGACGTCTCTCCCTCCCCAGCATTACACTGGGAGATTGCGCAGAGGTAGAGGCGTCGCTAGAAGAGCTGGAGCTGCCTTAACCACTTAACGACCGGCCACTGTATATATATGTCATTTTTTTAAAGATGGATATCTCGGTAATGGCAGCAGCTGCTGACACAACCGAGATATCCATCTTTAGGGCCGGCGTTTCTGTACACGATAATGGTGGTCTCTGCGGCGGGTTCGCCGCGAGATCACCGTTGGTGGCGGGAGAGGTGCCACCCCCCCTCCCGCCGCTCTCCCGCTCCCTCCGCCGCTTATTGGAGCCGTCGGTAGCAGCGGAGGAGATCGGGACCTGTCACTGCTGAGGTATAGAGACGAGTGAGGCCAAGATGGCCCCCACCTGTCTCTATACCATAGGACGGCCGGAGCGACGTCATTACGTCGGCTCTGCCTACTTCTCTTAAAGGCACAATTTTTTTGTGTAATTTTTTTTTAAACGACTTTTTTTTTTTTTTTTGCATCTTAGTCTAAATATGAGATCTGAGGACTTTTTGACCCCAGATCTCATATTTAAGAGGACCTGTCATGCTTTTTTCTATTACAAGGGATGTTTACATTCCTTGTAATAGGAATAAAAGTGATCCAAATTTTTTTTTTTTTTTAAACAGTGAAAAAATAAATAAAATAAATAATAATAAAAAAAAATATAAAAATTTAAAGCGCCCTGTCCCGACGAGCTCGCGCGCAGAAGCGAACGCATACGTGAGTAGCGCCCGCATATGAAAACGGTGGTCAAACCACACATGTGAGGTATCGCCGCGACCGGTAGAGCGAGAGCAATAATTCTAGCCCTAGATCTCCTCTAACGCAAAACATGCAACCTGTAGAATTTTTTAAATGTCGCCTATGGAGATTTTTAAGGGTAAAAGTTTGACGCTATTCCACGAGCGGGCGCAATTTTGAAGCGTGACATGTTGGGTATCAATTTACTTGGCGTAACATTATATTTCACAATATTAAAAAAAATTGGGCTAACTTTACTGTTGTCTTATTTTTTTTATTCAAAAAAGTGATTTTTTTCCAAAAAAAGTGCGCTTATAAGACCGCTGCGCAAATACGGTGCAAAAAAAAGTATTGCAATGACCGCCATTTTATTCTCTAGGGTGTTAGAAAAAAAACAATATATAATGTTTGGGGGTTCTAAGTAATTTTCTAGCAAAAAAAAGTTTTAAACATGTAAACACCTAAAATCCAAAACGAGGCTGGTCCTTAAGTGGTTAATAAAATACTTTAAAAACCTGTGTAGTGTGTTTTTTTTTTTTTTTTTTACACTTTTTTTTTTTTTTTTTAGGTGAATGGGTAGGGGTACAATGTACCCCTACTCATTCACCTAAGGTGGGGGGCCTGGATCTGGGGGCCTCCTTGTTAAATGGAGCTTCCAGATTCCGATAAGCCCCCACCTCAGACCCCGACAACCACCGGGCAGGGGTTGTCGGGAAGAGGCCCTTGTCCTCATCAACATGGGGACAAGGTGCTTTGGGTGCCTTAAACCACGTTTAACACCTTTTACCAGCGTCTGGTGTTTTTACAGCTCTAGTGTTTTTACCAGCGTCTGGTGTTTTTACAGCTCTAGCGCTGGAGCTTCAGAACGCATTGGTCCTGGGTTTTTTTTTGTTTTTTTTTAGTTTAAAAACGCCAATGCCTGTTACAGTTCAAAAACGCCATGGTGTGTACGAGGCCATTGAATAACATGGAGTGACGTTTTTAAGCTGCAAAAAAAAGCTCAAAAACGCCTGCGTGTATGAGGCCTTAAGGTTAAAAATAAGACATGGGTTAATAAAGTAAAAAGGTTGCCTACTTAGATGACTTGTGAAAGGCACAAACTTGTCCTGTAGCTGAAGTGACTTATTGATTTAGCCTGTGGTATGGCTTGTTTTTCTCTTTCTGTATATTCCTAATGGTCTTCAAGCACAGAGCTAAAAAGGGAAAGATGACTGTGACGTTTTAGAAGTTGGATCTGCTGACCAGCATTTATGCCATAGAGTCCTTGAAAGCAAGACTAGGGGGTGTGGCTATACTGTATATATGTCTCACATGTTCTGTTGACCAAAAGATTGACTACATTCCTAAAGTGGAACTATACTTGCCTCACAGATAAAAGCTGGCCCTGCCTTTCATCTCCTGCATCTTCTATGTTCCTCATTACTGTCTGTTTGGGGGCTTCTTTTGCCTTAGCTCCTGCACATGTGATTAGGAGTTGCATCATACCTGAGCATCAACTGTATTCCAGGTGTAGAAATAAGCCGGGATGTGCACTACAGGCAGTGTCATAAAAAATCATATGCACAGTCTCTTCTGCTAAAGAGAAAGCTATCTTCTAGCATTAATTTTATCACATAAAGTTCCATTTACATTGTTGGCCTTCTGTAGGCATTTAAAGTGGTTATAAACCCTCATTTAAAAAAAAAAAACAAGTCATACTTACCTCCACTGTGCAGTTCTTTTTGCACAGAGTGGCCCCGATCCACCTCTTCTGGGGTCCCCCCACAGCTGGTGGCTCCCCCCCGCATCCAGTGCCCACGTTGGGGAAGGGTCTCCTAAGGTGGACACCCGTGTGGGCGCGATCCCGAGTCCTGCTTCTGTGTCTATTCACACAGCATGCAGGACTTGGCCCCGCCCCCTGGCACCCGTGTCATTGGATTTGATTGACAGCAGCAGGAGCCAATGGCTGCACAGCTATCAGTCTATCCAATCAGGACATGAGACACCAGCTAGAACTGGTGTGCTCGTTCCCAGTCGGAGAAAGATAATGCGTAGAATGTATTAAGGTGAAAGACCATGAGGGTTTACAACCCCTTTAATATTTTCCCATATGTTCATCTCCCAGTAAACAAGAAGAGAAAATCGCATATGCTGTACATCTTGACCATCTGTCAAAACCTGAAGTCTGTAAGGAAGACTTGTTAACATATGGTTACTGACAGGTCTATATGCTTGCACTAAGAACTGCACAGCCCCACACATGCATTGAACAACCCACATGCTAGAAGCTTATATTTGATCATTTTGTGAGTTTGATTAGAGTACAGTTTTTAGTAGCCTACATTGTTTCAGAGGCACCGATTTTAGCTATTTTTTTTTGCCTACTGGTCCTGCTGGCAACTTTCTGTATATGCTACGTGTAATAGGCTGATGTGTTCTGTTAAATTTCTTTTAGAGTCCTGGACAATATTATTTTAAGCCAATGATGAAAGAGTTTCGCTTCGAGCCTTCTTCCCAGATGATAGAAGCACAAGAGGGACAACATTTAAAAATAACAATCACAGGCTACAGGACAGCTTACAGGTAAGCTTTCAGATTGACACTTTTACTAAAGTAGGCCAAAGATGAGTGTTTTTTTTTTCATTCAACGGGCTGAACGAAACAAAAACAGATTTCTCCATCCACACAAACGTTGTGTATGAAGGAATTCCTCTCACTGTAATGCCCCGTACACGCGGTCGGATTTTCCGATGGACAATGTCCGATCGGAGCGTGTTGTCGGAAATTCCGACCGTGTGTGGGCTCCATCGGACATTTTCCATCGGATTTTCCGACACACAAAGTTGGAGAGCAGAAGATAAAATTTTCCGACAACAAAATCCGTTGTCGGAAATTCCGATCGTGTGTACACAAATCCGACGCACAACGTGCCACGCATGCTCAGAATAAATAAAGGGATGAAAGCTATTGGCCACTGCCCCATTTATAGTCCCGACGTACGTGTTTTACGTCACCGCGTTTAGAACGATCGGATTTTCCGACAACTTTGTGTGACCGTGTGTATGCAAGACAAGTTTGAGCCAACATCCGTAGGAAAAAATCCTAGGATTTTGTTGTCGGAATGTCCGAACAAAGTCCGACAGTGTGTACGCCCTATAACAGTTTTCTGACAGTTGAACCTGGTGCTGTCAGAATACTCTGATCAGTTGCTTCAGCCACCGATTGACCAAACTTTTCCAATTTGTTCATTCGACAGAAGTTAACTGTACATGGCTGGCCACACTCACTTCGAAATTCAGCTGGTTTATGCTGAACTGGAAACATTTCAATCCCTCTATGGCCACCTTTACAGTTTCTTAAAAAATTATTCTCCCCTTAGAAGTTCATCTTTTTAGCTATTTGGACATGTCAAGTACTTCCAGAGTCTGGAGAGGTTAAATCAAGCTCATAGCTGCAGTAGCAGCTTGAGCTTGTTTTAGTTTTGTGTGTCAGGCTCAAAGCTTTACTGTAAAAGTCATCTGGGTGGCTGCAGATGCATCCAATCTTTTTACGTGACTTGCGGGTGCTATCCCATATTCCATGGCTCCAGGGCTCTCCCACCTGTACCGGGAGAGCATCCCTGTCACTCCAGGCACGCACATAGGCATCAGGGCCGGCGTAACCATTAGGCAGAACAGGCAGCCGCCTAGGGCGGCAGGATAGGAGGGGCGGTAAAATCATTGCTGACGAAGTGACTCTGCACTGCTCCCTGCTATTACACACCCGCAGCACCAAGCAGATTGCCGCTCTATTGCGGGATGCAGGGTGACAAGCCAGAGGATGAGCCGGGCAGTGTTAAGAATAAACAAGCACAGGCGGAGTCTGTGTGGACAGCTGTGGGAGGAGCGTCTTCTCCCCCAGGCACCATAACTTGTAGTGTGGTGATGGAGAGCAGCTATACCTCTATCTCCGGCGCTTCACAGCCTCTGGCATCCTGTCATAGCCACACAGTGAGAGCGGGGAAAGCCAGCTTACACAGGAGTCGGGCTGTGTCCTGTCTCCACTGTCCTCCTAACCCCGCCCTCACTCTGCTGCTTCTCCAATCCGATACACCGCCTCCCATTTGTGCCTGCCCAACCCCGCCCACACTCCATCCACATGCATACCATGCACTTGCTCTGTGCTGGAGAGGAGGTCTGTGAACAGCTGAGCGGCACTTTTCAAAAATAGATTCCACAGCCCTGAGGGACACCAGACTGAATGGGGGAGACATAATTGGTGAGTGTGACTTCCATCCCCAGAACAACCCCCCTTCTCTGTTCCCACCACTTTGTGCTCTGCACCTACTTCCCCCCTCCCCCTTTCTTTTTCTCTCTCTAACTTCCCCTCCTCTTTTCCTTACACCTCTCCCTCATTCTCTCCCCCTCTCCCCCACTAGACTAGGGCCTGGCCTGTCCACATACACCACCCCGTCCACATACACCACCCCGTCCACATACACCACCCCGTCCACATACACCACCCCGTCCACATACACCACCCCGTCCACATACACCACCCCGTCCACATACACCACCCCGTCCACATACACCACCCTGTCCATATACACCACCCTGTCCATATACACCACCCTGTCCATATACACCACCCTGTCCATATACACCACCCTGTCCATATACACCACCCTGTCCATATACACCACCCTGTCCATATACACCACCCTGTCCATATACACCACCCTGTCCATATACACCACCCTGTCCATATACACCACCCTGTCCATATACACCACCCTGTCCATATACACCACCCTGTCCATATACACCACCCTGTCCATATACACCACCCTGTCCATATACACCACCCTGTCCATATACACCACCCTGTCCATATACACCACCCTGTCCATATACACCACCCTGTCCATATACACCACCCTGTCCATATACACCACCCTGTCCATATACACCACCCTGTCCATATACACCACCCTGTCCATATACACCACCCTGTCCATATACACCACCCTGTCTATATACCACCCTAGCCTGTCCATATACTATCCTAGCCTGTCTTTATACTACCCTAGCCTGTCTATACACCTGTGGCTGGTGGGAGGAAGCGAGCTGGTGTCGCCACTATTTGTCTTCAGGCCAGGTCCAGAGGCGCAGGTGCTGGCCTGCGGACCACGGCTGAAAAAATAGTGGCGAGGCACCGCAAAAATCTCCACCCAGCCACCTCCACTGTATACATGGGCAGGGAAAAGTGGGTGAAGTCAGAGGCAGAGCCAAGGGGAGGGAGCGGCAAAATTAGGTTTCGCCTAGGGTGTCAAAAATCCTTGCACCAGCCCTGATAGGCATACAGATGTACACGCACATGTGTTTGTAAACCGCTGTGCAAATTTATTGGATATTGCCACTGGGGTGAGAGAAATAATTCTAGGTCCCTCATTTACGGTGAACTTTAAACCAGTGTTTCTCAGCTCCAGTCCTCAAGGCGCCCCAACAGGTCATGTTTTCAGGCTTCCCATTTATTTTGTTAACAAATTGGGGATTAAATTTGTTTGCACTAACATTAATTTTGCTGTCTTTTTTTATTTCTGGAAATATTGGTTTCATAAATGGGTGTGCAAATGTTGTGCAACATAAAAAAAATTGCACCTTACACCTTATAATTCTACAGGACCTCTGCGTTTAGAAAATTTTATAGTTTTGGGGGGTTGCAGTAATTTTATAACCAAAAATTGTTGATTTTTTTCATGTATGAAAAAATTGCCTCAGAGTGAAGGATTTTTACATTAAATCCATTGTGGTTCAGTGTCCTATGTTGATAAAATATAAATATTTTCAATTGGGTGAAATATTTTTGTAGGAACTGTAAGGAGCTGAAAGCCGTGTAAGATTTCATGCCCAAGTGCTAGTAATTATAAGCTAAATAATAATTATAAGCTAAATCTGTCAGTTGTGTTTAAATTCTACTCGTGCTGCAAGGCCAATTTCTTTTTAGCTATAGGCTAGTTTATTTAGCAGTCCATTCTTATTACTTATGACACCAAAGAAAAAAAATTTGTCAAAGAAAAGCTAGAAAGCAGAATGAGGAGCGAGGTAATTGGGGTTAACCACTTCAGCCCCGGACCATTATGCTGCCTAAGGACCAGAGGTCTTTTTCCAATTTGGCACTGCGTCGCTTTAACTGCTAATTGCGCGGTCATGCAATGCTGTACCCAAACGAAATTTGCGTCCTTTTCTTCCCACAAATAGAGCTTTCTTTTGATGGTATTTGATCACCTCTGCGGTTTTTATTTTTTGCGCTATAAACGGAAAAAGACCGAAAATTTTGAAAAAAAATTATATTTTCTACTTTTTGTTATAAAAAAAATCCAATAAACTCAATTTTAGTCATACATTTAGGCCAAAATGTATTCGGCCACATGTCTTTGGTAAAAAAAAATGTCAATAAGGGTATATTTATTGGTTTGCGCAAAAGCTATAGCGTCTACAAACTAGGGTACATTTTCTGGAATTTACACAGCTTTTAGTTTATGACTGCCTATGTCATTTCTTGAGGTGCTAAAATGGCAGGGCAGTACAAAACCCCCCCAAATGACCCCATTTTGGAAAGTAGACACCCCAAGGAAATTGCTGAGAGGCATGTTTAACCCATTGAATATTTTTTTTTTGTCCCAAGTGATTGAATAATGACAAAAAAAAAAAAATTTTACAAAAAGTTGTCACTAAATGATATATTGCTCACACAGGCCATGGGCTTATGTGGAATTGCACCCCAAAATACATTCAGCTGCTTCTCCTGAGTACGGGGATACCACATGTGTGGGACTTTTTGGGAGCCTAGCCGCGTACGGGGCCCCGAAAACCAATCACCGCCTTCAGGATTTCTAAGGGCGTAAATTTTTGATTTCACTCCTCACTACCTATCACAGTTTTGAAGGCCATAAAATGCCCAGATGGCACAACCCCCCCCCCCCCCCCCCCCAAATGATCCCATTTTGGAAAGTAGACACCCCAAGCTATTTGCTGAGAGGCATGTTGAGTCCATGGAATATTTTATATTTTGACACAAGTTGCGGGAAAGTGACACTTTTTTTTTTTTTTGCACAAAGTTGTCACTAAATGATATATTGCTCACACAGGCCATGGGCATATGTGGAATTGCACCCCAAAATACGTTTAGCTGCTTCTCCTGAGTATGGGGATACCACATGTGTGGGACTTTTTGGGAGCCTAGCCGTGTATGGGGCCCCAAAAATCAATCACCGCCTTCAGGCTTTCTAAGGGCGTAAATTTTTGATTTCACTCTTCACTGCCTCTCTTTTGCTGAGAGACATGGTGAGTATTTTGCAGCTCTCATTTAGTTTTTGAAAATGAAGAAAGACAAGAAAAAAAAAGTCTCACACGTGTGGTATCCCCGTACTCAGGAGAAGCAGGAGAATGTATTTTGGGGTGTAATTTCACATATTCCCATGGCATGTTTGAGCAATATATCATTTAGTGACAACTTTGTGCAAAAAAAAAAAATTTGTCTCTTTCCCGCAACTTGTGTCACAATATAAAATATTCCATGGACTCGACATGACTCTCAGCAAATAGCTCGGGGTGTCTACTTTCCAAAATGGGGTCATTTGGGGGGTTTTGAAATGTCCTGGCATTTTATGCACAACATTTAGAAGCTTATGTCACACATCACCCACTCTTCTAACCACTTGAAGACAAAGCCCTTTCTGACACTTTTTGTTTACATGAAAAAATTTTTTTTTTTTGCAAGAAAATTACTTTGAACCCCCAAACATTATATATTTTTTTTAAAGCAAATGCCCTACAGATTAAAATGGTGGGTGTTTCATTTTTTTTTCACACAGTATTTGCGCAGCGGTTTTTCAAATGCATTTTTTTGGGGAAAAAACACACTTTTGTAAATTTTAATGCACTAAAACACACTATATTGCCCAAATGTTTGATGAAATAAAAAAGATGATCTTAGGCCGAGTACATGGATACCAAACATGACATGCTTTACAATTGTGCACAAACGTGCAGTGGCAACAAAATAAATACATTTTTAAAAGCCTTTAAAAGCCTTTACAGGTTACCACTTTAGATTTACAGAGGAGGTCTACTGCTAAAATTACTGCCCTCGATCTGATCTTCGCGGTGATACCTCACATGCATGGTGCAATTGCTGTTTACATTTGACGACAGACCGCCGCTTGCGTTCGCCTTAGCGCGAACGCAAGCGGCGTTTTTTTTTTTGTTTTTTTTTCATTATTATTTTTTTGCTTTTTTTTATCTTATTTTTAAACTGTTCCTTTCATTTTTTTTTTTTTTAATCATTTTTATTGTTATCTCAGGGAATGTAAATACCCCCTATGATAGCAATAGGTAATGACAGGTACTCTTTTTTGAAAAAAATTGGGATCTATTAGACCCTACATCTCTCCTCTGCCCTCAAAGCATCTGACCACACCAAGATCGGTGTGATAAAATGCTTTCCCAATTTCCCAATGGCGCTGTTTACATCCGGCGAAATCTAAGTCATGAAATGCTCGTAGCTTCCGGTTTCTTAGGCCATAGAGATGTTTGGAGCCACTCTGGTCTCTGATCAGCTCTATGGTCAGCTGGCTGAATCACCGGCTGCATTCTCAGGTTCCCTGTTGAGACAGGAGAGCCAGAGAAAAACACGGAAGATGGTGGGGGGGGGGCATTCCCTCTCACGGCTTGTAAAAGCAGTCTAGAGGCTAATTAGCCGCTAGGATTGCTTTTACATGAAAGCCAACCGCTGGCTGAAAAGAATGATACCAAGATGATACCTAAACCTGCAGGCATCATTCTGGTATAACCACTCAAAGTCGTGAATGGCGTACCTGAAGACAAAAAAATGGTTAACAATAAAACACAGTAAACGGTAAAGTATAAAAAATTGCATACCTGAAAAACAAACATGATAAAACATAATAACAATAAAACATTGCAGAATAGAATACAGTAAAAAAGAGCAGAACAATAGAGAGAGAGAGAATAGAGAGAGAGAATAGAGAGAGAGAACAATAAAACGACAACTATTTTTTTAAAATATATATATATATATATATATATATATATATATATATATATATATATATATATATATATATATATATATATATATATAAATATATAATTTTACACTTTTTTTTGTAACTAACTTTTCTAACTCTAACCGGTTCCAGGTTCGGGTCTCTCAAAATGCGATGGCATCTTGGGAGACCCTGTGAAAGTGTGCCTAGTCTGTGCAATGCTGTACCCTACGCTAATACTCAACTAGTGAATGGTAGCGTTCAAAACATTCACCAATGCAAAGACCAGGATTGTCAGGACAGGAGGGACAATAATAGCGGGTGTCACGCCTATATCCGTGCTTGCTGCAGACACGACATCTTTTTTGGGGGGGTTCGTTGGGTAGGGGTACTCGGGAGGACATAAAGAAAATGCCTCTCATGCAGCCGACTGCATTTGGTTGGGGATGTGAATGGGGGAAGTACAGGCGCTGCAGAAGTGGTGGGTTCCCAATTAGGATTGGCGAATGCAGCAGGAAGGGCACTATGGGCACGACGGGCCTGTGTTTGTCTTCTTCTTGGTGGCAGCGGGACACTACTTGTGCTTGCCACCTCACCAGCTTGAACTGCACTTATGGGACTCGCCACGTCACCAAGTGTTACTGCAGTGCTGGTTTGACCACGACCGGGGTGCACTAGGCCGCTGGCGCTTGCTAGTTCACCAAAACGCTACCAAAAAACTGTTAGCGATCTCAGGGATCAGGCCTGACTTTGCGAACGCTGCAGTTATGTGTTTAGTGTTTTGTAAGTGACAGTGATCGATTGATACTGCGCTTGGGTGGGCTGGGCTGGGCTGGGCCGGGCGGAGGGGCAAAACGCAGGTGCTAGCAGGTATCTGGGCTGATCCTGCTAACACTGCGTTTTTGGGAACCCTAAACTGCTGGGGACGCTAGTATAGATCTGATTGGATCAGATATTGATCCGTTCAGATACTATACCACTAAGGGAGGTGTACGGTGCGTGCGTGGGTGTTAGCGGTACTGGCGCTAACCTGACGCTGCCTGGGGCTGGTGCTTGCCAGTTCACTAAAATGCTACCAAAAAAACTGTTAGCGATCGCAGGGATCAGGCCTGACTCTGCAAATGCTGCAGTTATGTGTTTAGTGTTTTGTAAGTGACAGTGATCGATCGATACTGCGCTTGGGTGGGCTGGGCCGGGCGGAGGGGCAAAACGCAGGTGCTAGCAGGTATCTGGGCTGATCCCGCTAACACTGCGTTTTTGGAAATCCTAAACTGCTGGGGAAGCTAGTAGATCAGATATTGATCCGTACAGATACTATACCACTAAGGGAGACGTATGCTGCGTGCGTGGGTTTTAGCGGTACTGGCACTAATCTGACGCTGCCTGGGGCGACGCATATCACCGCCGGGCGATCAGGGGGCTAAACTTTTATTAGGTAATAAACGGCGGGTGCCCTAACACTAGAAAAAATAAACGAACTAACCAGCGTCACCCGTAACGGTTATACGGTGATCAGTGGTGAAAGGGTTAACTAGGGGGCAATCAAGGGGTTAAAACCTTTATTAGGT
Organism: Lithobates septentrionalis; assembly: GCA_037952835.1. NCBI lineage: Eukaryota > Metazoa > Chordata > Amphibia > Anura > Ranidae > Lithobates > Lithobates septentrionalis. The sequence continues at coordinate 1,715,881 of JBBDGP010000419.1, forward strand.
AGTATATGGGGGTCCCTGTCGCTATAAAACGCTGACGGCGAACCTAAATATTTACGTCCCTAACTAGCGTCACCAGCGACACTAATACAGCCATCAGAAAAATGATCGCTTAGCGACACTGGCGACGGGGTGATCAAGGGGTTAAAACTTTATTAGGGGGGTTAGGGGGGTACCCTAGACCTAAAGGGGGCTAACAGTAACTGTCCTAACACAGTAACTGTCACAAACTGACACCATGCAGTAATCAGAAAAAAAAAAAAAAAAACCTGCTTGGTGTCAGTGTGACAGGGAGGGGGGAGGGGTGATCGGGGGGGAGATCGGGGGTGTTTTGTGTGACTGGCATGTTCTACTGTGTGTGTAGTGTTTGTGCACTTACATAGATGTCTTCTCTCCTCGGCGCCGGAACAGAAAATACCAAGCCGAGGAGAAATGACATAATTTCCTTTGCTGCTGTTTAGCATACAGCAGCAAAGTAATGTTCTGTATGGCCGGCGGCGATCGCGAGGGGGGGCCACAAATGGATGGCCTCCCCCTCACCTCTGATCGCCGGGGGACAAAAGAGGACCGCCTCGGGCACCGGGGGGGGGGGGGGGGGGTTGTCCGATCGGACCCCCCACCCGCGGGATGCAGATCACGTAGATCTACGTGATTTTGCCTGCCCGTGCAGCCTTGCCGACGTATATCGGCGTGAGGCGGTCCTTAAGTGGTTAATTAGGTGTGACTTTGAGTTAATAAAAGGCTAATGGCAAAGACATTCATTTAAAAACTAAACAAACTTTTTTCCCCCTACTTTGTGTTTCGTCAGCAACAACTGCTGAGCAGAGCTGAAATGGCTGTAATCTTAAAGATCCATAGTCACAGCATAAATTTTAATTTTAAAACCTCAGTATCGTAGTAACAATACAAACAATAGTTATTTTTAACAATATAGGCACCGGAATATATTCACAGAAACCCCTAGGGGGTTACTGGTGCCAAGTCTCCAAATGTGTAATGAAACCACCAATTCTTTTTACTGTTCAATCAAATTGTATTTAATTATACAAATAAAATTACAAAGTTCTTAAAGACTATGTAAACCCAACATTTCATACTCCTGATTATGTGGCTGCTGTACCATGTACTTGTATCAAAAAGTATCCTGCTCTCTTTGTATTGCTTCCTTTGTGTGAAGTACCTGGTGTTCCTGCTAGTCCCTCTACATTTCTTTCAACAACTGACCACACTAAGCAGGAGATCACATTGTGGTCCGTTTTCTGGCTGTGCGGAGTATTTAACTTGCTCTCCTCCTATGATTAGGCTTGTGCTGACACACCCTCCCTGCACAACCATTCGCTGGGAAGACCAGTGCGCAGCTATTTCTCCTCCCCCAGCTCTCTCAACCCCTATTGCAGCTGAGAACAGAGGGGATGGGACCACTTATAAAAAATGTTTTTCTTTTTGTTTGTAATGTTTTTTATATATGTATACAGTAAGGGAAAAAAGTATTGGATCCCCTGCTGATTTTGTACATTTGCCCACTGAAACAGTGAGAGACAGAATAACAAAAATATCCAGAAAAATGCATTTCAAAAAAATTTTATAAATTGATTTGCATTTTAAAGAGTGAAATAAGTATTTGATCCCCTATCAATCGGGAAGATTTCTGGCTCCCAGGTGTCTTCTATACAAGTAACAAGGAGGTAAAGGGAGTGCTCCTAATCTCAGCTTGTTACCTGTATAAAAGATACCTACAGAAGCAATAAATCAGATTCCAATCTCTCCATCGTGACCAAGACCAAAGAGCTGTGCTTGTCAGGGACAAGATTGTAGGTCTACACAAGGCTACAAGACCATCGCCAAGCAGCTTGCTGAGAGGGTGACAACAGTTGTTGTGATTATTCACAAATAGACGAAGCAAAAAATAATCTCCCTCTGTCTGGGGCTCCATGCAAGATCTCACCTCGCGGAGTTTTATTGATCAAGGGGACGGTGAGGAATCGTCCAGAACTGCACTGGAGAATCTTGTCAATGATCTCAAGGCAGCTGGGACTATAGTCACCAAGAAAACAATTGGTAACACACTACGCCGTGAAGGACTGGAATCCTTCAGCACCCGCAAGGTCCCCCTGCTCAAGAAAGCACATGTACAGGCCCATCTGAATTTTGCTAATAAACATCTGAATGATTCAGAGGAGAACTGGGTGAAAGTGTTGTGGTCAGATGAGACCAAAATCGAGCTCTGTGGCATCAACTCAACTCGCCGTGTTTGGAGGAGGAGGAATGCTGCCTCTGACCCCAAGAACACCATCCCCACCGTCAAACATGTAGGTGGAAACATTATGCTTTGGGGCTGTTTTTCTGCTAAGGGGACAGGACAACTTCACTGCATCAAAAGGAGGATGGACGGGGTCATGTACCCTCAAATCTTGAGTGAGAACCTTCTTCCCTCAGCAAGGGCATTGAAAATGGGTCGTGGATGGGTATGCCAGCATGACAATGACCCAAAACACATGGCCAAGGCAGCAAAGGAGTGTCTCAAGAAGAAGCATATTAAGGTCCTGGAGTGGCCCTAGCCAGTCTCCAGATCTTAATCCCATAGAAAAGATGTGGTTCGAATTGCCAAACGTCAGCCTCGAAACCTTAATGACTTGGAGAGAATCTGCAAAGAGGAGTGGGACACAATTCCTCCTGAGATGTGTGCAAACCTGGTGGCCAGCTGCAAGAAATTGGGAAAGAAAAAAAGGGGGGGTTTTATAAAAAAAAAAAAACGGGGGGGGGGGGGGGCGTGACACATTAGCCCATCCAGAGTTGGTTCCAGTAGATTGGGTCTCGGGGATGTGTCTGGAACTATCACAGCATACACACACCTGAAGTTAACCCATAAATGTTAAATAATGTGAACAGTAGCCATCTCCCTGGAGGTCATAATCAGATATTTCCTTCCAGGATGGCAATCCTCTGAATAAAATAGCATATACAAAAAGAGCAAAATGAAAAGGGTTTCAAAAGAAGTATTCTTCAGAAAGGATTCATAAGTAAGCGGGACCAACAATTTTTATTTATAATCCATACAAAAATTAGGAACAACATTTATATGTAGTGTAGTTTAGTAACCCTCCTCCAAAAACATTTAGTTTAACCACTTCCTGCCCGCCCACCGTCATATGACGTCCTGGGATTTGAGCGGGTATATCTGAATGATGCCTGTAGTTACAGACATCATTCAGATATTGCCGGTTTCAGCCTGCGAATCTCTACACCATAGGAACGATCATAGCGGCTGTTCCGCCACTTGATCGTTCTTACAGGAGGCGAGAGGGGACGTCCCCCCCCCTCCCGCCGCCCTCTGGTGCGTGTTCCGACTCGCCATTACAATCGGTGAGGCGGAGAGCGGATCCGCCGGCGCCGGATGTAGATCATAGAGATTTCCAGGTGGACCAGATAGTCCAGATGGACTATACCTTGAGTGATTCAAGGTATAATCTAAGAAAATCTTGCAGACACTGCAAGATCAGCTGGCTGCTTTGGAAAGAGAATTGTCCAAGTGTGAGCGGAATGGTCCTGCTAGATCTTCACTCGAGCATAATCAATTGGCTTAGGCCATCGTGTACAGCAGAGTTCATCTATCAGCCATAGGGATCAACAGAGGAGTGACTTAAAGTGGTGTTCCGGCCGAAATTGTACTTTTTAAATAAAAATACCCCTATAATACACAAGCCTAATGTATTCTAGTAAAGTTAGTCTGTAAACTAAGGTCTGTTTTGTTAGTTTATAGCAGTAGTTTGTTATTTTATAAACTTACAGCAGGCCGTGGCCATCTTAAGTGTGGGCGTTTGAAGCCAGACTGTATTTCTTCCTGGATCTCATCCTTGCAGATCTCGCACATGCTCAGTGCAGCACAAGCAGTTTAATAGGTTTCAGGTCTGGTTTCCATAGCAACGGCAGTATCAGAGGAAGTTGCTTCTCCTTCCCAGAAGGCATTGCAAACAGGAAATGATGCGATGGGCCGCGGCCAGGGAGGAGGAAGTGAAAAATGAATACAGCAGATATACAGTAGGTGCTGAGAAAAAAAAATTAAAAATATCCAATTCGTTTACAGTGCACAGTTTAGTGAGGGATGCTGAAGAGTTGTAAAAGTGGGTGGAACTCCACTTTAATAAGTATGGAACGTGGTGAGTTAGATAGGGAATAGCAGGGGTCAAGGAAACAAAAACGGGTGATAGTGGCAGTAAATTCACTTTACCTTCGTTCACATTGTGTGGGAACTAATGCAGCTCACCGTTTTGATGTCTTGACCCGGCAGTCCTTTATCCCTATCTAACTCACCACGTTCCATACTTATTAAGTCACTCCTCTGTTGATCCCTATGGCTGATAGATGAACTCTGCTGTACACAATGGCCTAAGCCAATTGATTATGCTCGAGTGAAGATCTAGCAGGACCATTCCGCTCACACTTGGACAATTCTCTTTCCAAATCGGCCAGCTGATCTTGTAGTGTCTGCAAGATTTTCTTAGACTATACCTTGAATCACTCTTTGGAGTGTGTGTTACGATAATTAATTAACCCCTAACCAATTAATGTCCGGATCAAAGTCCCCAATCCCTTGTCAAGCTGCGTGTATGGAGTGTTAGACATGTGTGGCTGATTGTGATAGACACCGGTGTCTCTCTTTAAGACCCTTTGTTGTCTTAATTTTAAACTAAATGTTTTTGGAGGAGGGTTACTAAACTACACCACATATAAATGTTTCTAATTTTTGTATGGATTCTAAATAAAAATTGTTGGTCCCGCTTACTTATGAATCCTTTCTGAAGAATACTTCTTTTGGAACCCTTTTCATTTCGCTCTTTTTGTACAAGAAACGTCTAACCTCTGTGATTGCCAACAAGGGTTTTGCCACCAAGTACTAAGTCATGTTTTGTGAAGGGGTCAAATATTTATTTCACTCCATTAAAATGCAAATACATTTTTATAACTTTTTTTGAAATGTGTTTTTTTTTTTTTTGTGTTTTATCTGTCTCTCACTGTTAAAATAAACCTACCATTAAAATTATAGACTGATCATTTCTTTGTCACTGGGCAAACGTACAAAATCAGCAGGGGATTAAATACTCTTTTCCCTCACTAATGTTTTGCCTTTCATTTCTACTTTACACTGAATGGGTTGTTTTACAAGGTGAATGTTTACATATACTTTAAAAGATCATACATTGCCTTTGTGTCTAACCCCCCCCACCCCAAAAAAGGGGGTGAGAAATGTCAAGACAGACTAAAGGGATATTGGCTCTCAACACCTCTAAAACTTATCAAATCGATTTCAATCGCACTGCTTAAAGTAATTTGTAAACCTATTTTTTTTAAATAACAAACATGTTATACTTACCTGCTCTGTGAAATAGGTTTACACAGAGCAACCTCAGTCCTCTTCTTCTATGGTCACCCGCCGGTGCGCCTGGCTCCTCCCCCCGCTGTTTAGGTTTGGGACACATAGTGCGGCTCTGCCCCTCCCCTGCTCTCTCTTCACAGGCTGTGATTGATAGCAGCAGAAGCCAATAGCCAGGATTGACGGAGGGGCACCCAAAAAGTAGAGGATTGGGGCTGCTCTGTGCAAAACCATTGCACAGAGCAGGTAAGTATAACCTCCGCCTCACCTCTTCCAAGGGCCCCTGATAGCAAGCCTCTTGCTATGGGTGCACTCGAGCAGGGTGGCTTCCAAGCCATGGGATCCTGTGAATGGACATTGTCCATTCACACACAGAGCATGGCTCGGCCCCCACCCCCACTCTCTCCATATTGGCTCACTGACTGTGATTGACAGCAGCAATAGCCAATGGCTCCTACTGCTATTTTAACCAATGAGGAGAGATAGACCTGAGAGCCGCTGCTGTCATGCACATTGCTGGATTGAGATGGGGCTCAGATAACTTTAAAGGGGGAATGGGCTGGGGGGGGGGGGGGTTTGCATTAAGGTAAAAAAAAAAAAAAAACCTTCTGCCTTTTAAAATCGCTAACGTTTTCTCTGAGTCTGTCCAAGTTGTATCATGTGTTGAGCTGTGATGAATGGAGAATTTGGTTTTCTCTGCAAACTGGTTGGATTTTTTTTTTTTGGCAGTTTAAAGAGTTCCACCTGGGGAAAAAAAATTAAAAGTCAGCAGCTACAACTACTGTAGCTGCTGACTTTTAATATATGGACACTTGCCTGTCCAGGGAGCCCACGATGTCGGCACCCCAGCCAATTTTCGGATTGGCTGTCGGGTGCTGTTGCCCCCGCCATTTCTACTAAGGAAAACAGTCAGTGAAGCCTTTTGGCTTCACAGCCGGTTCCCTACTGCACATGCATGAAGCACGCTGCACTTTCTAATTGGCAAGGAGGAGGGGGGCCGAACTTCCCAGAAGTGGGGACCTTTCAAAAACAGGTCCCCGTTCCCACCTGAAAGGTTCCAAATGTGGCACCGAAGGGGGGGGGGGGGGGGGCTGGAAGCAAATAAGTGGAGGTTCCACTTTTGGGTGGAACTCTGCTTTAATATCTTGGACTTTTTTTTTTTGAGTTTTAGTCTACAGTTAGTTCTGTGTAACTGTGGCTCAAGTTCTGGAGAAGAGACGCTTGAGAGAGGATATGTTTTCAATTTACAAATACCATATTGGTGACCCCACAATAGGGATACAACTTTTTTGCGGAAGGGAGTTTAACAAGAGGAACACAGGCGGTGGTCTCAGCTGGGAGCATAGAGAGTTTCTATAAACTATTAGATAAGCACCTGAACGACCGCAACATACAGGGATATACAATGTAATACTGACATATAATCACACACATAGGTTGGACTTGATGGACTTGTTTCTTTTTTTTTTTTTTACCTCACCTACTATGTAACTATGGAAGTTAAACCTGACAGTTTGCAATTTCAGCCACATCTATTATAGAATATTGACTCCAATAATTTAGAAATACAATCAACAATGTTCAAATATTTGTGACTTAGTGAACTTACTGTATGCCTGCTGCTTATTGTCTTTGCTCAGTGGCTTTTGTCATGTCAATGCAGATGATACATGGTAATATAAGGCTACCTGCTGTTAATAGTTTGATGGCAAAAGTTTCTTAACCAGTTCCCGCCCAGCCAATAGCAGATTGCCGGGCTGTAGTTTTGTTTTCCCTGACAAGATGTCATGACTGGACGTCATATAACGACCTGTCAGGGTGCGACTATCACGCTGCCAGTACTATATGACTGCCGTGACCAGTCACAGCCGGTCACATGACAGTTGTAATCAATAGATGGCTTCCTTTCATACCATCCATTGGATACAACTGTGTTGCTAGCCGTGATTAGTCAGTGTGATCACATGGTACAGACAGGGCCAATCACAGCCTATCTGTACTATGATATTAGCTCTGGCCAATCACAGCTAAACAAAACAATCAGTTTCATTCAGTAAAATGCTTGATTATAGCAATGTAATGCACTGCTATAATCAAAAATGTGTAAAATAAAAATTCCCGATCACTTCCCTAGAGTAGTACAGCCGTGCCAAAAGTTTTGAGAATGTCACAAATATTAATTAATCGTACATCACGGGACACAGAGCCATAGTAATTACTATGTGGGTTATAGGCCACCTTCAGGTGATGGACACTGGCACACACTAAGACAGGAAGTTCACTCCACTACTGGGATTACCTCTGTTTTTGTAGCAAAGCAATACACGCGTATACCAAAAAAAGGGAAGGGACCTCTGTGTCCCATGATGTACTTTAAAGAAAAGGATTTACAGGTAAGCTGTTATAAAAATCCTATTTTCTTAATCTTACATCACGGGACACAGAGCCATAGTAATTACTATGTGGGATGTCCCAGAGCAACGCCAACTGAGGGGAGGGAGACACAACAGAATTGGGGCAACATGAGACTGGAGGAGTTAGACTGCTGCCTAGGTATTGTCACGAGTAAAGATGTGCTGTGCTGAGCTCCACTGGAGCAATCCTTGCTGGGGCCAGCCATGCTGCCGGTTCCATTCAAAGTGTCTTTTTAGGCAGAATTGAATGGTACCCGGGCCACGTGGCGGAAGAAACAGTTTAGCCCCTAACGCTTCTCTTTTTAGAGAGCTGGACCCCAGGATCCATCTGTTTTTTTTCAGCCATAAGTTTTTTCTGGCGGGGTGCTATTACGGGTCCAGGAGTGGGATCGCCCAATTAAAAGGGGGCCCCAGTTCCTGAAGGTTTTTTAAACTGAGCCCACCGTGAGAGGTGAAGATTGGGTCTGTTGGTTTTACCACAGAATTCCCTGCAGGGGAAAGGTAAGTGGGGCTTCTAAAGAATTTTAAAGTTTCTTATGAATTGTCTCGTTTACAAAGTGAATGTTGTCATGCCCAAAAGTCACCACTGGGGGCTGTATAGAGCACGTACCTTGTCATGCTTTCTCAGATCATGCTGTGTCAGCAGACGCTGACAGACCTCTCTTCGGCTAGCAGTCACAGGACTCCGGTAAGAAGATGTTAGGGGGGGGGGGGTTCTCTCTAAAAAACAAAACAAAAAAAAAAACACCCCCACCCGGACAAAAGCTCTCCCCCTCTTTCTGAGTAGAGGGATAAGCAGAACGATCGGTGGATGCCGCTCCATTCTCCACCGCCTCTGTACGGTGGTTTGTCACTGCCCTCCTCCTCGCCGCTCTCCCCCCACACACACACACTGATCCCATCAGATCGGAGGCCCGCGCTCGCGTGGGAAAACACTGTTTTAAAAAAGGAGGGGGAGAGCATGGGGAACACATGGTGGGCGTGGTTTAGAGCAGCGTTGGCGTGCAGCAATGTCCAGCGCGAGGGTAATTTTAAAAGGCTCCATTTTTTTGCTGACTGCAGCTGACAAAAGCTAAAGAGAGGCATGTAAGTGGTGACACAGGTATTCCTTTGGCACATTTACTAAAAGCATCAGGCTGAGCGTTAAATAGCAGCGGCAGTTCCTGGACTATTTGCTCAAGCAATGGATGCGATTTTCTTCTGGTGGTCCCTCTGCATTTGTGCATCGGACTATGGTCAGCAGGGGGGGTAGAAACACCCCAAAAAGGGGCTTAAAAGGGACTCCTACAAGCTCTAAACACTACATTGGCATTTTCCCCTGAAGAGTTCTGGGGTGGCCGGTCAGAGTAAGCAATCGGTGCTATCAAATATTGCAGTTTTCAACACTGCAGCCTCTGTCTATTTTACTGAAGAGGGTTTTCCTCAAGCCATGATGGGATTGGCTAGTGGCTTTAATTGCATCCCATAATGGGATAAAATGCGATTTCCCTCAGGGGACCGTGAGAAGGCTGATTCCTCCTCTTCTGAGGGGTCAAATGCTGGGGGATCAGCTTCACTATCTGAAAGATTGATGGTGCAATCCTTACTGAATTTGTCCGCTCCACATTTTTTGCTACTCTTCATTGAGTCGGTTGATATGCCCACTTTCTTGTTTGGGTTCACTAAAGCCTCCTCAAGCTGCGTATGCCTTTCCTGTCCATTCATTGCTGGAAAGGCATATATACTCTGAGTGGGATCACCCAGATAAACATTTTTTTCCTCCTATAAAGTTTTAACACTTTTTCCTATGGAGGAAAAATTCACTAAGAAGAAGCAGCAATTGTCGCTGCTATATACTCTGTGAATGAAAGTTTGACCTGTCCGATAGACCATGCTCAAATGCTTAGCGATCCGACGGATGAAAAGCTGGAAATTCCTATAGACGCCATGAGATATTCTAGTCTTCAAGCCTCACGCCTTAAGCTTGGCTGGTGCATAGGCATAGAATCCTATGGTTGAAAAGTTGGTCAGCCGAAGTGTCATGCAAAGCTCCTGGCTAGTTTTCCTTTTCACAGTGAATGGCTGTTAGGGATGATTTGGATAAATACATCCAAAATGTTTTTTTGTGGAAAAAGTATCCTTTTGCTAATTTGGAAGAGGAGTAAACATTTCATTTAAACAAGCTCCTTCTCCAGTGCCAGGAGCATCTGCTTCCAGGCAGTCATGACAAGTTCAAGAAGGAAGCTTCCTTATAAGGGGGTACCCCCGTTTGCTCGAGTGGGGGGGGGGTTAGACTTCCACAGTTCTCAAGGGTCTGGCAGTAAGAGTGTCAGAGCCTGCGGCGACATTACCCTGAAAGCATCTGATCTCGGAGGCCAAGCAGGGTCAAACCTGGTCAGTACCTGGATGGGAGACCGCCTAGGAATGCCAGGTGCCGTAGGCTGCAGATGGGTGACTTCCTCAATAACTCGAGGGTACAAACTTGAGTTCCAAAAGTCCCCATCTCCTCGTTTTCTCAGACTCCAGAGGAAAAGAAGTCTCTCTCTCTTTCAAGCATTGGACCATCTTTTTTCTCAAAAGATTGATCTTAGTGGTTCCCATGCTAGAGCAGGGATTGGGGTTTTATTTAAAACTTTTCACGGTACCAAAACCAAATGAGTATGTCAGACCCATTCTAGATCTCAAAAATCTAAACTGGTTTCTGAATATCCACTCTTTCCGCATGGAGTCAATCCGATCAGTGGTCTCCGTCCTACAAGGTGGAGAACTTCTGGCGTCAATAGACATCAGGGATGCATACCTCCATGTACCTATATATCCCGCTCACCAGAAATATCTATGTTTCGAGGTAGAAAATCTTCTTTTTCAATTTGTAGCTCTGCCTTTCGGTCTAGCTACTGCACCTCGAGTATTTACAAAGGTCTGGCCCCTCCTGTAGCCGGATTAAAGCCCCAAGGTATAACGATTATACCTAGACGATCTGCTCTTGATAGACCAGTCGGTAGCCCGCTTAGACCAAAGTATGGTCTACAGTCAACTACTTGGAATACCAAGGTCGGATTCTCAACCTAGAGAAATCCTCCTTAAAAAACTTTCATAGAGTTTGGAATACTCGGGTCTGATTATTAATACAGCCCATAAAAGGGTATTCTTGCCCCAGGCGAAGAGCAGTGCCATAAAGGAACTGATTCAGATGGTCAAAGCAATGAAGAATCCTTCTATTCGACTTTGCATGAGGTTGTTGGGAAAGATGATGGCTTCATTCTAGGCCGTTTCTTATGCTCGGTCTCCTTTGAGGCTGCTGCAAAACAGTATTTTGTCGGCTTGGAACAAGTAGGTCCAAGCTCTAGATTTCCCAATGTGTCTGTCTCCAGGGTGCACCGGAGCCTCAGTTGGTGGTTGATAACGAAGAATCTGCAGAAGGGAAAATCTTTCCTACCAGCTAACTGGAAAATGGTAACAGCAGATGCCAGCTTTTTGAGTTGGGGTACAGTCCGGGAAGAAGCGACTGTCCAAAGGAAATAGTCCAGATCAAAAATGACCTTGCCCTTCAACATTCTAGAGATACAAGCAGCGCGCTTTGCCCTGAGGGCCTGGATGTTCAGGTTACGGAATTGTCCTGTCCAATCCGACAGTACCACAGCAGTGGCCTATATCAATCACCAAGGGGGCACGACAAGTCGTGCGGCCTAGAGAGAGGTGAATTTTTATATCTTAACTTGGGCAGAAAACAATGTACCTTGCCTATCAGCAGTTTTCATTCCGGTAATAGAATATTGGCAGGTGGACTACTTGAGTCGCCAGCAGTTGTTCCCAGGAGAATGTTCCCTTCACCCCGATATCTTCCTGGCAATATGCCGAAGATGGGTGATCCCAGACGTAGATCTGTTTGCGTCCAGGTTCAACAAGAAAATCGACAACTTTGTGTCAAGAACAAGGGATCTGCTAGCATGCGGAACAGATGCCTTGGTGTTCCCATGGAATCAGTTCTTCTCTGATTTATGCATTTCCTCCTATACTGCTGCTTCCACGACAAGCAGAAAGGGTGATCGTGATTCTTGTGGCCCGACGTGGTCCAGAAGATCTTGGCATGCAGAGATCATAAGCATGTCGGTAGGGGACCTATGGACCCTACCACCACGTCCAGCAAGGTCCAGTATTCCATCCTACTTTACAAACGCTAAATTTAACGGTTTGGCTATTGAGACCCATATTCTGAAGAAACGTGGGCTATCAGGTTCAGTGGTATCTACCTTGATTTATGCAAGGAAAGCCGGCCTCCAGAATCCTATATTATAGAGTCTGGAAGGCATATGTCTCCTGGTGTGAATCCAGGGGTTGGCACCCCAGGAAGTATGTCATAGGTAGAATCCTTGACTTTCTGTAGATGGGGTTAGAAATTAAGCTGGCCTTGCGTACTATCAAAGGCCAGGTTTCGGCCTTATCGGTATTTCAAAAACCACTTGCTTCCCATTCTTTGGGTCATAGCTTATTCAGGGGGTAAAGCGGCTTAATCCTCCGGTTAAGTCACTCCTGAATCCTTGGGACTTGGATTTAGTTCTGTCAGCATTGCTGAAACAGCCTTTTTTGGGTCAATACAGCATATTCCCTTGGTCTTTTGGCAAGGAAACTAATTTTCTGGTAGCCATATGTTCTGCGAGAAGGGTATCAGAGTTGGCTGCTCTTTCTTGTAAAGAGCCATATTTGATTATTCACAAGGATAAGGTAGTATTGCGCCCTCATCCTAACTTTCTACCGAAGGTAGTGTCTAGTTTTTATCCGAATTAGGATATTGTTCTACCTTCATTTTTTCCAGAACCTGTTCTACGGAAGGAAAATTGTTACATTCTCTTGATGTGGTGAGAGCACTCAAGGTCTACTTGAAGGAGACTGCTCAGATTCAAAAAACTGATGTTTTGTTGTGTTGCCTGAAGGTCCTAGAAGTGGACAGGCAGCATCGAAATCTATTATTTCTAAATGGATTCAGCAAGTAACTGTTCAGGCTTATGGTTTAAAGAGGAGGATTCCACCCTCTCAAATCAAAAGCGCACTCCACTGGGACTGTTAGTGCTTTGGGGGAGTGCATCCCCAAGCTTCCATGGTCTTCCGTCCATACATTTACCAGATTTTATCAGGTGAATGTAAAAAGGCATGAGGATATCACCTTTGGGCGTAGTGTGCTGCAGGCAGCAGTATAACTCCTGTAGTATAACTCCTGTAGTCTCATGTTGCCCTAATTCTGTTGTGTCTCCCTCCCCTCAGTTGGCGTTGCTCTGGGACATCTCACATAGTAATAACAGCTTACCTGTAAAATCCTTTTCTTTAAAGTACATCATGGGACACAGAGGTCCCTTCCCTCTTTCTGGTATACATGTGTATTGCTTTGCTACAAAAACTGAGGTACTCCCAGTAGTGGGAGGGGTTATATAGGGAGTGAACTTCCTATCTTAGGGTGTGCCAGTGTCCATCACCTGAAGGTGGCCTATAACCCACATAGTAATTACTATTGCGCTGTGTCCAGTGATGTACTTCAAAGAAAAGGATTTTACAGGTAAGCTGTTATAAAAATCCTATTTTAGACGAAGTCTGCTGCCACAGTTTTTATGATGGCAATTTACATATACTCCAGAATGTTCTGAAGAGTGATGAATAAATTGCAAAGTCCCTTTTTGCCATGAAAATGAACTTTGCCATCCCAAAAATGAAAATATTTCCACTTCATTTCAGCCCTGCCACAAAAGGACCAGCTGACATCATGCCAGTGATTCTCTCATTAACACAGGTGTCAGTGTTGTTGAGGACAGGGCTAGAAATCGCTCTGCAATGCTAACTGAGTTAGAATAACAGCCTGGAAGCTTTAAAAAGAAGGTGGTGCTTAACCACTTCACTACCCGCGTATTGTCAAATGACGTCCACAGATGGGATCTCCCATCCTGGGTGGACGTCATATGACATCCTGGGCTTCCCGGCCTTCTATGGGGCGCGGGCGCCCGCCGCGTTGCTCTGGACCCAGTGCGTGTGCCCAGCGGCCGCGATTGCACGTTAACCGGGCCAGACCGTGGATCTGTGTGTGTAAACACACAGATCCACATCCTGTCAGTTGAGAGGAGACCAATCTGTGTTCCCAGTACAGAGGAACACTGATCGGTCTCCTCCCTTTGTACGTCCCCGCCCCCTACAGTTAGAATCATTCCCTAGGAAACATATTTAACCCCTTGTGTCCCCCTAGTGGTTAACCCCTTCACTGCCTTTCACATTTATACAGTAATCAATGCAATTTTATAGCACGGATCGCTGTATAAATGTGAATGGTCCCAAAAATGTGTCAAAAGTGTCCGATGTGTCCGCCATAATGTTGCAGTCACGAAAAAAAATTGCGATCACCGCTATTACTAGTAAAAAAAAAAAAAAAAAAAATTATATTTTTTTAAAAATGTCATAAATCTATCCCGTGTTTTGTAGACGCTATAACTTTTGCGCAAACCAATCAATATATGCTTATTGCGATTTTTTTTTTTTTTACCAAAAATATGTAGAAGAATACGTATCGGCCGAAACTGAGGAAATTTTTTTTTTTTTAAATTGGGATATGTATTATAGCAAAAAGTAAAAAATATTGTGTTTTTTTTTCAAAATTGTCGCTCTTCTTTTGTTTATAGGGCAAAAAATAAAAACCGCAGAGGTGATCAAATACCACCAAAAAAAGGTCTATTTGTGGGGAAAAAAGGACGTCAATTTTGTTTGGGTACAAGATCGCACGACCGCGCAATTGTCGTTTAAAGTGCGACAGCGCTGAAAACTAAAAATTGGTCTGCGAAGGAAGGGGGTGAAAATGCCCTGTATTGAACCGGTTAAAATCGTTGTTTCCTCCTGTTAACCATGGTTACCTGCAGTCATCATTGCTTTGCACAAAGTTATTCACAGGCAAGGATATTGCTGCTATAAAGATTGCACCTAAATCATCCATTTATCAGATTATCAAGAACTTAAAGGAGAGAGGTTTAGTTGTTGTATAGAAGGCGTCAAGGCGCCAAAGAAAGCGAGGACCATGTCCTACAGTTGATTCAGCTGTGGGAACGGGGCATCACCAGTGCAGAGCTTGCTCAGGAATGAGAGCGGGCATGTGTGAGTTCATCTGCATGCACAGTGAGGCAAAGACTTTTGGAGGATGGCCTGGTGTTAAGAAGGGCAGCAAAGAAGCTACTTGTCTCCAGGAAAAACATCAGGGACAGACTGATATTCTGCAAAAGGTATAGGCATTGGACTGCTGAGGACTGGGGTAAATTAATTTTCTCTGATGAATCCCCTTTCCGATTGTTGGAGGCATCCGGAAAAAAAACCTTGTCCGGAGAAGAAAAGGAGCGCTACCATCAGTCCTGTGTCACTATTTTTTCTTAAGTACACAGCCATAAATAAAGAATGGTACAAAAACATCCTTTGAGAGCAACTTCTCCCAACCATCCAAAGACCAGTTTGGTGACGAACAATGCCTTTTCCAGTACAGTGGAGCACCTTGCCATAAGGCAAAAGTGATAACCAAGTGGCTTGGGGAACAAAACATCGAAATTTCGGGTCCATGGCCAGGAAACTCCCCAGACCTTAATCCCATTGAGAACTTGTGGTCAGTCCTCAAGAGGTGGGTGAACAAAAAAACCCCACAAATTCTGACAAACTCCAAGCATTGATTATGCAAGCATGGGCTGCAATCAGTCAAGATGTGGCCCAGAAGTTGATTGACAGCATGCCGTGGTAAATTACAGAGGTCTTCAAAACGAAGGGTAATGCCCCGTACACACGGTCGGATTTTCCGATGGACAATGTCCGATCGGAGTGTGTTGTCGGAAATTCCGACCGTGTGTGGGCTCCATCGGACATTTTCCATCGGATTTTCCGACACACAAAGTTGGAGAGCAGGAGATAAAATTTTCCGACAACAAAATCCGTTGTCGGAAATTCCGATCGTGTGTACACAAATCCGACGGACAAAGTGCCACGCATGCTCAGAATAAATAAAGAGATCAAAGCTATTGGCCACTGCCCCGTTTATAGTCCCGACGTACATGTTTTACCTCACCGCGTTTAGAACGATCGGATTTTCCGACAACTTTGTGTGACCGTGTGTATGCAAGACAAGTTTGAGCCAACATCCGTCGGAAAAAATGCTAGGATTTTGTTGTCGGAATGTCCGAACAAAGTCCGACCGTGTGTACGCCCTATTACACTGCAAATATTGACTCTTTGCATAAACTTATTGTAATTGTCAACAAAAGCCTTTGACACTCATGAAATGCTTGTAATTACCGTATACTATAGTAACATCTCAAAAATCTAAAAACACTGAGGCATCAGACTTTGTGAAAATGTATGTGTTATTCTCAAAACTTTTAGCCATGTCTGTACACTGTTACTTTGGTAACATTATATTGCTCTGGTCTACTAACCTTCTATGAGGAGGTGAGTTGCCAGCTAGATAAAGGAAGGCCCGTAGATGTGGTGTATCTGAATTTTGCAAAAGAATTTGACACAGTTCCCCATAAACGTTTACTGTACAAAATAAGGTCTGTTGATATGGACCATAGGGTGAGTACATGGATTGAAAACTGGCTACAAGGGCGTGTTCAGAGGGTGGTGATGAATGGGGAGTACTCGGAATGGTCAGGGGTGGGTAGTGGGGTCCCCCAGGGTTCTGTGCTAGGACCAATCCTGTTTAATTTATTCATAAACGACCTGGAGGATGGGGTAAACAGTTTAATCTCTATATTTGCAGACGATACTAAGCTAAGCAGGGCAATGACTTCTCAGCGGGATGTGGAAACCTTGCAAAAAGATCTGAACACATTAATGGGGTGGGCAACTACATGGCAAATGAGGTTCAAAGTAGAAAAATGTAAAATAATGCATTTGGGTGGCAAAAATATGAATGCAATCTATGCACTGGGGGGGAGAACCTCTGGGGGAATCTAGGATGGAAATGGACCTGGGGGTCCTAGTAGATGACAGGCTCAGCAATGGCATGCAATGCCAAGCTGCTGCTAACAAAGCAAACTGAATATTGGCATGCATTAAAAAGGGGATCAACTCCAGAGATAAAACGATAATTCTCCCGCTCTACAAGACTCTGGTCCGGCTGCACCTAAAGTATGCTGTCCAGTTCTGGGCACCAGTCCTCAGGAAGGATGTACTGGAATTGGAGCGAGTACAAAGAAGGTCAACCAAGCTAATAAAGGGTCTGGACGATATTAGTTATGAGGAAAGGTTGCGAGCACTGAACTTATTCTCTCTGGAGAAGAGACGCTTGAGAGGGGATGTGATTTCAATATACAAATACCGTACTGGTGAACCCACAATAGGGATAAAACTTTTTCGCAGAAGAGAGTTTAACAAGACACGTGGCCACTCATTAAAATTAGAAGAAAAGAGGTTTAACCCTAAACTACGTAGAGGGTTCTTTACTGTAAGAGCGGCAAGGATGTGGAATTCCCTTCCACAGGCTGTAGTCTCAGCGGGGAGCATTGATAGTTTCAAGAAACTATTAGATAAGCACCTGAATGACCACAACATACAGGGATATACAATGTAATACTGACATATAATCACACACATAGGTTGGACTTGATGGACTTGTGTCTTTTTTCAACCTCACCTACTATGTAACTATATGTCATAGTGTTATAAAAAAAAAATGGAAAAAGTTTAATCGAAAATAAAATATTTTTTTTTTTTTTTGTACTGTCACCAGTCAGTGTCCCTGATTACCGCCACACCCGTTGTATGATAACACTGTACTGCACTGATGACAGTATGTTAAAAGAAGAAAAAAAAAACTTGCAATGCCTTACTAAATACCTTTGACTCTCTACTTTCCAAAAAGGGGTCATTTTGGGGGTATTTGTACTATCCTGGTGCTTTCGACCTCAAAATGAGGCTGCGTCAGTACATCAATAGTTTGTGTACTCTATAACTTTCACACAGACTAAATACTATACACTGATTTGGGTTATTTTCACTAAAGAAATGTAGCAGAATACACTTTGACCTAGATTTATGAAGAACAATTATTTATTTGCAAAACTGTATAACTGCAACAAAGAAAAACGCATATTTTGTTTTCAAAATTTTCAGTCTTTTTTTTGTTTAGCAAAAAGTAAAAAACCCAGTGGTGATTAAATACGACCAAATGAAAGCTCTAGTTGTGTGAACAAAATGATACAAATTTAGTTTGGGTACAGTGTTGCATGACCCCACAATTGTCATTCAAAGTGCGACAGCGCTAAAAGCTAAAAATTGGGCGGGAATGGGGTAAAAGTGCCTGGTATTGAAGTGGTTAAAGGAGTTCACCTTTTGTAACGCGTTACATGTTAAACCCTGAACATGTTACAGATGCACCAGCCTCTGCTCCCCCTGAAGGCCCGGTCTGACTGCTAGTGGGGGATCTTCTCCATCCTACTAGCTGTCGCAATCTGCAAAAAATGGGGCCGCGCTGGGCTTCACCCGCCTGGCTGCGTCATCCATTCACAGTGTTCTGTGAATGGGAGAACTACAAGGTCCCGACAGCCTTTGCGGCTGTCTGCTTCTAGTTCTCAATGAACTACCACTTCCCTGTTGAGCGCTGTGGTAGCTATTTAAGCCTGTCACAGTGTAACTGCCTGGCCGTATCAGAGGTATGGCCAGACAGACACCTACAGTCTGTCTGGCCACTACACCCGCAATCTGCTGATCATAGGTGCAATGCTTTACAGGTCCAGTGCAAAAAAAATGTGCATTTGTTTATTTTGTAAAGGTGAACTTATTTTTTCGGACTCTTCAGCTTCAAAGAATTGTATTGTATTGTACAGGGGACAATAATAGTAGTTTACACAATGATTACCTGGACATACTTTATGTAGCTATTTTTTGACTGTGTCACTTATATCTCTGCAATGGATTTTCAAAAGTATGACTAAAACAGGGATCTTCAAACTACGGCCCTCCAGCTGTTGCGAAACTACACGTCCCATGAGGCATTGTAAAACTCTGACATTCACAGACATGACTAGGCATGATGGGAATTGTAGTTCCTGAACAACTGGAGGGCCATCATTTGGTGACCCCTGGACTAAAACAATGTAATCTGCCAAATAAGCTGGTCATGTGTGTTCCTGTTGGTACATGTTAAAGACTGTATGGCTCCATCAGTCATCCTTCAATAAAGAAATTGTTGGCAGAACCATGTCAGAATATTTCACTCTAAGTCCAGGCTGGTGGACAAGGCACCAAGGGTCAGTCCTTTTTTTTTTTTTTTTTTTTGTTCCTGTTATGGTTTTGATGTTGTATGATACTGTATGTAGGAGGGACTTGGGGCCATCAGCAAACTCTTCCTTAGAGTTGTTGCTTTTTGATAACTTTGGTGCTCATATTATATTATTGAGTTATGTTACTTGTGGGGGGGGGATTCCCTGCAGTTAGACACTGTTAAAATCTCTTTTTTGTCTACAGCAGAGAAGCTGAAGTAGAGTTCAGCTCCATAGTTTCTAATCTTTCAGGATTCATTTAATTAACGGTAATTGTCATGATACTGCTACAGTTACCTTCTGCTTTGTATAAAGCCCACCCTATTTTCAAAAGTGTTCTATAGTAAAGAAATGAGAGACCGCCGCACAATGATGGTGTCACTATATTCCATGTTTATTCCACAGAACTACCACAATTGTTCTGTAGAATAAACTTGGATTATAGTGAAGTCATCGTGTGTGTGAGGTTCTCTTATTTTTTTTAGTGTGTTTGGATCGTGGAAAAATCTGTTGGTCCCTGGTGTTCAGGTGGCAGGAGGAAGGTCCGGCTTCAGAGTGGAGAGGAATGCTTCATGTCATCTAAACATGTTTTACGGTAGGTAGTTTCCCTTTTTAAGGTGTAGACAGGTAAGGCGTTTAAGATTTCACTGGCTGCATAAGTGTCAGGGACCAGTGATGCATAGATCACAATCATTGATGCTTCACTATCAAAAACAAATACAACTTAAGCTTCAAATATCAGTAATTAGAGTTAAATTAAAATACAGTAAAGGACCCACCCTTCGATTGTAGGAACATTACAGTGACTCTGTTAAATAGTGTACAAGGCATGATGCATGAGCAGCAAATGTCTACATGTCAGTGAGACCTATCGTCTTCTCTGCATATATCCCCAGCAACACAGCTCTGTACACCCAGGCATATGAGGACACCAACAAAATCCCTGCACTCACTAAAGTGCACACAAACCCTTTTTGAGCATAAGCTGATGATGGAAAGACTGATCTATAAAACTCCTGTATATGAAATTCTGTGTGTATACATTTGGGTTTATATATTTTGCTAAGAGAGCTGAGCCTTATTACACAAAGTTGTTTTGTGGTCAGGATGGTAATGGCAAGCTGTCGTGTCCTTTCAGTTGTTATGGAACAGTGTCCTCCCTAAATGGTGAGCCTGAGCAAGGAGTATCAGTGGAAGCTGTGGGACAGAAAAACTGTGCAATTTATGGTGAAGATACAGTCACAGATGAGGAGGGGAAATTCAGACTCCGTGGTTTAAGGGTAAGTAGGAAGTTTTTCCTGACAAACATATTAGGGGTTACAGTACATGGGTGTCTACATAAAACCAAGTCAAATGCAGCGTTCTTTTTGTAAAAATACTTTTTGCATTGTGATGCGTATTCACATTGAAATTCATTGGCTTGCATAAAAGTATTGCATGGCAAAATTAACAATCAGTGTATGTGAACACTGCTTTATATGATTCGATTCAGTCCTTCAAAAATCAAAAGGCAAACATTCATGTACACTAAGGGGGAGCCTTGCTAAAACTGACGCGCACAGAATCTGGTGCAGTTGTGCATAGTAACCAGGCAGCCTCAGGCTGGGTTCACACTGGTGCGACAAGACAGCCGTCCTACTTTGGATCCGACTTTGCCCTGCGACATGAAGCCGGCATGTGTCCGACTTTCAATGAACGGGGATCCAACTTGGATCCCCGCCAATGCCCGGCACTGTGTTTGGATTGAATCTTTAGGGGGAACTCTGCGCCAAATTTTAAATAAAAAACCGGCATGGGTTCCCCCTCCAAGAGCATACCAGGCCCTTGGGTCTGGTATGGACCTTAAGGGAACACCCTACGCCGAAAAAACGGTGTGGGGGTCCCCCCAAATCCATACCAGACCCTTATGATAGTCAATAGGGGTGTCTTCTTCCGACTTCTCCCGGTGTTCCGCCTCTTCTCCCGGGCCCCGCCGCTATCTTCTTCCAGCTCTTTTGCCAGCAGGGGGCCCCGGACTGCTGCCGCTGTCTTGTCGCCGCTGTCTCGCCGCTTCTTCTCTTCTTCCGATATTGACACGACGCTCTCTCCGGCTGGAATGCTCTCTGTGCGCTCTGCTATGGCTTATATAGGCGGTGACCCCGCCCCCTTATGCCGTCACAGTCCCTGGGCATGCTGGGACTGTGACGGCATAAGGGGGCGTGGTCATTGGGTGATGACCACGCCCCCTAAACCGTCACCGTCCCAGCATGCCCAGGGACTGTGACGGCATAAGGGGGCTTGGTCACCGCCTATATAAGTCAGAGCGGAGCGCCCAGAGTGCATTCCAGCCGGAGAGAGCGTTGTGTCAACATCAGAAGAAGAGAAGAGGGCAGGAGACCAAAGACCGGGCTTCTCCGCTATAGCAAAAGAGCGGCAAAAGAGCAGAAGATAGCGGAGGAGCCCGGCAGAAGACCCGGAGAGCGCGGAGAAGAACCGGAGAGACCCCCGAAGTCGGAAGAAGACCCCCGGAGCTGTCTAATAAATTACTTTAAAAATCTGTGTAGTGTGTTTTTTTTAATTGACACTTTTTCCCTAGGTGAATGGGTAGGGGTACGATGTACCCCATACTCATTCACATAGGGTGGGGGGCCGGGATCTGGGGGCCTCCTTATTAAAGGGGGCTCCCGGATTCCGATAAGCCCCCCGCCCGCAGACCCCGACAACCAACGGCCAGGGTTGTCGGGAAGAGGCCCTTGTCCTCATCAACATGGGGACAAGGTGCTTTGGGGTGGGGGAGCCGCAGCGCGCCCCCTCCCCCAAGGCACCAACACCCCCATGTTGAGGGCATGCCGCCTGGTACGGTTCACGAGGGGGGGGGGGCGCTCGCTCGTCCCCACCCCCATTCCTGACCGGCTGGGCTGCGTGCTCGGATAAGGGTCTGGTATGGATTGGGGGGACCCCCACGCCGTTTTTTCGGCGTAGGGGGTTCCCCTCAAGGTCCATACCAGACCTAAGGGCCTGGTATGCTCTTGGGGGGGTGGGAACCCATGCCGGTTTTTTATTTAAAATTTGGTGCGGAGTTCCCCCCTCAAGATCATCTGAGCACAAGTCGCGTGCCGAAGTCGGATCATGCGAGACGGCGATCCGACTTTGATCCGACTTCAATGATAGTCAATAGGCTGAAGTAGGATCAAAGTCGGACCAAAGTAGTACAGGGAGCATTTCTAAAGTCAGAACGACTTGTGTCGGACCAGTTAGGACGGCTCCCATAGGGAAACATTGGATTTCACACGTCATGCGACATGAGCTCCCAATGTCGGAGCGTTTGTTGGACCAGTGTGAACCCAGCCTCAAGGTTTTATTTCAAAGCTTAAATGAACAATCTGAAGTTAGAAGCTGATTGGTTACTATGCACAGCTGCACCAGATTCTGTGTGCACCAGTTTTCGTAAATCTCCCCCTAAGCCTATCGCAACACTGCTTTCATTATCACCTTTTCAAAGCATTAAAAAACTAAAATGTAAAGGAAAATTTATTGCAGTTGTGTAAGTTACAAAGTTTTAATTCCTTCTGTTTTTGTATTGGGAACATGTAGATTTTGTATAGTGGTTCTGTGTTTTTGTGAATGTGTAGTAAACTGCAGCTGAAGAAAAAAAATTCCCCTGCAAAGAAATGTCATAATGTGCTAGTAGTATGCATCGCAATGACATAACCCCTGCGCATGCATGAGGGAGCTGCCATTTACGGCACGGGCACTGTATGCCGGACCTTCAGAGTGCATTCGCCGGTGACGTCATCGGCGGCATGCACTCTGAATATCTCCTAAACACTGCAAGCTCAAGGAGATATGTATAAATGTGACCTTGGTGGTGTGGATGTGTCATTGCCATCATCCCAGATACATGTGAAAAAAATATAAACCTCTAAGGGGATTTTTAAGGCAATGATTTTTAAGTTTGTTTAGAATAAAATCCAATTTATTGAGTATCATTCAACATAAAAACATAAATTTAGAATTATACACATAGCATTAAACATATAGATACAGATAAGAATTCAGGACATAGAAATGATTCTATATATACATCCGATTGCAAACTTTATACTACAACTGCTATCGGATGTATATATAGAATCATTTCTATGTCCTGAATTCTTATCTGTATCTATATGTTTAATGCTATGTGTATAATTCTAAATTTATGTTTTTATGTTGAATGATACTCAATAAATTGGATTTTATTCTAAACAAACTTAAAAATCATTGCCTTAAAAATCCCCTTAGAGGTTTATATTTTTTTCAGCTTAAGGAGATAAGCCTTATTATATTAAGTTTAAACCATATACAACAACAAAAAAAGGATTTGTTTTTTTTTTTTGTGGCATATTATATTCTCTACTGTCCATTTAGGCACATTGCCCGATAGTATGCACTCTAGGGTTATTCTGCTGCCTACAGTAGGGAAACTATTTATTTGATACCCTACAGGTTTTGTACGTTTTCCCACTTACAGAGAAACAAAGGGTCTATAATTTTTATCATATGTGTATTTTAACCACTTGCTTACTGGGCACTTAAACCCCCCTCCTGCCCAGACCAATTTTGAGCTTCCAGCGCTGTCGCACTTTGAATGACAATTGCGCGGTCATACAACACTGTACCCAAATGAAATTTTTATCATTTTTTTCCCACAAATAGAGCTTTCTTTTGGTGGTATTTAATCACAGCTGGGGTTTTTATTTTTTGCTAAACAAACAAAAAAAGATGGAAAATTTTGAAAAAAAAAAAATCATGTTTAATAGTTTGTTATAAAATTTTGCAAACAGGTAATTTTTCTCCTTCATTGATATGCACTGATGAGGCGGCACTGGTGGGCACTGATAGGCTGCACTGATGGGCACGGATAGGCACAGATAAGGCGGCACTGATAGGCACAGTTAAGGCGGCACTGATAGGCACAGTTAAGGCGGCACTGATAGGCACAGTTAAGGCGGCACTGATAGGCACAGTTAAGGCGGCACTGATGGGGACAGTTAAGGCGGTACTGATGGGCACAGATAAGGCGGCACTGATGGCCACAGATGGGCGGCACGGATAGGTGGCACAGATAGGTGGCACAGATAGGTGGCACTGATGGGGGGGCACTGATGGGGGGGCACTGATGGGGGGGCACTGATGGGGGGCACTGATGGGTGGCACTGATGGGCAGTGATGGGTGGCACTGATGGGCACTTATGGGCACTGGTAGGTGACACTGATGGGCACTGATAGGTTGCACTGATGTGGGTGCTGATGGGTGGCACTAATGTGGGTGCTGATGGGTGGCACTGATGTGGGTGCTGATGGGTGGCACTGTGGGCACTGATGGGTGGCGCTGATTGATGGCACTGTGGGCACTGATGGGTTAATATGGTGGGCACTGGTAGGCAGCACTGCTGCCTATTGCTTTTTGTTATAAGATCGCCGTGATCGGGACTGATGTCCCGATCACGGCCGCCGGTGATCGGGTTTTTTTTTCCTCCTCACGCTGTCAGCGCGAGGAGGAAAAATAGCCGATTACCGGCTCTGTTTACATCACATGATCAGCTGTCATTGGCTGACAGCTGATCATGTGGTAAGGGGTTGGGACCAACCCCTTACTCTGATCTGTGATCAGGCGAGTCTCACAGACTCGCTGATCACCGAGCGCGCCGCGCGCGCCCTGCAGGGGGCGCGCAGGCCGCTCGTGCACGGGACGACGTCAATGGACGTCGTCCCGGCAATTTAGATCCGCGCTGTTGCCGTCATTTGGCAATGGCCCGGATCTGAAGCAGTTAAATGATGGAGATAAAATATCAACCAAAAATCCAGAAAAAACACCTAAAACAAATGCTACACATTTAAGTTGCAGTTCAGAGAGTAAAAAAATTATTTGATCCCCAAGCAAAGCATGACTTAGTACCTGGTGGTGAAACCCTTGCTGGCAAGCACAGAGGCAAGATGTTTCTTGTACAGGGGTCCCCTAGTTACAAACATCCGACCTACAAACGACTCCTACTTACAAACGGAGGGAGACAACAGGAAGTGAGAGGAAATCTACCCCTAGGAAGGGAAATTCACTCCTGTAAGAGCTATTATGGGGAAAAGGTACCTCCACTGATGCTTTATCACCAAGGCTTGTTTCCACAACAACCCAAAATTTTCAAAATCCAATTGTCATTGGGACAGAAAGTGAGGTGAAATCTTCTGAACAGGGGCACACACAGCAAAACAAATGTTACAGGGGTGTTAACCCTTCCCTATGCTATCCAAAAAGCTTAAAAATAGTTTTTTTGGCTGGAGCTACACTTAAAAAATGTACCTGTTCCGACTTACAAACAGATTCAACTTAAGAACAAACCTACAGTCCCTAACTTGTTTGTAACCTGGGGACCCCCTGTAGTTGCTGACCAGGTTTGCACACATCTCAGGAGGGATTTTGGTCCACTCTTCTTTACAGATCTTCTCTAAATCCTTAAGGTTTCTAGGCTGTCTCTTGGCAACTTGACGTTTTAGCTTCCTCCCATAAATTTTCTATAGGATTTAGGTCTGGTGACTGACTAGGCCACTCCTTGACCTTTAATGTGTTTCTTCAGCCACTCCTTTGTTGCCTTGGCGGTATGTTTTGGGTCGTTGTCATGCTGGAAGACCCATTCACGACCCATCTTCAGTGTTATGAAAGAAGGTTCTCATCCAAGATTTTACAATACATGGCCCCATCCATTGGCCCCTCAATGAAGCAAAGTCAGTCTGTACCTAGCAGAGAAACAGCCCCAAAATATAATATTTCCACCTCAATGAGGGGGGGGGGGGGGGGTAAAAGTACTAGTTTACCCCAGATACAAGATGTAAGGATCAAATACATCGGTCGATGCCTTTATATTCTGCATTGGGATTTTCTTTTGTTTCTCTAAGCTAGTTTTCCAAACTCACAAGTCTTCTTCCACCCCATTGGGCTCAGGAGGTCCAAAGGTCTTTGGCAAACTTAGCCTGCAGATAAACCAGCTTTCACATGAAGTTTCATCCCCAACCAGCTCCAGCATAGGTGGGGCTGCCGGATGGCTTTTGCAGAAATTTGGAAGGTTTGCATAGCCGAAGTATGGGTGCAGTGGTAGTAACCAAATGCTACAAAATAGAATTTAACCTCCTCCTTCCACTTTGACTTCACCTCTTCTTGTGCCCTATCAACATCAGACAGACCTTCTTTTAGTGATTCAGGGATTGTTAAACCAGGTGGTTTTCATGTTTGTTCTCCCAGCCGAATGATTTAAAGGTTAAAACTTGTTTTACGGTTCTGAAACCCAAAAGAGGCGCTTGTCCTATCTTGGATTTAAAAGAGCTCAATGCCTTTTTGTTTTTGTTTTTTTTTGTTTTTTTTTTGAGTTTCACATGAATTCTATTTGGTTAGTTGTCTGCCTCTATTATGAAGACTTTGCATCCATCAACATAAAAGATGCCTGTTTACATATTCTTTTCAGGTAATCTAATAGAAAAAGGGGCGGGTTAACTTGGGCTACTCCAAACAATGATGCCCAGTAACTGTGGTGATGAAAGGACTATCTCGGTACCCAGTGATTGGAAACGAGTAATTTATTAAAAAATATACATTTATTGGAGAGTATACAAAAAAATACAATTACAACAAGACAAATGGAAGAATTGTTGTAGAAAGTAGCATTGGATTACCAATTATGTGCTCTAAAACCCATCTGATGGATGGGAACAAATTGATGCAGGTAAAGACGATTCCTCAACAAGTTTCACGACGTGTGTCGCTTCTTCAGGGGAGGTCAACCAGAGCATCCAGAAATAGACAGATATGGTCTCATAGTTACATAGATATTACACAGGTTTTTCACATTAATTATGGCTAAGCTACCAGATGAAACAAAATTGATGGAGTTTGATGAAAAACGGTGTAACTCACCAATTGGAAACCCAAAGAGGGCATCAAACGGCTATTGAGACACCCTGATCGGGTGTCTCACCCCGGGCGGACATGGGAGGCAATGAACGTGGAGCCAGCTAGAATTATGTAAAGAGAGGATCTATATGTAACGGTGATGTGGGATCCACACTCGAGCGCACACACAGGGGAATTGAGACAAGGAAAAGTAAAAAGAAAGAACAGGGGAGAAAGAGGGAACAAGAAAAGACGGGGGGAGGTGACAAAAAAAGTAGGGGGGGAAAGGGGGGGGGGAAGGAGGGGGGGAGAAAGGAGGGGGAGGGGGAGGGGGGAAAGAAAAGGAGTGCGAGGAAGGGGGGTATAGGGTAGGAGGGGGAAGGGAGAGAGGGAGGGAAAGGAGAGAAGGGAAGAGAGGAAAAAGGAATGAGGAGGAGCTGGATGGAGCAGTAGTGATAAGACATTGCCAGGAGAATAAAGTGGAAATGGGAAAAACCTAAATAGTGTGCAAGGAGTAAAGCTGGATGGTACCCACCCTATAGTATCCTTGGTTAAATCTGGCACCCGGGAATGACAGCACACTGTATTGGCTTGCAAAACTGGGTTAATCAAGCCCAGACAAGAGGGAGCAAGATCATCCTTACAAAAAACGACTTTATGTTTATGGATCACGCTTACTTGCAAATCCAGGGAGTAGCAATGGGTACTTCCTGCGCACCTTGTTACGTGAACTTGTTTCTGGGGGGATGGGAACGGTCAATTTTTGGTGATAAAAAACTTCAACCATTCTTGAACTACCCTGTTTCCCCTAAAATAAGACCTAACGCGATTGTCGGTGATGGCTGCAATATAAGCCCTACCCCCCAAATAAGCCCTACCCTGTTTCCCCGAAAATAAGCCCTACCCTGAAAATAAGACCTACAAGGACTTTAACTAGGGCTTATTTGGGGGGGTAGGGCTTATATTGCAGCCATCACCGACAATTACGCTAGGTCTTATTTTCGGGGAAACAGGGTATGTACTCTGCTGGCATTGATTCATAGATGACCTGTTCGTTATATGGACCGGCACTGACCAACTACTCACTGAGTTTATTAAACTTCTCAACATTAATCAATTCAACTTGCGATTTACGTTTTCTTATGATCTTCAATGCATTTCCTTTTGGATCTCAATATCATTAAAAACAATCTGGGAGGTTTGGTGATAGATCTCTTCCGCATGCCTTCTGCAGGTAATACTCTGCTACATGCCTCAAGTTTACATCCCCGCCCTCTGGTGCGGAGTTTCTCAGACTGAGGCGTAACTGCACAGAGGACGGGGACTTCCTCACTCAGGTGGCTGCTCTCTGAACGCCTCCTGATTTGAGGTTATTCTCGTACTAATTTGAGAAAGGCCTTTAATAAGGCCTACGCTCACACACGACAATCCCTACTCTATTGTGCTCCTCGGCCTGATCAGCCGGCTTCGGTGAAGATTGTCACCAATTTTTCCACCCATCACAATACACTTCACACAATATTATCCAACCACTGGCACCTCTTAACGGACCACCACATCCTGGGAAAGTATGTGAGATCGACACCTGAAATAGTTTTCAAAAGGGCTACAACTTTACGGGACAAACTTACCAGCAGCCACTATAGGGCCAATTAACATTGTTCTGAGGGCCCCCGTGGCACCTTTCGATGTGGCACTTGTCCTAAATGCCCGTGGATCCTGGAGGGTACTAGCTTTTTACTTCCCAATGGAGAAACTTACTTCCCTCCCCAACATGCCAATTGCGGCACCAGAGGCGTGGTTTACCTGATGGTCTGTGCCTGCAAGGCCTTCTATGTAGGCAAGACCATCAGGGAACTACGACAAAGGATGGGCGATCACTTATATTGTGCGTCTAATGGCACGCTAACTTCGGTAGGCCTGTTGGCATTCATCACCGTTCTCAATCAGAATTCGCTAAATTTTTTGTGTTGGAAGTTATTTCTGAGGACCCGCGAGGTGGTGACTGGGATTGCCAGATCCTGAGATGTGAGGATCTCTGGATCGAGCGACTCAATGCTCTCACCCCTCCAGGACTCAATTAGGGGCGGCACAGTGGTGCAGTGGTTAGCACTCTCGCCTATCAGTAAAAAAGGGTCGCTGGTTCGAATCCCAACCACGACACTACCTGCCTGGAGTTTGCATGTTCTCCCTGTGCCTGCGTGGATTTCCTCCGGGTACTCCGGTTTCCTCCCACACTCCAAAGACATGCTGGTAGGTTAATTGGCTTCTGTCCAAAATTGGCCCTAGTATATGAATGGGGACCTTGGTTTGAGGGTAGGGACTGATGTGAGTGTGCGATGTACAGGGTTAGGGACAAGGGTTAGGGTTGTAGACACACACTCACTCAGGTTGAACTGGATGAACTGGTGTCTTTATTCAACCTTACTAACTATGTAACTATGTAAGTACACTCGTACAAACATTTCCTTAAATGAATTTTTGACCATCGCCTCCATACCTTCCCCCCCCTCCCCTTCCCCCTTCTGCCTACCTTACCCTCCGCCCCCCCCCCCTTTCTCCCTAACTTACCCTCCGCCCCCCTTTCCTTCATTCACTCCCCACCCCTTCCTTTCCCTCACCTTTTCGCGTGGTTTAAGGTATGTCTAGTCCTATGTTGGCCTGTTACTCAGGTGCAAAATATCTATTTACTATCCCGCTGCACCCCATGTTCACTGTGTACCTCTGGACCCCGTTAGCAACTAATGCTTGATTTAAACTGCTGTCTATATTACTTTTGCAAGATTTTAATCTTGACCATTCATGGTGAGATCCCTTGTTTTGTAAATATTCTATTCATTTATTGCAATTACTTTGTGAGTATAATATCTGACTGAACCGTGTCTTTCCCTTTTTGGTGTGGCAGTTATTTACCTATTCCTGCCACTCAAGGGGATATCTTTTTAGTTCTGATATACCTTGTGCCGCTCCCAGCACATGCGCACTGGGAGCAGCGGACCTGATGACATCGATATCTGGCGCGCGCTGGCCCTTAATGTCTTTCGGGTTGGTGGCTTATAAGGTGGCTTCGGCCTCCTTTAGTGGAACGGTTCACACCCGGGAATGCTCGCTTTGATAAACACAACTTAAGGTAAGCCCTTTGAGGAGGAACTGACGGCCCAAGTCCCTGGCTCACAGGACGCTGGAGCTGGGCTCTTTCCTCCATGTTGACTACTTGCATTGAATACCCACTATCTTGTTTCCACTCTGTTCTTTTTAGATCAAACTGGCCACTGTTTAACTCACAAGCCAACTATACTGCTGCTATCTTGTTCCCTCTTGTCTGGGCTTGATTAACCCAGTTTTGTGAGCCAATACAGTGTGCTGTCATTCCCGGGTGCCAGATTTAACCAAGGATACTATAGGGTGGGTACCATCCAGCTTTACTCCTTGCACACTATTTTGGCTTGTCCCATTTTCACTTTATTCTCCTGGCAATGTCTTATCACTACTGCTCCGTCCAGCTCCTCCTCATTCCTTTTTCCTCTCTTCCCTTCTCTCATTTCCCTCCTGCTCTCCCTTCCCCCTCCTACCCTGCACCCCCCTTCCTCTCCCTCCCCCCCTCCTCGCACTCCTTTTCTTCTCCCCCTTTCCTTCCTTCCTTCCTTCCTTCTCTCCCCCCTCCTCCCCCCCATCTTTTTTCCCTCCTTCCACCCCCCCCCTTATTTTCTTGATCCCTCTTTCTCCTCCCCCCGTCTTTTCTTGTTCCCTCTTTCTCACCTGTTCTTTCTTTTTAATTTTCTTTTCTTTGTCTCAATTCCCCTGTGTGTGCTCGAGTGTAGATCCCACAGTACCGTTGCATATAGATCCTCTCTTTACATAATTCTAGCCGGCTCCACGTTCATTGCCTCCCGTGTCCGCCCGGGGTGAGACACCCGATCAGGGTGTCTCAATAGCCGTTTGATGCCCTCTTTTGGTTTCCATTGGTGAGTTACACTGTTTTTCATCAAACTCCATCAATTTTGTTTCATCTGGTAGCTTAGCCATAATTAAGGTGAAAAACATGTGTAATATCTATGTAACTATGAGACCGTATCTGTCTATTTTTAGATGCTCTGGTTGACACCTCCTGAAGAAGCGACAAATGTCGCGAAATTTGTTGAGGAATCGTCTCTACCTGCATCAATTTGTTCCCATCCATCAGATGGGTTTTAGAGCACATAATTGTTAATCCAATGCTACTTTCTACAACAATTCTTCCATTTGTCTTGTGATTATACATTTATTGGAGAATATACAAAAAATACATTTTTTAATATAATATTACTCGTTTCCAATCACTGGGTACCGAGATAATCCTTTCATCACCACAGGTGTTACTGGGCATCATTGTTTAGAGTAGCCCAAGTTAACCCGCCCCTTTTTCTGTTAACTAAATTAGGATGATGGTACACACCCCTAACTGTACTTCACATACCAAGTGAGGCATCACACAATTTAACTTTTCAGGTAATCTGCAAATTCTTTGCTTTACTGAGGGCAACAATCACTATAAGTTTTTGCCCTTCTGTTCAGCCTTGCCATGGCCCCAAGTATTCATACAGATCCTGTCACCAGTTCTGGCTGCAAGAACCAGACCTCTGTCTCTGGAAATCAATGTGTCAGTCATGATGTGAACCTTGAGGCCCTCAGATTGATCCGAACTTTGGGCAGTCATCTCTGATTCCATCTTATCGCTTGAAGTAGTTGATCCTTCTCCTGGATACCTTTCAGGCCTAGTTCTTCTTACATAAGCTAAAGATGCAGAATGTGGTTTGGCAACTATTTTCAGATGTTGGTCTTCCCTGCAGAGCTGCATGCAAATGCTGGGATG
This sequence comes from Lithobates septentrionalis, assembly GCA_037952835.1. Classification (NCBI taxonomy): domain Eukaryota; kingdom Metazoa; phylum Chordata; class Amphibia; order Anura; family Ranidae; genus Lithobates; species Lithobates septentrionalis. Next base: position 1,747,664 of record JBBDGP010000419.1, read on the forward strand.
GATGGTATCCACCTTCAAAGTACTCAATTTCACTCCAGAGAGCTACAACTGAATATTCTCAGTGTGGGACACTTCCAGCTTCTCCCTAGAAAAGATGATCTGGTTACATCCTTAAACTTAAATGTCATTGTGGCTTCTGTCCTCAACATTGTCAGAGGGCAGTTTTTTTTTTTTTTTATTCTCTTCGATTGGAAGATTGTTACAAAGAACACCAGTCTTCTGGATTGGGGCGGATTTCTCTATCATCTGTTTAGCATTGTTGATCTCAGGAAGAATTGAAGCTTCCAGTCAACATCCAAGAGTTATGAGATAACCCGATCTATGTATATTCACCACAGAAACCTGTACTTCAGTTACTTCGAAGGAATGGTGTTAAGAGTGGGCAGCCCAGTGGCTAATTGGTTAGCGCTCTCATCTAGCAGTACTAGGGTCGCCGGTTCAAATCCCAACCACAACACTGCCTGCCTAGAGTTTGCATGTTCTCCCTGTGCCTGTGTGGGTTTCCTCTGTGTACTCCAGTTTCCTCCCACACTTCAAAGACCTGCTGATAGGTTAACTGGTTCCTGTCTAATTGGCCCTAGTGTATGCATGTGAGTTAGATTGTAGGCTCCTTGAGGCAGGAACTGAAGTGAATGTACAATATATATGGAAAGCGCTGCGGAAATTGACACTATAAAAGTACCTCTAATAAATTTGTCATTCTCGGTATGGAACACCGACTTAATTCAGCTGATGGCGGATGTTCCAAGCCTTTGAACAGATCAACAAGATTTGTTCTTACATGGGAGATATACCCTGCTATGCTTTTAAAACCATAGCTTTTTATGATCTGGCTTGTCAAACCCAGGTTCTAAATGGTAAGGGCATTTTGGTTTCTGTAATCTCAACCATGTTGAAAGCTCAACGTTTTCTTCCTGCAAGTTTTATCATTGAAAGTGGAAAACCCATAGATATGTGGCACTCAATGTTAGTAACTCTGGGGGAAGCTCAGACTAGTGCATACTGGAAAGATTGCCCTCATAGATCCCACATTTCTGACCTTTATGAAATCACAGCAGTAGGTCTCAGTGCTCCTGGTAAATGGGTATCCAAATATAAGAATTCAAGAAAACAAAATCCAGGGCCCTCATGGCATGTTGCGCTGCTTTATAAAGAAGAACGACATGGCGGGAGTTCCCCAAGATTTTGTTTTGTGTGAGTCCTGTATGAGGGTGGAACAACACTCCAAGCAACGCTCTAAGCATCATCAAGGTCAGGTGTCTGGATGTTGTCTGTTCTTTTAGTACCAGCATCTTGCTAATCATTTGCTGACTAATACCTATTGCAAGGGTAGTATTTTTACATCACTTATGTAGCTGTACGAAACTACTTTGGTAATCGTCCCAGACTCAAGTAGTAAAATCCACATGGGAAGAGATGGGGAAAAGGGGGGAACTTTGTGATGCCCACAAAATATAAGTCATGTGTAGGGATAAAATCGAATATTTATTGAAATCTCATTAAAAGTAAACCCAAGAAGAATAGTCTAGGGGAAAATTCAAGAACCATACATGCTCTAAAAAATAAAAATAATAAAAAAAATATAATTTAAACAATAGATGGCAATAAGCCATGGGACATTGTGTAGTGGTCCTGATTGCATAGGTCCAGAGACCCGATGCATTTTGACTCATTAAGTCTTCCTCAGGGGGATGGCAGTAGTTAGCATACCAGAAGGATCTCTAAAATACATACAAAAATCAGTATACACAGAAAAAAGTGCAATAAACAATTCAGAGTATCCAACACTAATAAAGTACAGTCATAGTGCACTTACATAATTAAAATTTACAGACATCATATATTATGCTGGAGGTCCAAGAAAGAGGCAAAAAAATACCAAGCTCTGGAAAACGTGTCCAAAGCACAAGGGAAATTAAAGAAATCAACCTGGGTGGCTGGTGTATTCCTAACAAATAAAGTAATAAACATGAAAAAAAGATGGAAAAATAAAATATAGATTCATTTGCGACCAAGAAAAAAACAAGTAAGTCTGTGTAAAGAGAGGTGTAGCGCTTATTTAAATAAAGTCCATATAAATTAAATAAAGTTCAAAATGAGTCCAAGTAACCTTGAAGTGACTACCGGTACGCTGGATAGTAAAGCCATCCCCAACACCCAATAATACTGACTCTTGCCCTCAGATAAAGGGATATGCACAGTGGATAACCAAATGGTAATACCAGCGAGCCTCAACAGCAACTAGATCCACTCCACCAGGGGTATGCTGATCACAGTGCACAGGTATGGATATCCGTATTCAAACTCCACCATCGACCACCAGGAAAACCAATAGAGGATCCTCACTTCAGCAATAGTACTCTCAGGGATGAAGAGAAGAATGCTCATTGCACAGACATCCAGTAAATGTGTTTTAGTAAAAAAATTTATTTAAACTCACATGTTCTCAGTAGAAGTCAAGCATATGGAAACGACCAGCGTTTCCAACCAACAAAATGGCCACTGCGTCCCGGTCCAAGTTTGCGTCGCACGCTCCAGCTCCTCCCTACACATTTTGTCATCAAATGACGTCAGGGGCGTGGCTTAGGCATGTAATGCTGCTATTTATAAAGGGGACGACTTGCACAAATTCTGGATATTGCCTGCGTTCCAGGGAACCGGAAACGCAATCACAGGCCACTCACACTTAAGGGCGACTCATATATATGAAAAATTCTCACATTTTAACATATAAAAACATCTATAGAAATTAAATAAAAACACCATTGAGCGTGCGGGACACTGTTTGTTAGTTATTAAAACCAGTCTGTTCCTATAATAAACTAATGAGCCCAGAAAGCAGCGCCATCTTGTGGTAATAAATAATAATACATCAAAAACAATGCATAAAACTAATACAATGTTTAGACAAAGCAGAATAGGTATATGTAACGCATGCAGAGATGTCGATTAATCTAAAGATAGACAAATAAACATATCTTATATGAAATTGATCTCAGACTAAAACAATTACATTAACATCATATCAACTGTTATTAATAAAGGAATTAATATCCCACGCAATGTTCATTCCAAATGGGGCATACGTTTAGGCTCGATAGATCCATCTCGTTTCCAATCTGGAAATCTCCCTGACAGTATTACTGCCCCTCCAATGGCCAGTAAATTTATCTATCAGAAAGGTGGTACCCTCAGGATTACAACCATGTCGCAAAGCATAATGTTTGGACAGGCTGTGTTTGGGGAATCCCTTCTTAATGTTAGTTACATGCTCGGCCAATCTTGTCTGCAATATGCGGACAGTGCGTCCTATGTACTGAAAAATTGCAAAAGGGGGTGCCCTAGGGATTTTATGGGCAAAGGGTAGTAACCAGAAAAAGGAGTAACAAACGTATAAAAAAATTATACGAAATGTATTAAGTACAAAGCAGTAAGAGCATTAGTTAGTGCACAAGGTATATAAGCCTAAAAACAAAATATTCAGACTGAATAGTTATGACAGCTAGATTCTGAGACACACAGTTGATCTCATAAGAGGCCAAACGGGGTGCGTGTACACAGGAGTCGCAATATGTTTTGGAATATAGGTATGGATAATGCATTCCTTCTTCAGGGACTGATTTGAGACGAGCTGTTTTGTCTGTTACAGTTTTTCTCCATTGTTTTGGCTCATTTCTTGAAACAGAAATGACATTCTCAAAACTCTAAGTTCATTTGGCAAAACAGTCTTACAGTTCAGCACAACACTTTAACTCGCGTGCAAAAGCTCATATCTCTCCCAAAACTGTTCACTGGTTCTTGAATTTTCCTCTAGACTGTTCTTCTTCTTACTTTTGATATTTCAATAAATATTTGATTTTATGGCTACATGTGTCTTATATCTTGCGGGTATCACAAAGTATCTCCCTTTCCCCCATCTCTTCGCATGTGGATTTTGCTACCTTTTATAAATGGTTACACACGTTGCTCCCCCTGTTAGTCCTTCCCTCCAGCTGTGAAAACGTGACAGCGGGGCGCCAGGCACAGGCAGCAGCGGCTAAGCTGTGATAGTCAGGGCAGGGAGAGGTGAGCTATGACTGGGTCCGGCGGTGCCCGTGTGCGGAACTTACACAGGTGACTGACAGCCAGGGCCGGCCGCCGGATTCACTTTGCGCCGCTTACAGCCAGGGGAGAGAGACCGTGAGCAGTAGTGAACAGAGGATAGTGAATAGAGGACGGGCAGCAACTGCTGGACTTAACTTTTCAAGGTAACCAGCAGGTGATTGGTTGCTAGATTGCCCTAGCAACCAATCATTAGCTTGTTAATATGAAAAATTAACTACAACATAAACGCCCCAGGGTTTCCCGCTCTACGCTCTATGCTCATAGGTTACAGGGTGGGCTGGGCGTTCCGAACGTTGCAAAATATTACCAAGCAGCCCAAATTTCCCAACTCTCCATGCTCCACGCCACTTCTGATATCCCCTTATGGGTTCTCCTGGAGGTACCCAATTGCGCGCCTGTCCCCATCTCTGCACTATTGTGGCTACCCCCTAAAATGCGACCGCCTTCTGCCAGCCCCCTTATGATACACAGTCTGAAATTATGGGACTCGATACGATACTCGGGCAAGCTTATGTCCCCATTTTTACCACTGCTTCCCCTCTTGAATAACCCTATGTTTCCACCTGGCCTAGAACAACCCCACATTTTCTCATGGTGGCCCACCCATGGGTTTTCCCTAGTTCGCCACTTCCTTCATACCCGCGCCTTTCCCACGTGGTCCTCATTTCGAGAGACCCATGAAGCTCCACCTGCCGAACTTTTCCGCTATATCCAACTACGACATTGCATAACTTCCCTTCGACGCCTGGGCTCCTTTCCATACCAAATGACTGCCTTCGAACACTCCTGCCAACATTGCCCAGGTGCTCGTGGCACCATTTCCATGATATACTCCTTACTAACTGCCGGCAACAATTCCACTTCCCTTTCCTACACGCTCAAATGGGAACGCGACCTATCCCCCATAGATCTCGCAGATTGGAGTAAGGCCTGGTCCAGCATAGCAAAATGCTCCTTTAACACTGCCACGTTGGAGGCGGCCTATAAGGTCCTCCTGCGCTGGTATTGGGTTCCAGCCCGTATCGCCAAATCAAACCCATCATACAACGACAGATGCTTTAGGGGTTGCGGTCAACGAGGAGATGAACTGCACACGTGGTGGTCCTGCCCCCGTCTTATAGGCTTCTGGTCAAGGGTCTTTGGTCTACTCTCCTCCCTATTTCATGCTCCCTTCCGCAAAGACCCCAAATTTGCATTACTCCATTGCCCGCTCCCGGGCCTCTTTTCTCATCAACAAAAACTAGCTACATACTTATTCATTGCCGCTAAACGAACAATAGCGAGGGCTTGGAAAAAACCCTCGGTCCCATTCGCAGAGGTGAAGAATTCCTTGACGACCCTCATGATTCACGAAAAAATGTCCAGCATCCTCCACGACTCCCATGCTAAATTCCTTAAGGTATGGGCCCCGTGGTGGTCCTACACACTCCCCAATCTAAATCCGACTAGTCTAGGTCTGTAGGTCCAACTTGTACTAGCCTCCAGCCTGAGGGACCTCTTTTGTCCCCTCTCTTCCTCTCTTTTTCTGGGCCTCTCGCCCGCTGCTCTCTGTTCTACTCATATATCTCCTCCTCTTTCCCCCTCTGTTGTTGTACATGTGTTCTTTTTCTCCACTCTTCCCCTCCCCCCCCCCCTTTTTTTTTTTTTTCTCTCTTCTCTCTTCCCTTCTCATGCTTGTTTGTCTCCCCCTACCCTGTTTTGCGGACAACTCCGCCCGTTTTTGTCCGCCTTAGCCCCTGGGCCTTACGGCTTGGGCATAGCGCACTGACCGCCGGCCCTGGCTGACGGGTCAATGTCAGATCGATATAATGTACTTTAAAAAATGTTCATTATGTGCTTTTATGTAAACCTCCTTCTTATGTTTCTGTACATATCCCCTGCGTGGGAACTCATTATCAGGGTTTTTTCCCCCCTTTTTTTATATTTCAATAAAAAACATTGTACCAGAAAAATTAACTACAGCAGTTCCTGCCCTCTGTTCTGTGCTGCTGTGTCTCCAGCTCTGCATGCATGCCCTAGTAAGGTAGGAAGGGGCAATGTGTAATGTGCAAGGGTTCAGAGCTGGGGGGGAAATGTGTAATATGCAGGGGTCCAGATCTGGGGGGAGAAATGTGTAATGTCCAGGGGTCCAGAGCTGGGGGGTGTGGGCAATGTTTAATGTGCGGGAGTCCAGAGCTGGGGGGTGAGGGCAATGTTTAATGTGCAGGGGTCCAGAGCTGGGGGGTGAGGGCAATGTTTAATGTGCAGGGGTCCAGAGCTGGGGGGTGGGGGCAATGTTTAATGTGCAGGGGTCCAGAGCTGTGGGGGGGGGCTGTGTAATGTACATGGGTCCAGAGCTGGGGGGGGGGCTGTGTATAATGTGCAGGGGTCCAGACCTGTGGGGGGGTCTGTGTAGTGTAAAGGGGTCCAGAGGTGCAGTTTTGAAGAGGGTGTACACAGTAGTGACAGATATTGGGGGGTGCAGGGGGCATAGTTGGGTGTTTTTACATTTTAAAGTTTGGGGGGGGGGGGTGTTGCCAGATATAGCATCTGCCCTGAGTGCGAAATGCTCTAGGTACACCCCTGCTACAGTGCCTTGGAATTTTCTACATTTTGCCATGTTACAACCAAAAACAAATGTATTTTATTGGGATCTTATGTCATATACCAGCACAAAGTGGCACATGATTGTGAAGTGAAAAAAAATGATAAATGGTTTTCGAAAATGTTTACAATTAAACTTCTGAAAGTGTGTTGTGCATTTGTATGCAGTCCCCCTTTACTCAAATACCCCTAACTAAAATCTAGTGGAACCAATTGCCTTCTGAAGTCACCTAATTAGTAAATAGAGTGGACCTGTCTTATTTAATCTCATTATAAATACAGCTGTTCTATGAAGCCCTCAAAGTTTTGTTAGAGAACCTTGGTAAACAAACCGCATTATGAAGGCAAAGTAACACACCAGACACGTCAGGGATAAAGTTGTGGAGAAGTTCAAATCAGCGTTAGGTTAAAAAAAAATATCCCAACTTTTGAACATATCACTGAGCACTGTTCAATCCATCATTTGAAAATAGTATGGCACAACTTCAAACCTAGCAAAACAAGGCCATCCACCTAAACTGACAGGCCGGGCAAGGAGAGCATTAATCGGAGAAGCAGCCAAGAGGCCCATGGTAACTCTGGAGAAGCTGCGGAGATCCACAGCTCATGTGGCAGAATCTGTCCACAGGACAACTATTAGTCGTGCACTCCACAAATCTGGCCTTTATGGAAGAGTGGCAAGAAAAAAACCATTGTTGAAAGAAAGCCATAAGAAGTCCCATTTGCAGTTTGCGAGAAGCCATGTGGGGGACGCGGCAAACATGTGGAAGAAGGTGCTCTGGTCAGTTAAGACCAAAATTTAACTTTTTTACCTAAAAGCAATACGCTGTTTCAGAAACTAACACTGCACACCAACCCTGAACACACCATCCCCACAGTGAAACATGGTGGTGGCAGCATCATGTTGTGGGAATGCTTTTTCTCAGCAGGGACAGGGAAGCTGGTCAGAGTTGATGGGAAGATGGATGGAGCCAAATACAGGGCAATCTTAGAAGAAAACCTGTTAGTCTGCAAAAGGCTTAAAACTGGGGAGGAGGTTTACCTTCCAGCAGGACAACGATCCTAAACATACAGCCAGAGCTACAATGGAATGGTTTAGATCAAAGCATATTCATGTGTTAGAATGGCCTAGCCAAAGTCCAGACCTAAATCCAATTGAGAATCTGTAGCAAGACTTGAAAATTGCTGTTCAAGGACACCCTCCATCCAATCTGACAGAGCTTGAGCTATTTTGCAATGAAGAATGGGCAAACATTTCACTCTAGATGTGCAAAGCTCGTAGAAACATACCCAAAAAGACTTGCAGCTGTAATATTGCAGTGAAATGTGTTTCTACAAATTATTAACTAAGGGGGCCTGAATACAAGTGCATACCACACTTTTTGGATCTTTATTTGTAAAAAATATTAACTGCCATTTATCATTTTCCTTCCACCTTAAAAATCCCAATAAAATACGTTTACATTTTTGGTTATATTATGACAAAATGTGGAAACTTTCAAGCGGTAGGAATGCTTTTTCAAGGCACTGTATATGGGACATATCCTTGGCATTGCTATCCCGTAAGGTAACTTTTCTTGTTACCATCACTTGGGCAGGAAGACTTTTAGACAGACTAATTATTTTTGTCATCCCAGAAGGTGGGTTCAACAGGTTCAGGCCTCTAAGTTATGAAATAAAGTGCTTCCTTTCCCAGTTAAAGCCCTCTCCACTATGACAGTGAGTGTTTTTTGTAGTCACCAAACCTTTTTTTGTCACAGATTTGTGTGGCTGTACCTGGTCTTCTACACATACCTTATCAAAGTTGTTTTTTTTTTTCTTTTTTTTTTAAGTAGATTTATCTTCTGCAGATGCTAATTTCAGTTGAAAGGTCCTAAAGTGACTAATGCATTTGTTTTTCTGTCTTGTTTTTTTTTGTGCCCACCCCTCTATTTGGGCTGTTTTTTGACGTTTCTAGGTTTCTTACTTAATGGACAATAGAGAAAATAGGATTTTTGTACTTGTAAAATCCTTTTCACAGTTTACACACCACCATCCTCTCATATGCTTTTGGTTTCTCTTTGGGCTGCTGGCTACATCTGAGCAGGTGTGAGGGTTATAGCCACAAGGGGTCTGGTCTTCAGTTTTCTACAAACCCTAGTTTCAATTTCTCCTGTGGGTCACAGTATAACCCTAGGTTTCTTGCTATCAAGTTGTGTTCCTTAACTCCCAAACAAAGGGTTTTACAGTGAGTTTTTTTTTTTTTTAATACTATACAATAAAATAGTTCTTTACATTTTTTTCAGCCTGAATGTGTATACCATGTGCAGCTGAAGGGTGAGGGAAATGATCATATTGAGCGTGCATTACCACTCTATAGAGCCATTGAGGTGAGTTATTGAATCATGTACATTTCAACTTTTCCTTGGAGCTTTCTAATATATTTTGCAGTAATGATAACCCCAGTTTAATATTTTTCTATAAATGTAACGTTGCATAGTGTCCTGTATTTCTATTTTCTAACAACTATGATGATAAAATACATAAGCAGTGCACGTCAAAATTATCAGTTGATACAGAGAGAGAGGCATTCAAAGTTAAATCTCAGCCTGTTGAAGTACTCTCCTTCCACATCCTGAGCATCACTATGGGGGTTATTTACGAAATGAAAGGCAAATCTACTTTGCACTACAAATGCACTTGGAAGTGCAGTCACTGTAAATCTGAGGGGCAGATCTGAAATGAGGGGAAGCTCTGCTGATTTTATCATCCAATCATTTGCAAGCAAAAATGCTGTTTATTTTCCTTACATGTACCCCTCAGATCTAGAGACTGCACTTCCAAGTGCACTTGTAGTGCAAAGTGGTTTTGCCTTTAGTAAATAACCCCCAATGTATTGTAGTGGACAGAATCGCTAGACAATAGTTACAGGATACCATAGATACCACAGGAGGTGGGAATCAGTGAAATCAACTTTAACAGGAAAAGTAAAGATTTGCTTTTTACTTCCCCTGCCTTTTATCTCTGGATCACATTACTATTGGTCCTATTTTTCCTGGGCAGACTTACTGACCAAAAAGGCACAGAGGATGGTAGCGGAACCAACACAGCTGCTTTTGCCTTTATCTCTAGATCTATTGGTTGTTTTAAACTTCAGTTTTTGCTGGAGATGACTTATTTTTTAACATTGTATGCTAGATATCTGTTGCCCAGTTATTTTGTTACTTTTCAGTTGAGCCTTTTGAAGTACATGTGTGAGATTTGTGTGATCTATACCAGCTTTGTGATTCACAAAAATGGGCCACATTGCACAAGTAGACTGCAGTGGAATAAAACAGTTTGGTCTGGAACACTTTTTGAGGAAGAGTAAAGCAGCCACACACAGACTATTGCACTGTGCTTCCATCTGTATGGTTGGGAAAAGACTGGTGGTTAACAGAAATTTCCATTCATGTAATAAAAATATCTGTTTTGATAATGAGCACTTCTAAAGCTGAACGGGATGTATTATGTAGAATGTATTATCTAGTTAGGTAGTATTTAGGTAGTATAATGCCTTGATTTTTTTTTTCCCAAGCTATTTGTAAATTAAGCCCATGTGTAGGGCCCCTTATAGCTCAAGTAGCAATAGCAGCTATACAGGCAACACCTTACTACAATAGATTAACATGGTGTGTTAGTGTATATCTGTATGTATGTGTGATAGATATATATTTATCCGGGTCTATGTATTAAGAATTGTGTGTGTGTGTGTGTGTGTGTGTGTGTGTGTATATATATATGTATGTATGTATGTGTGTGTGTGTGTGTGTGTGTGTGTGTGTGTGTGTGTGTGTGTGTGTGTGTGTGTATATATATATATGTATGTATGTATGTATGTATGTATGTGTGTGTGTGTGTGTGTGTGTGTATGTGTGTATATATATATATATATATATATGTATATATATATATATATATGTATATGTGTGTGTATATATATATATATATATGTATATGTGTGTGTATATATATATATGTATGTATGTGTGTATGTATGTATGTATATATATGTATATATATATATATATTTTTTTTTTTTTTTTCTTTTTTATTCACTACTGTTCTACAGTGTAATTATAGTGCTGTACGATAGTTTTTTTCATTCTATTTTCTATTTCAGCCTTTCATGTGTTGCTTTCCTTTATATATTGATTGATAGAAAAAGTAAAAAAAAAAAGATCTATAGTTATTAAGCGTGCTTTTTCTATGCATAAAGTGATCTGCCCACATCCTCTGTTTATATTCTGCTATAATGTGTACTATGATTATGGGTTCATATTAAAATTAACATGATAAAGGTTAGGAATTTGGTTAAACCAGGAGTTGTACAATGGAACAGTGTAAATAATACTCTATTCAATTTGTTTTCCTAGGTTGGCAATACTGATATAGATGAAGTTAATATTATTGCCTTCCGTCAAATCAACCAGTTTGATCTAAGTGGAAATGTAATGACTTCTCCGGAGTACCTGCCTACCTTGTTGGTAAGTCCAAGACAGTGTTTTTATTCTGTTATGCTTCTTAAGGGTGTTCTAGCAGAAAATGCCAGATGTTTGAAAAATGTTGAAATGTGACTTTTCTATTGCTGTTTTTGGGGGTTGGTGGGAAAATATTAGCAGATGAAAACACTTCTTGAGACACTACCTTATACTTAACAGTGCAAGCTTTTTTGAGTTTCTTGAAGGATAACTTCACCTTTAAAAAAAAACAAACAATAAATGTACATCTTTTTGCAGGTTAAAAAAAGTGCATTATTTATTTTTATTTTTTTAATACTTGGAGCCTGTAAAGCATTGCACCCATGATCAGTAGACCGCAGAGGCCATGCAGGACTCTTGCAGACTTGTCAGTGCATCTTTCTGCTCATACCTCATACCTCGTAATGGCAGGCAGATGCACACTGGCAGGAATAGAGAATGAACTACCAGAGAGTTCAACTGCATTACTGTAGTTCATTGAGAACTACAAGCCGACAGCTACAAAGGCTGTCTGTACGTGTAGATTTCCATTCACAGAACTGTGTTCTGTGTCCCAAAAGTGAACTTATCCTTTAAGTTGTTTCTAGGTACACTTAGGCTTCAGGACACATACATGCCTGTTGATAAAGAGGCCTAAATATGTACTGCACATGTATATAAAAGGTGGCTCTCACAAAAGCATATAGATTAAAGGGTCAATCCATACAAAAGTGATATAACAGTTAGAGTGAGAGTCTTGTATGCTGGATCTACTGCTGACAAATTATATCTTTTGGTGGGTCCAGCAGTGAGGTATCCCAGCCATAGTTCTGGGTGCGTTGGCTTATTCCAGTGTGCTCAGTGCAGGAAACCTGATAATTATGGAAGTAGTGCAAACCATGCACAACCATCCCAGCAGCAGGAGTCTCATCTAGCCTAGGAATTCAGGCTCCTCTGTGTACTCTGATTCCCCTCCTCAAGTCTCATTCGGAATCTAAGTGTGTCTCATGCAGGAATTCTTCAGTCTCCGCCCAAAGTGTGCTTTTAGCCCCCCAGAGATGCCAGGTTGAAAGAAATCATAGCCAATAATGCAGAGTGGCAGTAACCATGTTTGTGGATACAAAGAGGTGATCCACATTTTACGAAAGTAGAAGAGGGGCAGGTTCAATATCCATATTGTGCGCAAGCACTCTGGCTTCCTAAATGAGCCGCTACTGCGTATGTACATAGTAGCGGTTTCATTTTTATGTGTACAAAGCTGCTGTAGCCTGGTCTCCAATAAAATGGCTCAAAACTGCCAAGAAATCCCGCACACATGCACAGTAGTTACAGTACAGACCGGTTGTTGCCATGCACAGATGCACGAAAATTGATGCCAGTATATTGCAGCATTGGGTTTGCATGGGAGTGACATCATCCTAGGGGTCCAAGGCTCCGTAATGCCAAAAATTTGTGTCAGAGCACCAGAGACACTGCTCAAGCATGAAGATAAACAAAAAGGTTTGTTTTAGCACAAAACAAATATTTAACCACTTGACAACTGGGCACTTAAACCCCCCCTCCTGCCCAGACCAATTTTCAGCTTTCAGCGCTCTCACACTTTGAGTGACAATTACACATTCATGTAATACTGTACCCAAATGAATTTTTTGTCCTTTTTTTTCATACAAATAGAGCTTTCTTTTGGTGGTATTTGATCACCTCTGGGTTTTTTATTTTTTGCGCTATAAATGAAAAAAGACCGAAAATTTTGAAATTAAACGCATTTTACAATGTACAAATACCCGCCAAAGGTGCATGGTGAGCTTTTTGATGTTGTCATTTTTTCCCACAATTCTTTGCAAAATGAAGATATTTTTTTTTCCCACGAAATTGTCATTTTAATAGGTTATTTCTCTCACATGGCATGTGTATACCACAAATTACACCCCAAAATACATTCTGCTACTCCTGAGTATTAGATACCACATGTGTGAGACTTTTTTTACAGCCTGGCCACATAGAGAGGCCCAACATGCAGGGAGCGCCATCACGTGTTCTACGAGCATAAATTACACATCTAACTTGTTGACTACCTATTAAACTTTTGAAGGCCCTGGAGCACCAGGATAAATGACACGTAACACTGACGTGGCACTGATGACAGATGGCACTGATACGTGGCACTGATGACAGATGGCACTGATACGTGGCACTGATGACAGATGCATTATTACGTGGCACTGATGACAGATGCATTATTACGTGGCACTGATGACAGATGCATTATTACGTGGCACTGATGACAGATGCATTATTACGTGGCACTGATGACAGATGCATTATTACGTGGCACTGATGACAGATGCATTATTACGTGGCACTGATGACAGATGCATTATTATGTGGCACTGATGACAGATGCATTATTATGTGGCACTGATGACAGATGCATTATTACGTGGCACTGATGACAGATGCATTATTACGTGGCACTGATGACAGATGCATTATTACGTGGCACTGATGACAGATGCATTATTACGTGGCACTGATGACAGGTGGCATTAATATGTGGCACTGATGACAGGTGGCACTAATACTTGGCACTGATGACAGATGGCACTAATGTGTGGCAATGATGACAGATGGCACTAATATGTGGCAATGATGACAGATGGCACTGATGACAGGTGGCACTGATGACAGGTGGCACTGATGACAGGTGGCACTGATGACAGGTGGCACTGATGACAGGTGGCACTGATACGTGGCACTGATGACAGATGGCACTGATACGTGGCAGTGGGGACAGATGGCACTGACAGGTACTGTATTCACTTTTTTCCTTTTTTTTTTCCTGACGCTCAGGCTGCAGTCGTTAGCTCTCTCATCGCCGGCTCTCCCTCCTCACACAGAGACCGCGTGTGAGGAGGGAGAGCCGGCGATGAGAGATGATCTCATATGTTTACATATGAGATCATCTCTCATTGGAAGCTCCGATCGTACTGTAAACGGCCGCTGTGTTTGGCCATTTACAGCGATCTGTGACTGGCTGTGTCCAAGGGACACGGCCAGCATAGAATTTCCCTGATGCGCGCCCACGGGAGCGCGCAACGCGGAAGTAAACAGGAGGACGTCCAGGGACGCTCTCCCGGCAATTGGCGTCCGCGCTGTAGCCATCTTTCGCTATGGCGCGAAGTGGTTAAACTAGGTATAATCCAAACCCTTGCTTGCAAAGATTATAGGGTCATTTTGTAAACGTTAGCCGTCATTCACACACAGGCCTCCTGTGTTTTATTTAAATGCAGGAGAAATTGATCTGGGATAATCAACAAACTATATACTTTCCCAGATCAAGCTCTCCTGTGCTCAAATGTACATACCTTTTACACGCAGGGCAAAAGTACGAATAGATCCAGCTTGTACAGAGAATTTGTACGAAAAGTAGCTGTACAAAGAATTTGTACTTAATGCCAACTACAAAGATATCTCTCAAAAGGCTAACAGACAACTCTTTCCTTGGAATGATTCTCCTAATATGGAACTATGGGGAAATAAAGAATGACTGACATATATACGATACCAAAAAATTACATACATGATGCAGTTTGTCAACATTAAGAACAGAATTTCCTTTTCTGTGTCCCCACGTAGCAGTTTTACTAACTTTTGATCCTTCCAGTGAAGATGTGCTTTTTTGTTCCTTTTTTATCAGGCAAAACTGTTCAGCAAAAGGGGCAGTAGGGGCTGGAACAAACTATGGTTGTCTGAAAGTATTTCTCATTCGTTCATTGACAGACACAGCCTTCATAACAATAGGGTTATATCACCTCTATTAGGCGTAGGACTAGTCAGAACAAAAAAGCAATGGGCCGTCCTAGTCAATATATAACCTCCTCCCTGCTCTAGGTATTCAGTTTTTTTCTACCTAGTCTAGGAGAAGGACCTGGCTCCCTGCTGGGACCTGTGGTTCTTTGGATTTTGTTTTATTTCTCTTTTTTCCTGTGATCTGCAATCAACTGCCGGGCTGGGTAATATATCCTGGTAGTCTCCCCAGCTGGCCATCGAGTGCGCGCAGACCTTAGCTCTGCGCTGGGTTGGCCGCGACAAGCCCCATTCTGGACTGGGGCGGCCGGCAAGCAAAGTCTCGCAGGGGCACATTAGACTAGACTGCTGCCGTCTGGGTCACAGTGTCGCCACGGCCAACAGCTACTCCATCTAGGTGGGAGGTGGATCTGTCTGTGGAGTGCATCCAGCAATCCCTGCAGGAGGGGTATGGGCTCCGCCGTGTCCAGGCACGGTGGAGCAGCTGGGTACTCCCTGGGGGGGGGTCGATTTGGGGAGATGGCCTCCATGCTCTCCCTTTCTCCCCTCCTTCCCAGGGACGCTGTCGTTTCCTGGGCACAGGGAGAGTGTGAGGCACCTACCTTCCTAAGTGGGGTCTCTTCCAGGTGGTCTCCAGTCGTCCTTGTTCAGGGGGCGATACAGGGCTCAGGGTCAGCCCGGTCCCCCGAGGGCCGGCGGCGGGCATTCAGAAATTTAGCCCGCTGCCTACCGCGGTCCCCCCGTGGGCGTTCAAAAAATTTAGCTCGCAGCTTTTGCGACCTACTGCGGTCTCCCCACGGGCTGTGTGCTTGCGGCAGGCGGCCAGAAATTTAGGCTGCGGCTTTTGCAGCCTACTAGGCAAAGGCTTTGGCGGCCTGCTAGGCCTCGTGGCGGCCCCCTCTTTCCTGAGGGGTGGCGCTACGGGGGTCTGTGCCCCCTGTGAGGGGCTCTGGTTTGTGCCCCCTGTGAGGGGCTCTGGTCTGTGCCCTGTGAGGGGCCACGGTTGGTGCCCCTGTGAGGGGCCACGGTTGGTGCCCCTGTGAGGGGCCACGGTTGGTGCCCCTGTGAGGGGCCACGGTTGGTTTGGACCCCTGTGAGGGGCCTAGTCAATGCCCCCTGTGAGGAGCCCCCGGGTCCGTGTCCCCAGTGTGGGGGGCCCCCGGGTCCGTGTCCCCAGTGTGGGGGGCCCCCGGGTCTGTGTCCCCTGTGAGGGGCCCCCGGGTCTGTGTCCCCTGTGAGGGGCCCCCGGGTCTGTGTCCCCTGTGAGGGGCCCCCGGGTCTGTGTCCCCTGTGAGGGGACCCAGGTTTGTGCCCCTGTGTGGGGCCCCGGTGCTGTGGAGGGGCTTCGGTCGAGGGGCCCTGGTTTTCGCACTTATTGTCTGTGCGGGAACCTTTTCAAGATGGTGCAGCGGAGGGCCGGTATCCCTTTGGATAAACGGTTTGGCGCGGCGAAGGCGTTTTCCTTCTCTCTCTTATTCTAACAAATTTGTTCACAAGGACTGGGAGTGTCCAAAGTGTCTTTGGTGTTTCCAAGAACACTTGCTGTAAGGTACCCCTTTGGGGAGTCCCTCCTTCAGTAGTGGACTGTTCCACCAGTAGTTGACCCCCCTGTCTCTAGGCTGCTCAAGGCAACCATGGGTCCAATAGAGGAATCTCTGGCTTCTAAAAGGTCCAGCTGACATGTCTGGAGGGGGAGCAGAGTTCCCCTGTCTTTGCTGCATTGGAGGACCTGTTGGTCCAGGTGCTGCAGTTGTCCGCTAGGTCGCTTGGCCACAGTTACCCTGGTTGCTGAGTTTTCCGTTTCCTCAGGGGGCTTTAGATATGTATTTTGGGGGGCGACCCTGAATGGCAGCATGTCGAGTCTTGATTTTGTCCGTTTACAGGATAGTTTTCCGGGTGTGTTCCTCTAAAGAGTTTTTGCTTCCAAGGGGTTTGTTGCCAGACTGCTGGCTGTTTTTCATGGGGGGCTGTGCAAGCCCTGTTGCTGTAGAGCAGTGGTTCTCAACTCCAGTCCTCGGGACCCACCAACAGGCCAGATTTTAAGTATTACCTTGGGGAGTTGCAGACTAGAATACTGCAATCACTGAGCAGCAAGTGATATCACCTGTGATGTATTTCAGCTATCTTGCAAACCTGGCCTGTTGGTGGGTCCTGAGGACTGGAGTTGAGAACCACTGCTGTAGAGGATGTTCCCATGCTGAGAACGGTTTCAGGGGTTTTATTCAAACCTGTTCAGTCTACAGGATGGAGGGCATGGTACATGCCTTATGTGGGGACAGTAGTTCAGGATGGAGTCCGTCCGCACAGCGATGGCACTCCTTCGTCATGGGGATTTTCTGATTTCTATCGACACCACGAATGCTACTTGCGCATTCTGCTATGTGCCCGTCTCCAGCACTTCCTCGGTTTTTTGCTGTGGGTGCGGAGCATTAGGAGCGTGTGGTGTTGCCCCTTTGAGTCTGGCCACTGCTCCTCGGGGGTTCACGAGGTTTTGGCCCCGGATCTGGCGTGGTTACGTCGGTGGGGATTTGCGATCCTGGGCTGCCTGGACAATCTTCTTCTCCGACTCCTCGACTACTCCGAGGAGCACCGTAATTCTTATACAAACCTTGACTGATTTCAGTTGAAGGCTATACTATCGGATGTCTGCTTGGTTCTGTCAGATCGTTGGATTATCTGAGCCTGACCCGGGCTTCAGCTCTGGCCAGCGTGTTTCTTCTCCCGGACAATACTCCGGAAGTTGCATGCTGCGTTTTTTGTTTTTTTTTTATTTACTGTCCAGCAGGTGGGCTCCTGCGGATCTGCATGTGGGGTTGGGTCCAATGTTATCTATTTTTTTGGGGCGATTCCATTTGCATAGTTCCATACAGGCTCCCTTAGGGGAGATCCTGGCATAATAGGACGAATACCCAGGGTCTCTGGATAATCGGATTCGACTGAGTCAGGAAACCAGAGTTTTCCCTAGTCTGTTGGCTTCACTATCCGGTTCTTCGGCGGGGTAAATCCTTGCTCCCCTTGTATTGAACAGAGTGACCACCAATGCCAGTCTGTCTGGGTGGGGAGAGGTCCTAGGACTGAGCTCTGCTCAGGGTTGTTGGACGTTTGTGAAATGCGGACTACCGAGTAATATCTTGGCACTTCATGCGAACGGACTAGTCTGGATCATGGAAAGATCGACTTTGGGGACTCCCTTTACTGTTCTAGTCGGGCGAGGCAACAGCGGTGGCTTATGTCCTTCACCAGGGCGGGCCAAGATAGGCTGTTGGCGGCCCTGGCTGTTGCCAGTATCCTCCAGTGGGGAGTGCGCCTCGTTACGGTCCTTTCTGGCATAAGCTTTCCAGGAGTAGAATACTGTAAAACGGATACCTCAGTTGGTTAGGTTTGGACCACGGGGTGGGCCCTTCATGGGGCAGTGTTTCATCGTATTTGTGTAGCAAATAATTTCGCGCTACCCCCAATTTCAAGCAGCTAACACACCAAATTAGATAAATGGCAAAGAAGAAAACAACAACAAAAAAGTGTAGCGCTATAAAATGATGGGCTTTTTGACTTTGTACAAGCGCTTTTCCTTCTATCATCATGTGAGTGTTTTGAGCTTTAATAAATTTTAACTTTATATACGGAATTACACTATTTGGTCCCTTTTTTCGCTTCTCCCTTTGCCACTTTTCATCTGTGAATGTCGGAGTACCGTTACACATGAGAGGCTACTTTCCACGTGTCCTCATTTGAATGTGAACAGGGAATCTCCAGCCCAGAGAAATCAACATCTCCTGAATCTACCCACCGCACTACAAGCTTGTTTGACACGCAGAACATATGTTCTGGCGTGTTCAAACATTCCGGTAAGCCTCCTCTTCTCACGGTGGTGGTTTTATCACAGTCACAGATTTTTACCTTTTGGATACACACGTTTTTCCACACTGGAACTTTTTGTTGCAGAGTCTCACAACTCTAAACATATGGACTGACATTATACATTTATTGAAATTTCAGTCGTAATATTACTAGTGTTGTCACTTATATGGTCACTCAGTTTTACTATATTATTGGGATTTTCATTAAAATGTCATTTTCTATGGCACAATTTATTTTTCTTACTTATTGTTTGTAATTTTCAAATGTCATTTGGGCCCACAGCCCATCATTTTTATAGCGCTACACTTTTTTGTTGTTTTCATCGTATTTGTCTCTGCTGGGCAGGCCTGAGCTTCTGGCGGCTCTAGTGACCCACGTTTGCTCTATGCATTTCCTTCTCTCCAGCCTTTGCGGTGTTTTTGGCAGGATCACGGCTGCGGTGATTCCAGTCATTCTATTGGATCCAGTTGGGTCCCGGTGGTCTCCCGGTCGCCAACGTTTTCCTTGGCAACTGCCTCTCAGGAAGGACCTACTGTCTCATGGACAGTTCTTCCATCCTGTTTTTAGAGTCGCTGGTTTTTAAAAGCCTGGCTGTGATGAGGCACGTGCTGCGGTTTCCAACACTGCTGATGGGAGGATAGAAGAAATGGGCTCTGAGTACCATCGAGGCCCAGGGGTCAGCCTGGGTGGTCTTCTTCAGCGTCTCCTTGGTCTCTCACTTCCTGGTGCGTACCTTTTTATTCCAGGGGTTAGGCGTCTGTTTCCACCAGTGCGGTTCTTCTACTGCCGTGAGATCTGAACTTGTTAATTTCGGTTCCCCAGAAGCCTCTCTATCTCTTTCAAGATATTCAGGAGATTCCAATACTTACTCTGGCGGAAGGTGGTCTCTTGGTGGCTATCGCCTCCGCTCACAGGGTGTCAAAAAGGGGGGCGTTATCTTGTCGTTCACCTTACCCAGGTTAAGGTTATGCTTTGCCCCTTTTTTTGCCCCACTTTGCACTAAGGGGTATCTAAGTGCAAATCTAAGGGGTAGATCTGAAATAAGTGGAAGCTCTGCTGATTTTATTATCCAATCATGTGCAAGCTAAAATGCTGTTTTTTATTTTCCTCGCATGTCCCCCTTGGATCTACAGCGACTTTACTTCCAAGTGCACTTGCAGTGCAAAGTGGATTTTCCTTTAGTAAATAACCCCCATTGTGTTGCTTTTCTTGTGTCCCTGGTCAGCACTTTCCAAGGAATTTGCCTTATCTGCCCTGAAGTGGTATTGGCGGACGGGCCAAGAAAGGGGCGTTCTGTTTTTTTCTGCAACCCTTCTCTGGATGGAGGGCTATTCTGTCAAGAATCGGGTGCCTCTTTTCCTGTTACGGCGCTTTCTTCTCAGGCACTTAGGGCTTCTTGGGCCTTCGGTCATCATGCGTCCGTTGTGCAGGTTTGCAAGGCGACCACTGGTCGTCGGTGTACATGTTCACAAGTCTACAAAGTGAACGGGTTGGCATCTGCAGATGCCTCTTTTGGCTGCAAGTTTTTTTGCAGGCCGCTGGTTAGAGGCTCTATTCCATCCTTGAAGGGATATCGTTCAGGTTGGGTTCCAGCGTGTCCTGGGTGAAGTTCCTGTTGCCTGGTTGGCTCTTGTATTAGCCTTGGGATTTTTTGTTCTCCCACCCCTCATGTTAGCACTGCTTTGGGATGTCCCTATCGTTATGAAGGCTGTGTCTGTCAGTGAACAAATGAGAAAATAGGATTTTTTACTTACCGTAAAATCTTTTTCTCTGAGTTCATTGACAGACACAGCACCCACCCCTCTATGGAGTTCTTTTGATACTTCTATTACTGCTTGCTACTAAACTGAATATCTAGAGCAGGGAGGGGTTATATACTTCTATACTGACTAAGGACGGACCATGGGCGTAGCCAGGTGCTTGTTTGCTTTTTTGTTCTGCCTAGTCCTACTCCTAATAGAGGTGATATAACCCTATCGTTATGAAGGCTGTGTCTGTCAATGAACGAATGAGAAATGGATTTTACAGTAAATAAAAAATCCTATTTTGCCCCCTTTCTGGTTTTTTTTTTTTTTTTTTTTTGAATATTCGTCACACTTAACCACTTCAATACCAGGCACTTAGACACCTTCCCGCCCAGCCCAATTTTCACCTTTCAGCGCTGTTGCAATTTGAATGACAATTGCGCGGTCATGCTACACTGTACCCAAACAATTTTTTTATCATTTTGTTCCCACAAATAGAGCTTTCTTTTGGTGGTATTTGATCACCTCTGCGGTTTTTATTTTTTGCGCAACAAATAAAAAAAGATTGAAAATTTCGAAAAAAAAAAACAAGTTTTTCTTTGTTTCTGTTAAATTTTTTTGTAAATAAGTACGCTTTCTCCTTCAATAATGGGCACTAAAATAGCTGCACTGATGGGCACTGATACGCACTGATACGGCGGCACTGATGGGCACCGATGAGGTGGCACCAATGAGGTGGCACTGATGAGGTGGCATTAACGGGCGCTGATGATGGGCACTGATAGGCGGCACTGATGGGCACTGATAGGTGGCACTGGTATGCGGCACTGATGGGCACTCGTAGGTGGCACCGATGGGCACACATAGGCGGCACTGATGGGCACTCATAGGTGGCATTGACTGGTATATATGGGTGGCACTGATGGGTACTGATGTGTGGCACTGATGGGCACTGATAGGTGGGCACTGATGGGCACAGATGGGCACAGATGGGCACTGACAGGTGGCACCGATGGGCAGTGACAGGTGGCACAGATGGGCAATGACAGGTGGCACTGATATAGCATTGCTGGGCATTGCTGGGCATATCATTGGCATAATAGTGCCAATCAGTGCCCATTTGTGGGCACTGGCACAGATTGGGCACATGTGGATGGCCATGGGGTACATACCTGGCCATCCACGTTGCCCCTTCCCTGGTGGTCCTAGTGGCATCCCTGGTAGTCCAGTGGGGTGATCTGCGGGGGGGGCTGCGCTGATAAACAGTCAGCGCAGACCCCCCCTGCCATGAGAGCCGCCGATCGGCTCTCCTCTACTTGCGTCTGTCAGACGCGAGTGAGGAAGAGCCGATCAACGGCTCTTCCTATTGACAGCGTGATCAGCCGTGATTGGACACGGCTGATCACGTGGTAAAGAGCCTCCGCCGGAGGCTTTTTACCAAGATCAGTGTAGCGGTGTGTCAGACTGACACACCGCTCCACCGATCGCCGCGATGCGCGCCCCCGGGGGCGCGCTGCGGCATGTTATCCTGAAGGACGTCATATGACGCCCAGTCAGGATAACAGAACCACTTCCCGGACGTCAATCCGCTATAGGGCGGGCGGGAAGTGGTTAAATGACTTAGATCATCAAACAAATTTTATAATTACACAAAGATAACCTGAGTAAATACAAAATGCAATTTTTAAATGATGGTTTCATTTATTAAGGCAAAAAAGCTGTCCAAACCTGCCTGGCTTTATGTGAATAAGTTATTGCCCCCTAAACCTAATAACTGGTTGTGCCACCCTTGGCGGCAACAACTGCAATCAAGCGTTTGCGATAACTGGCAATCAGTCTTTCACATTGCTGTGAAGCAATTTTGGCCCACTCTTCTTTGCAAAATTGTTTTAATGCAGCCACACTGGTTTTCCAGCATGAACGGTCATGATACAGCATCTCAAATGGATTTAAGTCCGAGCTTTGAATAGGCCACTCCAAAACCTAAACATTGCCTTGTTTGAACCATTTGGAGGTGGCCTTTCTGTTGTGTTTTCGGATCATTGTCCTGCTGCTTAACCTAAGTGCAATTGAGCTTGAGGTCACGAACTGATGGCCGGACATTCTCCTTTAGGATTTTCTGGTAGAGCTCAGAATTCATGGTTCCATTAATCATGGTAAGTCATCCAGGTCCTAAAGCTGCAAAGCAGCCCCAGACCATCATGCTACCACTACCATGTCTGACTTGGTATGATCTTGTTATGAAATGCTGTATTCGTTTAATGCCAGATGTAACGGGATACACACCTTCCAAAAAGTTAAATTTTTGTCTCATCAGTCCACAGAATATTTGCCTAAAAGTCTTGGCGCTAATCAAGATCTTTTTTGGTAAATGTGAGGTGAGCCTTTGTGTTCTTTTTGGTCAGCAATAGCTTTGGCCTTGGAACTCTCCCATGGATGCCATTTTTGCCCGGTCTCTTTCTTATTGTTGACTCATGAACACTGATCTTACCTGAGACAAGTGAGGCTTGCAGTTCTTTAGATGTTGTTCTGGGTTCTTTTATGATCTCCTGGATGAATCGTTATCATGCTCTTGGAGTAATTTTTGTAGGCTGGCCACTCCTGGGAAGGTCTACCACTGTTCTAAGTTATCTCCATTTGTGGATTATGGCTCTCCCCGTGGTTCACTGGAGTTCCAAAGCCTTAAAAATGGCTTTAAAACCCTTCCTAGACCGATACATGTACATTACTTTTGTTTCTAATCTGTTATTGATTTTTTTTTAGATTGTGGCATGATGTGTGGCTTTTTGTGATCTGTTAGCGTGCTTCACTTTGTCAGACTATTTATGTGATTTCTTGATTCAACAGGTCTGGCGGTAATCAGGCCTGGGTGTGGCAAGTGAAATCTAACTCCGCTTTCCAAACAATTTTGGTTAATCACAGTTCATTCATGATTCAGCATGGGAGGGGGCAATTACTTTTTCACATAGGGCCAGGCAGGTTTGAACAGCTTTTTCCCTTAATGAAATAATTTAAAACCTGCATCTTGGATTTACTCTGGTTATCTTGGTGTTGTATTAAAATTTGTTTAATGATCTGAATCATGTAAGTGTGAGAAATATGCAAACAAATAAAAAAAACAGGAAGGAGGCAAATACATTTTCACACAACTGTATATTACAACTGAGAGGGAGTGATTAAATTGGTCAGCTTTTATTCATTACGTTTAAACATGTTGTCCAAATTGAGGAGTACAGGACACAGGCAACATAGTAATAGGCTGTGGGTCTAAGCATGTACCTTCACATGACTAAACACTGGCAAGATTTTGAGGACAGGCCCAGAACACCCCTGTAATATTTGCTTTGGGCACTGGATCGTGCGTGTGCTCTCATCTTGGCACAACAGACTGAGTCAGCTGCAGTGTAGTACACAGGTCCAGGGCCTTGGTCCATCCCTATGGAACCCAGTCCCTGAAGACCCATTCGGGGGTAAACCCACTAACTGGAGAAGCCTGGACTTTTATATAGTCTAGCATTTTAGTATCAGGTGAATGACCAGGTGTTACCCTCACCCCTGGCACACTTCTGCCATACTTATGAGAACACCACTTCTGCCTAGAGCTCTAAGACCTGGTTCACACCTATGCGTTTTGTGGTGCTTTTTGCAGAAATGCACTACAGTGCATTTAACATGGTTTCCTATGTGACAGGTTCACATCTAGGCTTTTTTTAGCCTCTGCATTTTTGGAAAGGGTCGGGGACTTTTTTTAACGCAAAACTATGGGTTTTTGGTTCAATAGACTTCAATGGAGATACTACAGAAAAGCATGTATTGCGTTTTTTGACAAGTTTTGCGTTTTTCAATCTGCCCAACAACAAATTGGCCAAAAAAAGCATAAGAAACGCATAAAAAACCCAGTGAAAAACGCATAAAAACCTGTGTCCAAAAAATGCGAAAGGCACTGCAGAAATGGATGAAAAGCAAACTGCATGCATGTGAACCAGGCCTTATAAAATGCTCAGGTGTTCCTTCCACCCTTTTGCTTTAAGAATTAATTACAGGACAGTCTACACCTGGGTTAACACTTACTCCTATTAGACACCCTTACCCCAATTCCCACACTCTACTCCATAATTACCCCACAGGGGAACAACCTCGTTTGCAGTCATGGCAGAGACCAGGCAAAAGGGAGCCAATTCAGAATCACAAGCTCTGCTGAAGGGTCAACGATGAAGATTTGCTCTGCTGAAGTCAACAAAGATGAACACTCAAAGTGACAATGCGTCACTTGCACCTGCGTAGGACTCTGTTCTAACACCAATGTTTGCATCCGATTCAAGCTCTGTTTCAGAAATACAACTTACGGCCTACCTGACGAAGCAAGAATTTTCTGCATCTATGTCACAATTCTTTGGATACATTAGGATCTTACTACAGCCATCCTCGTCCAGGGCACAGAAATGCCCCACCTCTTCTCTTCTAGTCCTGTTTCTTAACCTGAGTCAGATTCCAATATGCCATTCCTCGAAGATGCAGACACAGAAAGGAATGAAGAGGATATTTAGGTGGTATTTGAGGAAGCTGCATAAGATTTGTCTTCCCCAGACTGCCATTTTGTTGAAGAGAGGAGCTTCACAGGTTCAATGGCTTCTTACTAAAACCTGTACACGATAACAAAGCCCAGTGGGAATGTTCACCCTATTCTGGGCCTAGAATTCCTCAACAGAATCCTTCAATTTCCAAAATTCCACATGAAATTTGCAAGGTCAGTACTTGCCTCTCTAAAACATAGAGAAAGCCTGGCATCAGTGGATATTTAAGATTCCGATCTGCATGTTCCTATTTACCCACCCGATCAGCACTTTCTGGGCTTTACGGTGACAGACAATCTGCTCTCGTTTGTTGCACTGGGAGCAAGTATCCCCTGTTCCCAGAGTGTTTTCAAAGGTCTTCATTCTTCTGCTGGTCCTGCTCAGAGCACAGGGCATTCAAGTCAGATTATCTAGATGACCTTCTTCTGAAAAACTTTTTTTCCTAGGTAGTTGTTAGAAATTGTTCACAGGACAATTCAGCTTCTCCAGGATTTTGGCTGGGTAAACAATTCCCCCCAAAAAATGCTCTACAACCTCCTCTACAACTGGAAAACTGGAATACTTGGTTCTGGTCCTGGACACATCCGAAGCAAAATCCTTTTTTCCAGAAAATAAAATTCTTTCTATAAAAGCTCATGCTTAAAACTGAGAACCAAGAGAAATTCCACTTTGTGATTCTCCATGTGAGTTTTTAATGGTCGCCTCCTTCAAGACAGTGCCTTTCCCCCATTCCATTCAAGAACTCGCCAACAAAACCTTTTCTCAGCAGGCTCTTTTCCTTGACTTATGCCGCGTACACACGAGCGGACTTTACGGCAGACTTTGCCCGGCGGACGGGATTTCGTCAGACAATTCGATCGTGTGTGGGCTCCAGCGGACTTTGTTTTCTCAAAAGTTGGACGGACTTAGACTTGAAACATGTTTTAAATCAATCCGTCGAAATCGAGTCCGGTCAAAGTCCGCTCGTCTGTATGCTAGTTCGACGGACAAAAAGCCTCGCTAGGGCAGCTATTGGCTACTGGCTATGAACTTCCTTGTTTTAGTCCGGTCGTACGTCATCACGTACGAATTCGACGGACTTTGGTGGATTGTGTGTAGGCAAGTCCGTTCATTCAGAAAGTCCGTCGTAAAGTCCGTCAAAGTCCGCCGGGCAAAGTCTGCCGTAAAGTCCGACCGTGTGTACGCAACATTACCCATACTCCTAACCAGCCATGCAGGAACTTCCTTATTTGGTAGATCACCTCTCCAATCTTCACAGTGGGGCAGACCTTCCTCCTCTACCACTGGAAAGTCTTTACACCAGATGCAAATCTATCAGGTTCGGCAGGAGCATTTCAATCTTTGACAGTCCAAGGAACATGGTCAAGAGAGGAAACGGAGTTCCCTATCAAAGAATGAAAGATAAAAAAACTATATTCAGTATCCCTCCCTCAGCACACAAAGAGAACATATTGATAAAACAATAGTCAGCAGCTGCTATACTAAAACTAGATGCATCAAATATATGTCAAAGAAAAATTTCTAAAACATTAGCAGGGCTAGTGCAAAAATAGCAAATATTTAAAAATATCAATGAAATTGCTTAAGAGTCCACTTAAACAAAGTATCAAATGGTGAGCCACTCAGTGAAAGTCCGTTAAAAAAAGGCAGGTGATTATAAACTAGACTATCGTGGAAGAAAATATTAGCAGCGATCCCAAGTCTCCTTTACCGCACCACTTGTGCCACAGCCCTGTAGGTAAATCCACTTACCAGACCCTGCTGATTAACATGCTTATCAATCAAAGGGAAAATAGCTGTTCACTGGACACTTCATCTGTATTTTGCTCATTGCAAGCAATAGATAAAAAAATTCCGTTTCCGAGGGCGTTGCTACGCAGCTATCTACAGAGTCGACTTATCCTCGTCTGTCCTTCCCGGGAACACCGCGAGCGCAATGAGAGGTTAGAGGGGAATGCACGACTGACATAGTATTGATTTTACATGCCCTTATATTATGCAAACATTGTGAGTGTTTTTTGTGAGATAATTTTAAATTAATTTAAAACATTATTTAAAACAATTTAAATAATTGTTGTACTGGATTACGCTATGTGGAATTTTTTTATCGCTTGCAATGAGCAAAATACAGATGAAAAGCGTCCAGTGAACAGCGATTATCCCTTTGATTGATAAGCGTGTTAATCAGCAGGGTCTGGTAAGTGGATTACCTACAGGGCTGTGGCACAAGTGGTGTGGTGATGGAGACTTGTGATCGCTGCTAATATTTTCTTCCACGATTGTCTAGTTTATACTCACCTGCATTTTCTTAATGGATTTTCACTTGGTGGATCACCATTTGATACTTTAAGTGGACTCTTAAAGCGGAGTTCCACACAAAAATGGAACTTCCGCTTTTTGGAACCCTCCCCCCCTCCGGTGTCACATTTGGCACCTTTCAGGGGGGAGGGAGGTGCAGATACCTGTCTAAGACAGGTATTTGCACCCACTTCCGGCATAGACCCCCATGGAAGTCTATGCCTCTTCCTGTCCCTCCGCGCTGTCTCCTGGGAAACACACAGGTCCCAGGAGATAGCGGGGACCAGTTACGATGCGCAGCGCGACTCGTGCATGCGCAGTAGGGAACCGGGAAGTGAAGCCGCAACGCTTCACTTCCTGATTCCCTCACCTAGGATGGCGGCGGCAGCTGCCGAGAACCGAGCGGGTTCTCGGCGTCGGCTGCCGACATCGCTGGACTCTGGGACAGGTAAGTGGCCATTTTTTAAAAGTCAGCAGCTGCAGTATTTGTAGTTGCTGGCTTTTAATATATATATTTTTTTTTTAGGCGGTTTAGGTGGACTCCCTCTTTAAGCAATTTCATTGATATTTTTACATATTTGCTATTTTTGCACTAGTGCTGCTAATGTTTTAGAGTTCCCTATCAACATCCTGGAGTTCACAGCAATCGGGTTGTCCCTGCAACACTGAACCCCCTTCTGAATGGACACCCAATCAAAGTGCAGTCAGACAATGCCACCATAGCATATATCACAACCATCAAGGAAACCTGAGGAGCCTGGCTCTCTTGTTCTCTCGTGCGCAGAAGCTCGGTGTCCAGCGATTTTCTGCAGTCCACATCCCAGGAGTGGACAACTGGCAGGTGGATTATCTCAGCTGCTACCACTTGGACCATGGGGAACACTTTCTTCCAAATGTGTTCAATCTGATATGTCAAAAATGAGTTATTCTGGATATGGATATCCTAGCCTCCAGATTCAACAAGATACCCACGTGTCAAAGGATAGAGGGATTTCTGAGTCTGTCATTCCTACCTTGCTGAAAGCAAGAAAAGCTATTTCTATGAAGAATTCTCATATGTGGAATTCTTAATTTGCCTGGTGTGAACCAGAGATTACTCTGTGCCCTGCTTTCCCTCAAACAGGTTTTGATGAGAACCTGGTTCTATGCACCCTCCAAAGGCACATATGGCCTTATCCCTCCATTTTCTAATGCCTGTGGCTTCACACTCCGTTGTGAAAAAAAAACAAAACTTTTTATTCAAGCTGTTTCTCGGCTTAGGCACCCCTTGTAGCACCCTGTGCTTCCATGGGATCTTAATTGGGCTCTTACTGGTGAGCCTTTCCTCCTACTTCACAACAAGAAGGTTGTCTTATTCCCAAGACAATCCTTTCTTTCAAAGGTGGTGTGAGCGTTCAACATCAATGAAGACACTGTACTGCTATTCTTGTGCCCTGCCCCTAAGCATCCAAAGGAATTGTCTCTACATTGCCTTGACATGGTGAGAGCTATCAGAATATACCTCAAAGCTACTGCTTTCATTAGAGAAAATTGAGTACTGTCCGTGATACTTTTTTTATTTGCACTAACATACAATTTTTCAGGACAAGCTTTCGGGGTATGTCCCCTTCTTCAAGGTCCAAGCAGTACTGATTCACAAATTTTTAAGCAGAATGTAAAAGAAGAAGAAAAAAAAAAAAAAAAAAAACCAAACACATACAAATCAATGGTAATAAAGATAGCAGCAGAGTTAGTGAGATAAGACAGAGGGAGAGCTAGGGGGGAATGCAGGGGGGGGATCCTAATCACAGAGCGGTCGTAAAACTTTAGCATAATGTGTAAGGAAACCAATATCTAAATTCAGGCCATTATTCTTCGTGTCAAAAAGAAGTATCATTCTTAGTTCAAACGTTTTCCTTTCCTGGATAGTTATGAAATTCCCTTTAAGAACTAAGACATTGAGGTCTTCTATGGTGTGGTCCGATTGTGAGAAATGATGTCCCACAGGTGTGCATAAACTGTCTTCTTTATGTTCTTTGATGGTATGTCTGTGCAAATTCATCCTCGCTTGCAACTTCTGTCCTGTTTCACTAACATAAGATCCTTTGCTGCACCTTTTCCATTGGATGAGGTACACAACATTACTTGAGGTACAGCTATAAGATCCCATGATATTGAAGGTCCCATTTGTGTGTGTGTAACACTTTTGGATAGATTTATCTGGTTGCATAGTTTGCAGCGTTTTTTATTGCAGGGTTTGCTACCATTATTTGTGACTTCATAATCAGAGTGGAGTTTCCTGCTGATTAGTTTGTGTCTGAGGTTGGGTGGTTGTCTGAAAGCCAATAATGGGGGTTGTTGGAATATTCCTTTCAGAGTTTCATCCTCTGTTATAATGGGTTGTAAATCTTTGATTATCTTTTTGATCCCTTCAAGTGCTGGGTTGTATGTGGTGACTAGAGGTACTCGGTTATTTGTTTTTTTTCTCTGTGTATTGGAGGAGATTTTCTCTTTGGGTTTTCAAGGCTGTGTTTATGCTGTTGTTGATGGTTTTGTCTTTGTAACCTCTCTTATGGAAGGAGTCTGCCAGTGTTCTGAGATGTTTATCTCTGTCTTCTGGGTCTGAACAAATTCGGTGGTATCTGATGGCCTGGCTGTGTATGATGGCCCGTTTGGTGTGTTGGGGGTGAAAACTGGAACTATGAAGATAGCTGCATCGGTCAGTCGGTTTTCTGTATATTGACGTGTGTAGCTTGTCATCCCTGATGTATACTGTAGTGTCCAGGAAGTTGACATGTGTTTTCGAATAGTCCATTTTTAGTTTGATAGATGGGTGAAAAGTGTTGATCAATGAAAAGAATTGGTTTTCGATTTTCTTCACCTTCAGTCCATATCATGAATATATCATCAATATAGCGATAATATCTGTATGGCTTTTGTTGTATGCTGTTCAGAAATTTGTCCTCCAGGTCAGCCATAAATAAATTTGCATATTGGGGTGCCATTTTGCTTCCCATAGCAGTACCCATACACTGGAGATAGATGTCATTATTGAAAGTGAAGTAGTTGTGTGTAAGAATGAATTCAATGAGCCGTGTCACATCCTCAGCAGTGTATTTGTGGTCTGGTGAGGATGATAAGAATCTGTGACATGCCGCCAACCCATCCTTGTGAGGGATGTTACTGTACAGAGATTCTACATCCATAGCGACTAGAAGTGTATTAGGTGGTAATTGTTGTATATTGTTCAGCTTGTTCAGAAAATCAGTGGCGTCTTGCAGGAAACTTGCAGTGTTCATGACTAAAGGTTTTAACATGTTTTCTACAAGGCCTGAGATATGTTCGGTAAGTGTATTCATACCTGTTATAATGGGTCTGCCTGGATTTCCTGGCTTGTGGATCTTGGGCAGCATGTAGAAGTCATCAATTTCTGGATTATCCGGAATCGCATTGATGAGTTCTGAATGTAGGTGGCTTGGCATTGTCGCATTGAGACCTTTTAATTGCTGAGTAAAATCCTGGGTCGGATTATAATCCAGTTTTTTGTAGTAAGTAGTATTTGCCAGCTGCCTCTGGCCCTCTTGTATATATTTGTCTGTATCCATCACAACTGCTCCCCCTTTATCTGCTGGTTTGATGGTTATGGCCTGATTATTGCGCAGATCATGTACAGCTCTTCGCTCCAGTGGTGAAAGGTTGTATAAGACAAATGGATTGCCTGTTTGTTCTCATCTTAGGACCTTGCAAGTGACACCCTGCTAACCTGCATGGTGGATAAGAAACCTGGTTACAAGAGCTAATGCTCTTAAGCAAAAACCTTCTCCTTTGCTGTAAGGTACCTTATTCCCCTGGGCATTTCAGCACCAATCCTCTGCGGCCCATCGGTGTAAGGGCGCCACCTGGTCTTCTGTTTATACTTTCTAAAAGTTTTGCTCTGTGGATGTCCAGTCTTCTGCAGATGCAGCTTTTGGCTGCAAGGTTTTTACAGTGGCACTCTGAAATGGATCTTTAGACCCCTGTTGATTTTTGGTGCTGTTGGCACAGTTCTGTTTACCTAGTTGTTGCCAATGCCCACCACCACCACCACCATCATGTCCTTGTCAATATCCATTCCCCTGAAGGTTTGTGCCCATAACCCATGGTGTATGAATATGTTGACTGTGTCCTGGACTGTACTCCAAGAAATAGAATTTACAGTTAAAGCAGTATTAAACACAAAGGCAAACCTTTATTTTATTCTATCTTGCCACTATTTAGATGCGATGGCTGCATTCATTTTCTAGTTAGGCTTTTTTTTCTTATAGCTTTATTTGCGGATCCAGCCATTAGTTAGGTCTGTGTTTTTTTTGTTTTTTTTCAAAAGAACAAGCTCTCCAACATTGGCAAAAGAATCTCTAATGATTGTATCAGTTTACAGGGTTGAGACTAACCCTTTATACTTGCTTACAATGATTTTTATTTATTCAAGTAAAATTTGTATCACAAAAGGAAAGAAAAAAACTGTTGTAACTTATAAAGTGTGAGCTAGAGTTTAGCTTCAATTTGTTTAGTGTATCTAAATCTGCTAGTACTGTACATCTAACACAACCCCCCGCCCCCAGACTGACAGTACTTCGGTCCAAAGGTGCCCCATCTGCTCATTCCTTACGTTCAGAGTGGCACTTTAATACGGTGTGTTACTGGGCAGATTATCAGGTACAAACAGAGGGAAAAAGCCAAAAGGATAAAAAAAAAAAAAACAGATGCCACTGCATCTAATGATTGGTAAGCTGTAATAATTACATTCAAGGAAAGGTCTGCTCGGGCCTGCAGCACACCACTCAGCGCCAAACAGATCAATTGATGTTAAAAGAGAGCAAAACTAGAGACTGAGGGGGATGATAACACTCAGTAACTATGTAGAGTTATCCAAAAGACAGCAGCCGTTTAAAAAATCATCATAAGACTAAAAACAAATAATAAAAATAGTACATATAAACCAGACAGGCAGATATATACTACAAACAGCGCTAATTGTTGAGCAAAGATAATTAAATAAAATCATGCGGCCAACAACGCATAGAAACAATCAAGCAGAGAGGTAGAGAGTCTGTGAAGTGCTCAGAAAAAGTCCTTCAGTGACAATGCAGTCGTAACTCAGTGTGCGCCTTCCACCGGTCAGCAAATTTTCACCCTGTGTTGACACTCTCCCCCTAGGGGATCGAACTCACCAGATCTATTAGTTTAAAAGCCTTCAAGAAAAGGATCTTCCAACACCACTCTCTCAATACCGCTCCTGGGGGTTCAGGAGGGGGGCCACAACTCACTTCCGGCGTCGTGTAAGCCACGCCCTGACGCGTTTCGTCATATCCTGACTTCGACAGAGGGCCCTCTGTCGAAGTCAGGATATGACGAAACGCGTCAGGGCGTGGCTTACACGACGCCGGAAGTGAGTTGTGGCCCCCCTCCTGAACCCCCAGGAGCGGTATTGAGAGAGTGGTGTTGGAAGATCCTTTTCTTGAAGGCTTTTAAACTAATAGATCTGGTGAGTTCGATCCCCTAGGGGGAGAGTGTCAACACAGGGTGAAAATTTGCTGACCGGTGGAAGGCGCACACTGAGTTACGACTGCATTGTCACTGAAGGACTTTTTCTGAGCACTTCACAGACTCTCTACCTCTCTGCTTGATTGTTTCTATGCGTTGTTGGCCGCATGATTTTATTTAATTATCTTTGCTCAACAATTAGCGCTGTTTGTAGTATATATCTGCCTGTCTGGTTTATATGTACTATTTTTATTATTTGTAATAATTACATGTTTGGTTTTGGGTTTTATACCACTTTCAGGCAAAATCAGACTACTCCCCGCACCCACTGTTGAAAAGAGCGTTTGCGTCATTCATTCACAGTGATCCATGAATGAATGAATTACAACCTACCGTCTGCCACTGCGGCAGATGGCTTGTAGATATCATTGAACTGCGAGGGTGCTGGTGAGCGCTCTAGTAGTTCATTGATCTTCCTGCTCTCCAATAACTGTCATTTTGTATGGGAGGCATGGACAGACGGCTAAAATATGTGCACTTTTTTTTTTTTTGTGAACTAAACCTTTAAACCCAAAACCAAAAATGTAATTTATTGCAGCATACCAGTTGTTAGATGTGGTAGATGCATTTGTTTTCCTTTTCTTTTTTTAGGCTTTTTTCCCCTGTGTTTTCAACCAGTGATCTGGCCAGTATCACACCTCCTGTATTAGATGGCCTTCACTATGGCTGAAGGAGCAACAGAGACACCATTGGCCAGCAGCATTGTCAGTCTGAGTGAGAGGGGAGTGTTAGTGTATCTAAATCTGCTAGTACATCTAACAAACTGAAGCCAAACTACAGGTAACACTTTAGAAGCAGTAAGATTTTCCTTTTGGGATAAAGGTTTTACATAAACGAAAGCTGGTCATTGTATGCACCCCTGTCAGTGGTAAATGGTTTGTCTAAACCCTGTAATTCAGGGGTCAACAACCTGTAGATCACAAACTATCAGTAGATCGCAGACAGGTGGCTTGGTAGACTGCGGCCTGGCCTTGCTGACCCACCATCCCAGAGCATCAAACAGAGTGCAATGCAGAGCCACTTCTTGTAAAGTTGGAGCTGTAGTGGGGAGCAAGGGACGCATAGGCTGATCCCTCCTCTGTATTGCTGGCTCCTGTCCCATGCGGAGTGATACAAATTGCACTCCATCTCTTATCCCGGCTAGGGGTCTCCAGTGTAGTGCCAGCAGCAGAAAAGAAGACATCTTCAGGTCAGTGTGAATCGATACTCTGGGCATAATAGCAGCATTGTGTTGCTTTCTTACCACCTGCTTTAACCTCTTGGACCCTGCAGAAGCATGCAGTTGCAGGGCGCTTGCAGAGTTTTTTTTTTTATTTGAATGGGTCGCGATTAGCAGGCGGTAGCACCCATCAAAAGCAAGAGGGGGCTTCATTTCTGTTGCGACATGTGTACACTTTTAGCTGCTACCTCAGCAACTAAAGGTGGTGGGGATTGGGGGTGGTAAAGCTGCAACTTTGCGTGTGAACGAGCCCTAAGGGGGCCGCTACCGAATGCAACTAAGCGCTCATTCACAAGTGCAGCAGGCACTGCTGCACCTCTGAAAAGCGATCTGTGAGTGTGTTTGACAGGTGGTGAGGAAGTGATATATATATCCTCCTCGCCACCTGATTTAAACCTATGATTGCCGTGCAATGCATGGGATTGCAAGATGGTAGTACAGTAATTAGAGGTTTAAATCGGGTGTGAGGACACTATGCCTGGTGACCTGTGACTTCTCCCATGTTGTTCAGGTAGATCTCCACCTCTTTAAGGTTGCCTACCCCTGCTGTAATTGCTACTTCAAACAAACAGCTTGTTTTGTTTAAAAATACCAGAATTACTTGCCAGATAACCAGGTGACAACAAAAAAAAGAGAACGCAAAAAAACAAAGAAAAAAAAAAAAACGAATGCAGTCATGACATCTCAAAATTGGTAAACTGCAATATAATAAATGTTTGCTTTTGGGTTTTCTTAATACTGCTTTAACTGAAGTTAGATTTTATTGTGTTACTTAAAGTGGATGTAAATCCGATTCATGAAATTTGAGCTGGGCACATATATCTGCGTTGTTTTGTTATCTCCCTTCAAAGCACTATGCCCCATAGCTTTGTCCTGCCCCATTTTCTGTTATCAGCCCGACTCCTGACAAGTTCTCGTCACATAACGGCAGCCTGAGTTTTTTTGTTGGGGAGGATGCTATAAATTAGCAGCGTGCTGAACAACGAACAGAGCTGAAAGTCTACCTGTGTGGAGAAGGGGGGTGTGTGCCTTTCCTCCAATCAGCTACTTGGTTGTCTGCCCAGGCTTCACTGCAGTATTGAACAGAAAGAGAAAATCTGTAACAACAAAGAGCACTTTCTAAAGGATATATAAAGATGAAGACAGCAGATATACATGTAAAACTTATGTAGGGAGGAGATTTGTTTAATCCCTGTGTATCATCTGAGGCTGTTCACTTCACTGGGTATATGTGAGGGTTTACATCCACTTTAAAGTCAATTTAAAACTATGTATCCAAGAGTACATTGTAGGGTAACAATGTACGTCAATTTCGCTGAAGAGTGAACAACTTTGTCACCCTATTACAGGCAAGTTGAAAAATAAATAAATGAATCCTGGGGAAAGGAGGACCAAAAAAAACTGCTGTATTATTAAGTCTAACAAATTGCAGTATTTTATGTAGTTTTTGATTTTTCTCATAGTGCCACTTTAATTTCTCAACATGTCATACCTTGTTTCTTCAGATCATCAGCATTCAATGGCAATTTTTAGTCCTTTTTAATCTAAACATTTAGGATTACCCAGCAGCTAGATACTAAAGCTTAGGCTGAGTTCACATCAGTGAGGTGTGGATTTTCCGCTTCACTTTTTATGTGCGTTTTACACACCTTTTTTAGGCGTGCTGCTGTTAAACTCCTATTAAAACATGTGTTCTATAAAAGTGCACTTTCTTGAAACCACATGTTCTAAGAGTTTAATGGCAGCGCATGTAAAACACAAATTGAGACATGGTAAACCGCTCTACACTGATGTGAACAGGGCCTTAGTGTTCTCTTCTTAAGTAACCTTTTCGCACCTACTAAGTACACGTGCTTTGCAGGAAAAGTTTGTTTCAGCAGCAAATTAGTCAAACATCAGGGACCCCACAGGAAATTTCCATTGCAGCGCCTGAAGCTTCTGGAGGACATTAATTTTTTTCTCTAATTCCTTATTGTTTAATAATTTCTTCCTTTTTGTTATTTTTTTTTTTCTAAATTTATTTTCCAATGCTCTTTTTTTTTTTTTAATTCATTTTCTTCTATTTGTTGAACTAGATGGACTTGTGTCCTAACTCTGTAATAGTGAAACTTATCTACATTATTTTTCAAACCAATATTTTCTTGTAGAAGAACAAGAAAAATATTGATTATATAGTAACAAGCTGCAATCTAGACATCTTTCTTCATGTGTATAATATTTGTATAATACATATAAAATGTATTCTAAGGTACTCTCAAGAATTACCACCAGGGGGAGTTCTTGTTCCATAAATAAGATTTTTTTACCATTTTCTGTTACAGGCTATCATAGGTTTGATTATTCATCGCATTTCTTAGTGACCTTAGGTAATCCTGAATTATTGGTAAATTAGATCAGTGTTTGCTGAAGGCATAAAACTAAATAATGCTTAGGGAAAATTACATTAATTGGGATTGGCTTAAGGAGTTTGGAATATAAATATACTTGATTTACTTATAGCCTTTTACTTTTACGCAAGTAAGACTTTTTAATGCTTCAGTCAATTGTAGAATTCTATTGGTAGGTTTATATTTTTTCCTGGCAGTTTACCACATCATGACACCTGGGTTGAATCTTGATAATGGGGAAAGAAAACTGAAGGTGCTTGCCTTGGCAGCCACTTTCGTCCAGTTGGTTAAATATACCAGCAGCGCCCCATATAATTTTTTTAAACCAAAGATATATTTATTGGGTGATGCAGTAAACAGATGTATGGCACATTCACCAGGACACCATACTCTATTGATATATGTTTGATTTAACACTACGGTGCATAAACCATAATTTGAGCCTCTCATCAGTTTTACATCACAGCAGGTGAATTGCTAAAATTGTGAAAGATCCAGGACACATTAAGGAGATTCGTTTTAAGGTGCTTGTAGTATGCCGCAATGAACTGTGAGCATGGTAAATTGCACTTGACAGTGAGAATGTCTTATAGAGGAATGATTAAACGGAGCCTGTGCTTGTTCGCTGTGTATACCACATATACATGCCGTAGTCCTTGTACACACAGAAAACTTTTTCATTTCTGTGCCAGTCTCCCAGACCCATAAAACTGAGGACAAAAGATCAGTTTAAAAAAAAAAACTCTTCCTTTACCCATGTTTTTATGCACACATTCTGTGAGCGTACAAAGGCCTAAGAGGAACTTTATGAAAACAAGCAGCTGTTGAGACAATGAACACTCTGTAAATCAGGTATAAAGTGCATGCACATACCTGCAGCAGCATTTCTTTTGGAACAATGGGCTACCTTACTGACCAGCAAAAATGTGCAAGAGGCTGGAAGGAGAAGGCACTATCAGGAGGTGTTGAAGCTTTAACTTTGCCAGAACGACCAGGGATTTGGCCTTGAGAGTGGGCTTTTGGAGGCTGTTGCAGATGTGTAGGTATCTCTAGGTGCCTAAACTTTATATGCAAGTTAAGAAAATCTATGCCTTAAGCAAAGTTTTTTTCCTAAAATGTGTTTTCTCTTTTCTCTTGTAGTAGGTAAATACCAAACATTTTTATGCAGACGTGGGTTTTCTTTGAATCTTGCTTGTACTATTTTTCTTTACAGGTTAAGCTTTATGAGAGCGATAATTTGGACAACCCCATACAGTCTGTGTCTTTGGGTCAGTCCCTATTCTTCCATTTTCCCCCTCTGCTTCGAGATGGAGAGGTAAACATTTTTTTTTTATTTGTGGCATTAACTACCTGTAACATACTAGTGGTATAACAAGTTTATTTTACTCAAGATAAAAAGTAAATTGCTAAGTAAGGATTATTGCCTAAATTAAAAAAGCGTGAAAGTGTGTGAATGTAAAAGAAAAATAAACGTGTGTGTGTGTTTATTTATAAATATCTATTTGCAGTGGGTATAGAAAATAATCACTCCCTTTGCTTTGCAGCCTGAAATAAAGACCTGCAGTTATTGTTTTAACCAGCTGTATTTACTTAGTGCAAATTAGAACATCCAAGTGAAATGTATAACACCAGCATGTCATGAGAAAAAAAAAATCAAAAACCGAATCGCTGAGTTGGTAAAAGGATCCCGCCCCCCCGACTAAAATTAACTTGTAAACTTAATCAGGTGTAGCTAATCACCTTCTCAATGGCACACAGAGCCATGTGAATTTCAACTGTGATCAGCTGTGGTCATTTTGTTTAGCTCAGAATGAAAAGCGCTTTCCTGGAGCTTTTTAGTCCCTGGTAGTGCAACTGAAGCAAACAATCACCTATGGGTGTCAAGGTATGGGCAAAAGATCTCCTGGATAAAGTTTTTGACAGGTGCAAATAAGGAGATTGGAACAAAAACATTTTAAAGTCTTTATCAATGCCTAGAAGCACAGTGCAGTCTATTATTAAGAAGGGGAAGTGATTTGGTACAACACAGACCCTCCCCTTATCAGGACAAACTGGATGAAAGAGCCAGGAGGAAACTGGTTAGAGAAGCTACCCATTGGCCTACAGCAACTCTGAAGCGATTGCAGGAATTTATGACAAAGAGTGGTCATTGTGTGCATTTGACAACAATATCTCAAATTTTCCTCAAATGCGGCTTGTATGGAAGGGTTGCAAGAAAAAAGCCACTTCTGAAGAAAGACCACATGCAATCACGAGTGAGCTTTGCCAAAATGTACCTCTGAGGCCACAGAGGAAAAAGGTGTTATGGTCAGATGAGACTAAAAATGAATTATTTTTTTTCCATCAAAGAGTTTATTAAGATGATGTAAAAATCAGTACAAATCAGTACAAATCAGAAAAACAGCAATGAAAGCAAGTATCCATACATAAGTATCATTAAGTCGACACAAGTTTACATTAAATCTACAGATAAATTGTTTAGAACATACTATAAAGATAAAAAAATTGAATTATTTGGCCTCAACACCAAACTATATGTCTGATGGAATTAAAATACAACTCGCCATCCAAATAACACCATTCTTATAGTAAAGCATGGAGGTGGTAATATCCTGTTATGGGGGTGTTTCTCTGCAGCAGGAACTGGAGCACTTGTCGAGATAGAAGGAAAATGGATGGGGCAAAATACAGTCAACTTTTTGAGGAAAATCTGCTGCCCTCTGCCAGAAAGTTATCAATGGGAAGAAGGTTTTCCTTCCAACATGACAATGACCCAAAACACACAGCAAAAATGACCACACGGTGGTTAAAGGAGAAAAAGCTGAATGTCCTTGCATGGCCTAGTCAGAGACCAGACTTAAAGTGATTGTAAACAATCACCCTGTAAAACGACCCAATCATTTTAAAATTTAAACAAAAGGCAAAACATTTGTGCATAGAAATAAAAGAAAAATATATATAAATTCCTTTTTTCTCCCCCTTTTTATAATCGCATTCCCTCTGCTCCCTCTGTTCTCAGCTGCATAAGAGCTGGGGGAGGGGAAGCAACAGTACACTGAGCTTCTCGGTGAATGGCTGTGTGTGTGGGGGGGGGGGGGTGCGGGGGCGGTGTGCGTGTCAGGTCAAGTCTGCTCATTGGAGGAGAGCAGGCTGAGTTTTCAGCATGGCTAGAGAACTGACCACACTGTTACCCTGCTTAGTGTGGTCAGTTTTTATTAGGAAAGCAGAGGGACTGGCAGGACCCCCAGGGATTTCACACAAAGGAAGCCATGCAAAGAGGACAGGATACTTTTTCATACAAGTACATGGTACAGCAGGCACATATCAGGAATATGAAATGCTGGGGTAACAAACATTTTATACCCCATTGACAGTCTGTGGAATGACTTGAAGACTGCAGTCTTCAGAATTTTGTAAAGCCTGTCATAATTTGGGTCGTTTCGGGGAGGGCACTGGGTATTGTCATTGAAATGTAGGAACCTCATTATCATGATATCTGGTTCTGGGCATTACCGCGGAGAAGGGGTGGGTTGACAAATAGGAACGCAGTCCCATACAGAATGTGAGGCCCAAAACAATCTTAACTGGTTCCCGACCAGCTCACAGATGTACTGCGGCATAATGGCTCTTCCGGGGCGAAATCCCGTATATAAACGGCTCTGCACAGAAGAGCCATCTTAGGGCGGGCGAGCGTCGCCAGAGGCACGCACCCGGTGGGCATGATCGCGTGCACGAGAGTCAGCACAGGGATTTGTGTCCCCTTCCCTGCCAGTGACATTTATACAGTAATCATTGCATATTTATAGCACTGATCGCTCTATAAATTTCAATGGTCCCAAAAATGTATCAAGTCTCCGATCTGTCCGTCGCAATACAGCTAAAAATTGCAGATCACCGCCATTACTAGTAAATAAAAAATAATAATAAAAACGCCATGAAAATGGCATAAATATTTCCCATAGTTTGTGGAAGCTATAACTTTTGCGCAAACCAATCAATATACGCTTATTGCGATTTTTTAAAAAAAAAATTTCTTTACCAAAAATATGTATAATGCCCTGTACACACGACCGGACTTTCCGGTAGACTAGGTCCGACGGTCTTCCCGACGTACTTCCGGCAGACTTTCTGAATGGACGGACTTGCCTACACATGCCCGGACTTTCCGGCAGACTAGGTCCGCCGGTCTTCCTGACGGACTTTCGACTGAGTTACGGCGGACTTTGCGAATGAACGGACTTTCCCACACACGGACAAGTAAGTTCATTTTGAACGTGACTCGGGTACAACGGGACTAGAAAAGGAAGTCAATCTCGCTGCTTTTTTAGCGAGATTGACACCTTGCGGGCCCTGTCGCAGAGCATACCAGGTCTGGTATGGACTTTAAGGGGGAACCCCCTATGCCAAAAAAACGGTGTGGGGGTCCCCCAAAAATCTATACCAGACCCTTATCCGAGCACGCAGCCCAGCCTTTCAGGAAAGGGGGTGGGGACGAGCGAGCCCCCCCCCTCAACAGTACCAGTCTGCATGCCCTTAACATGGGGGGGTGGGTGCTTTGGGGAGGGGGGGCGCGCTGCGGACCCCCCACCCCAAAGCACCTTGTCCTCATGTTGATGAGGACAAGGGCCTCTTCCCGACAACCCTGGCCATTGGTTGTCGGGGTCTGCGGGCGGGGGGCTTATCGGAATCCGGGAGCCCCCTTTAATAAGGGGCCTCTTCTCCTGGTGTCCGGTTCTTCTACCGGGCTCTTCTGCTCTTTTGCCGCTCTCTTGCTAGCGGTGGCCCGGGACTGTGACGTCATAAGGGGTGGGGTCACCGGATGACATCACCCGGTGACCACGCCCCATGCCTATATAAGTCATTGCGCAGCGATCACACAGCATTACAGCGGGAGAGAGCGTCGTGTCAACATCGGAAGAAGAGAAGAGGGAACAAAACAACGGAGAAGACAGGGCCACCACTAGCAAGAGAGCGGTAAAAGAGCAGAAGATGGCAGAGGAGCCCGGCAGAAGAACCGGACACCGGGAGAAGAGGCCGGAGAGACCCCCGAAGTCGGAAGAAGACCCCCGGAGCTGCCTAATAAATTACTTTAAGAAACTGTGTAGTGTGTTTTTTTTTTATTGACACTTTTTTCCCTAGGTGAATGGGTAGGGGTACAATGTACCCCTTACTCATTCACATAGGGTGGGAGGCTGTGGTCTGGGGGCCCCCTTATTAAAGAGGGCTCC
This sequence comes from Lithobates septentrionalis, assembly GCA_037952835.1. Classification (NCBI taxonomy): domain Eukaryota; kingdom Metazoa; phylum Chordata; class Amphibia; order Anura; family Ranidae; genus Lithobates; species Lithobates septentrionalis. The sequence continues at coordinate 1,789,507 of JBBDGP010000419.1, forward strand.
TGGATTCCAATAAGCCCCCCGCCTGCAGACCCCGACAACCAACGACCAGGGTTGTCGGGATAGGCCCTTGTCCTCATCAACATGGGGACAAGGTGCTTTGGGGGGGCCGCAGGGCGCCCCCTCCCCCAAAGCACCCACGCCCCCATGTTGAGGGCATGCGGCCTGGTACGGTTCAGGAGGGGGGGCGCTCGCTTGTCCCCACCCCCTTTCCTGACCGGCCGGACTCCGTGCTCGGTTAAGGGTCTGGTATAGATCTTGGAGGGACCCCCACGCCGTTTTTTCGGCGTAGGGGGGTTCCCCTTAAAATCCATACCAGACCTAAGAGACATTGTCGCCTCCCTCTCGCTGCAATAGGAAAATGTGTTTTTCCTATTGCAGCGAGCACAAGATGTAGTGCCCTGTCGCCGAGAACCAGCGCGATAGGATCGCGCTGTAAACATTCTCGCGGGAGGTGCTGTAGCTGCCCTTGCATCGTATTTGGTCCGTTGGACCAACATACAGACGAACGGGCTTTCCGATAGGAACTGGGTCTGGCGGAATTCCGGCGGATTTTCGACCGAAACGATCCGTCAAAAGTCCGATGAGCCCACACGCGGTCGGATTGTCTGCCAGATTCAGTCCGTCCGAAAAGTCCACTCGTGTGTACGCTGCATAAGAATACATTTTGGCCTAAACTGATAAAGAAATTTGTTTTTTTTTTTAAAAATCTGGGGGATATTTATTATAGCAAAAAAGTAAAAAATCTTGTTTTTTTTTCAAAATTGTCACACTTTTTTTTGTTTATAGCGCAAAAATAAGAGGTGATCAAATACCACCAAAATAGAGCTCTATTTGTGGGAAAAAAAGGACGCTAATTTTGTTTGGGTACAACATTGCATGACCGCGCAATTGTCCCAATTGTCCGTTAAAGCAACGCAGTGCCAAATTGTAAAAAGTGCTCTGGTCAGGAAGGGGGTAACATCTTCTGGGGCTAAAGTGGTTAAACTGCTCCGCAATTGGGTCTTTCCACTCGTAAGGACAGGCATAATAGAATGTTGGGTTACTCAAAATAAATTGTTGTGCATACAGGTTACACTGGGTCACAATTGATTCTAGAATGTTCTCTGTAAGAATTAAATCAAAGAAATTGATTGGGACAAATTCTTTGTGTCCACCTGGACTCTTGGCTGGACATTGAAAAGGGGAATGTTGGCTTCCCTTGAGTTAGGTGGAAGCCACAAGGGGTTCTGAAGGTCATAGGGAAGGCTGGCATGGGTCCTAACCCTTTGGGGCTGAGGTGACACCCCACTGGTACACTTTGCCTTTCTTGCCAAGGCACTGCGGTGCTGTTGGATGGCACTGCTTCTTCACCAGTACGCCTTAGTTTGGCGTGCAGAATATCTTCCTCCTCTGAGTCTGTCAGTGTTCCACTACTTAGGACTGGCTTGTAATTTACATCAGACTCATAATCTGATTTTGAAGAGGAATCTGAAGTAGAGAGCTTCCTGTTGCTCTCGTCGTCTGCACTAAGAATATGATACGCCTTCTCGGCAGAGAAGGATTTTTTTTTAACATTATTTTTGGTGGTGATGAGAGTGCACAGTTGTGTGCTAAGCCAGCGCTGATGAGGTAGCACTGATGAGCCTGCACAGATGCGTGCTAATAAGCCTGCCCTGATGAGGCGGCACAGATGTGTGCTCGGCCTGCATGGCACAGATGTGCACTGATGTATGGCACAGATGGGCACTGATGAGCACTGGGCACTGATGCACTGATTGATGGCACAGATGGGCACTGATGAGGCGCCACTGATGGGCACTGATGCACTGATTGATGGCATGGATGGGCACTGATGGCACAGATGAGCACTGAGGCGTCACACAGATGGGCACTGATGGCACAGATGGGCACTGGTAGGCAGTGATCATTGATGGCACAGACTGATGGCACAGATAGACACTGACCCTGATGTGCACTGTAACACTGTTTGGCACTGATTGGGCACTGGTGCTGGCACTGTATGTGATCGTGAGTAGATGAAATCACTCACAATCACTGAAGCTCCAGCACAGGTCGCTCTCCCTCCTCACACACAGTCTCTGAGTGAGGAGGGAGAGCTGTCAATGAGAGATGATCTCATATGTTTACATTTGAGATCATCTCTCATTGGACACAATTCCTGCAAAAAATAGTATAAGGAGAAGTAAATAGAAAAAGTGATGTCTATTGTGACATTTGTTGCTATATAAAGATGTTCTCACGCACGGGGTATCCAAATTCAACACAAAGCAGTAATGAGCACATCCTATTTAGTGAAGTACATACATAAACTATAAGGTAAACGTTTGTTTGGAATTAAGAGTAAGTGAAAAACAAAGGACAACAAACATCGTTATTCAGGTAGTATAAATCACTAGCCCAAAAAAAAACCTACCCCTTGAAATTTTCCACATTTGGTCATGTTGCAACCAAAAAACATAAATGTCTTTTATTGGGATTTTGTGTGAAAGACCAACACAAAGTGGCACATAATTTTAAAGTGGAGGGAAAATGGTAAATGGTTTTCACATTTTTTTTTACAAATATCTGAAAAGTGTGGCATGCATTTGTATTCAGCCCCCCTGAGTCAATACTTCGTAGAACCACCTTTCAATGCAATTACAGCTGCAAGTCTTTTTGGGGATGTCTCTACCAGCTTTGCAAATCTAGAGAGCGAACTTTTTGCCCATTCTTCTTTGCAAAATAGCTCAAGCTCTGTCAGATTGGGTGGAGAGTGTCTGTGAACAGCATTTTTTAAGTCTTGCCACAGATTCTCGATTGGATTTAGGTCTGGACTTTGACTGTGTCATTCTAACACATCATTATGTGCTTTGATCTAACCATTCCATTGTAGCTCTGGCTGTATGTTTAGGACCGTTGTCCTGCTGGAAGATGAACCTCCGCCCTAGTCTCAAGTGTAGCCAGGAGTCTATTATTGCCTGCAATTCAAGGACAATGTGCAGTGCTGTTAAAATGGAATTGTCTCCCTATAGTGTTGGCTTGGACTTCATATTGTCATTTCCTAAAGGTAGAGCACTGAGCAGAGCAAAGCATCATGGGATGTGTGGTTTAGAATTCTGGGGTTTTACTTCTAGCAGGGCTGGCTTGAACTACAACTACCAAACTGCTGGGAGAGGATATAAAAAGGCTGTTCTAGGCCTAGGTTGCTCTCTTGGGACCCCGGCCTGGATCTTCTAGAAGGAACTCTGTGTCTGTGTGTGCAAGAAAGAGTCATCAAGCGGGTATTCACAGGGACATCTGCAGACCGCATCGCCTCCCTATCTGGCAGCGACCTGGAAGCCGTTTGTGATCTTTCCACACTACCTGCACATCAGATCTGGGTGGGGTGCAGCACAGTGCAACGGAGGTCGGGCGCCATCCCCTGAGCAAGGACCCTGAGGGAGATCCCGAAAAGCCATCACCAGCCTCATCGCTACCAGCAACCTCAATTAGAGTATTGGTGAGCGGGCACTTGCCCATTTAATGACCTTTACAGACGCTCAGTGTCACATCCCTGGTACCTGTAGTACCACCAGATACAAGCTCATTTAATCACATAGACACTGTATACCGACACCGGTGCTTTTTGCTCACATCTCTGGCACCTGCAGTCCTACAGGATACAATACCAGCAAGCAAACATACACTGTGATTACTTGTGCCTAATTCACACAGGAAGAGTCTGCATCCTCTTTTGGCTAACATACCAGCTAACTTGCTCTGCTCTACCATACAGGATTGTCTTATTTACAGTTCCTTAAGTGCTAGCTGAAGACCTGCATATTTCCTCTTTACTACGGAGCTACCTTTTTAACCCCTTTTGTCCCCCTCCAATCTTTACAAGTGACTAGTGTTTACCTAAAGGGGTCTTTCTTCAGCTATCGTGGACTCTGTTTGAAAGAGTATTATTAAGTGCCTGTAAGCTGAGGTACAGTAAGGAATGGTCTGACATAGTAAAAAAGGCCAGTCCCCTCCCTTTCTGCTGCCTGTTCACATAGGTATCAATTGACTGAATCAGGGTTTGACTGCATTTAACCACATTGTGTTTCTTTGCATTCCTCCTTACTAATAGAAATCCTTAGTCTGTATAATTGCATCCTACCACTAGTGATTTGTTGCTTTAGATAAGATATTCACATGACGTACAAGTTTGTTACCCACTCCTATGTGCCATTCTTGCTATAGTGAACAAAGTTAAATTATTTTTATCAGTACTGTGTAAGTCTCTTATTACTGGTGTCAACGGGTAATAATGACTGAACCCAGGGTGTCAGAGGTGTCGGGATCAACCAGTGGGATACAGGTTCTACCAGCGGCCCTCACGAGGGTAGCACTACACAAGTCTATTGCAGACGCTAATTTTCTTCTAGGATTGCCCTGTATTTGGCTCCATCCATCTTCCCATCAACTCTGACCAGCTTTCCTATCCCTGCTGAAGAAAAGAATCCCCACAACATGATGCTGCCACCACCATGTTTCACGGTGGGGATGGTGTGTTCAGGGCGATGTGCGGTGTTAGTTTTACACCACACATAGCGTTTTGCTTTTAGGCCATAAAGTTCCATTTTGGTTTCATCTGATCTGTGTCCCCCACATGGCTTCTCGCAAACTGCAAATGGGACTTATGGCCTTCTTCTTGCCACTCCTACATTAAGGCTAGAATTGTGGCATGCACAACTAATAGTTGTCCTGTGGAGCTGTGGATCTCTGCAGCTCCTCCAGAGTTACCATGGGCCTCTTGGCTGCTTCTCTGATAAATGCTCTCCTTGCCCACCCTGTCAGTTTAGGTGGATGGCCATGTCTTGGTAGGTTTGCAGTTGTGCCATATTCTTTCCATTTTCGGATGATGGATTGAACAGTGCTCCATGAGATGTTCAGAGCTTGGGATATTTTTTTTTTTTTTTTATAGCCTAACCCTGCTTTGAACTTCACAACACTATCCCTGACCTGTCTGGTGTGTTTCTTGGCCTTACATGATGCTGTTTGTTTAAACAGGTTCTCTAACCAACCTCTAAGGGCTTTACAGAACAGCTGTATTTATACTGAGAATAAATTACACACAGGTGGACTCTATTTACTAATTAGGTGACGTCTAAAGGCAGTTGGTTCCACTAGATTATAGTTGGGGGTATCGGAGTAAAGGGGGCTGAATACAAATGCACACCACACTTTTCAGATTTATTTGTAAAAAGTTTTGAAAACAATGTATCATTTTACTTCTACTTCAGAATCATGTGCCACTTTGTTTTGGTCTATCACATAAAATCCCAGTTAAATACATTTGCGTTTTTGGTTGTAACATGACAAAATGTGGAAAATTTCAAGGGGTGTGAATACTTTTTCAAGGCACTGTATAAAGCGACTAAAGGTACACTTCGAGTGTTTAATTGGAGCGTTCTCTCCCTTGAGTGTAGTTGCGTTGGCCTCTCCATATGCCCCATTCAATGTGAAATTGTTTTTGCCTTCCCATTTGATAGGCTAAATGTTTTTCATATTTCAAAATCAAGTCTATTAATACCTCGGGAAACATTGGGGACTGTATTGCCTCTCCATTTCCTGAGAATAGGCAATCTGGCTGTAAACAATATGTGCATACTCGCAAGTCTGAGCTCCGAGGGAAACTGCATCTATGCTAAAGCAGCCAAAGCCAGGTTGGGCTTCATGAATGCAGCCCATGATACTAGAAAGGAGTAAGAATACTGTATTCCAATAGCTCTTTATATGTGGGCAGTCCCACAGTATAAGGTGCAACATTCCCACCTACGTAAAACCACGCCAGCATAAATTATCATTTTCAGAGGAAAATTTAGCTATTCAAAAAGGGGTCATGTACCATCTATGGCATAGTTTTTGAGAGACTTCCCAAAAATGTACACATTTAGTGCATCTAAAGTTATGTTGTGTGGTACTTTAGACACTGAGCGTCTGTAAAGGTCATGCCTAGTTCCCATTCCCATTTCATTAGACCCCTTTCACACTGGGGCGGTTCGCAGGCGTTATTGCGCTAAAAATAGCGCCTGCAAACCGACCCAAAACAGCCGCTGCTGTTTGTTCAGTGTGAAAGCCTGAGGGCTTTCACACTGAAGCGGTGCGCTGGCAGGAGACGGAAAAATCTCCTGCAAGCCGCATCTTTGGAGCGGTGAAGGAGCGATGTATTCACCGCTCCTAAACCGCTCCTGCCCATTGAAATCAATGGGACAGCGCGGCTATACCGCGGCAATACCGCGGCTATAGCCGCACTATACGAGTGGTTTTAACCCTTTTTCGGCCACCAACGGGGGTTAAAACCGCACCGCTAGCGGCCGAATACCGCGGTAAAACAGCACTAAAAATAGCGCTGTTTTACCGCCGACGCCCCCTACCGCCCCAGTGTAAAAGCAGCCTAAATGAGGAGTTTTTAGTAAATGTATTTTTTAAACTGGAAGAGAGTGTACAACAGAGTACCTTAATCCTATTTTTAGATTTTTTTTTTTTTTAATGAGCCTTTTATATCACTTTAATTAGAATTCATACTCGCAAGTATCACTTTTGCTGTCTATTTCATAATTTTGTGTTTTTGTTTCCTTTTCATTTTCAGACCTATGTTGTACAGCTGGATTCCACTCTGCCTAAATCCCAATATGACTACACCCTGCCTCAGATATCCTTCAGTACTCATGGATACCACAAACACATCACTCTGACATTTAATCCTACGGTTAGTCAAACACTGTTATGCTTTTTTTATACTGTTTTCCTGGGAAGCTGATGTATTTTGGTCTTATTGACAAACCGTCCTGTAGAAGATAAAGAAACAAATCTGTCTGTATAAATAATACTGTATAGTACACTGTGAGTTAGAAATATGTACTATTACTTTAGTTTTTCTTTGCTTTTTCTATAAAGATAATTCTGTGTAGCCAGCATCTATTCCCAGACTGGTTAGATTTACTGTGTTCCATAGGTTGGAGGAAGCCTACATTGCTTTTAGTAAACAAAGAGCAAATGCACCAACATAATTAGAGGTCGACCGATATGGGTTTTTCTCTTGCCGATGCCAATGCCGATATTTAGAAATCGTGGTGGCCGATGGCCTATATATGATGCCGATTTTTTTGGGCCGATATATTAGGCCGATTTTTTTTTTCTTTTCTTTTTCCCTTCATCTCATAAAATCTAACAGTTAGACCCCTTTTACACTGGGGCATTTTTCAGGCGCTTTTGGGCTAAAAATAGCGCCTGTAAAGTGCCTGTAAAACGGCTCCCCTGCAGTCTCAGTGTGATATCCCGAGTGCTGTCACACTGAGGCGATGCGCTGGCAGGATGTTAAAAAAAAAGTCCTGCAAGCGGCATCTTTGGAGCGGTGTATACCCCTCCTCCACCACTCCTGCCGATTGAAATGAATGCGCACCACTGCCGAAGCGCCTGCAAAGCGTTTCGGCAGCAGCGCTTCAGGGGCGCATTTAACTCCTTCCTCGGCTGCTAGCTGGGTTATAAGCGCCCCGCTAGCAGCCGAATAGCGCTGCTAAAATGACGGTAAAGCGCCACTAAAACTAACAGCGTTTTACCGTCAACTCATGCCCGCTCCAGTGTGAAAGTGGTTGTATAGTCTTTTTTTTAACTTTTACCTACAGGTAAGCCTATAATAAGGCTTACCTGTAGGTAAAAAAAATATCTCCTAAACCTGTACGATTTAGGAGATATTCCCCTTGCTATGAGCCGCTGACTGCAGCGGCGCATGCGCACAGGGGATTCTCGGCTGAAGGCCCGGCAACTGCCCGGCAAAGTGATGATATCGCGGCTCCAGCCACTCACAGCGCTGGAACCGCGATACCCGGAAGGCAACATGTCAGCTACCTCGGCGTGGACCAGGTAAGATACCGACGCCTCGTTCTAAGGTATTTCATAATGAGCTAGTATACGGTGCATACTAGCTCATTATGCCTTTTGCTTTACAGGGGTAAAAAAAAAAAAAAAATGTTCAGCGGGTATACAACCGCTTTAAGTAATAAGTGATACAGAAAATTTTTTACATTTAAACATTTATTAAACAAAACAAACCTCCAATCAGTTCACTTGTATGTATAATTTAGATTTAAAAAAATAACTATATCTTAAATATTAAATACACAAAAACAGGTAAGCAAAACTTTTGGACAAAAAAAAATGGTTCAACTTTACTGCTTATTTTTTTTTTTATTTCATTAGTGTATTTTTTTAAAAAAAAATTGCGTTTGAAAGACCGCTGCGCAAATACCGTGTGACATAAAATATTGCAACAACCACCATTTTATTCTCTAGGGTCTCTGCTAAATATATATATATATATATATATATATATATATATATATATATATATATAATGTTTGGGGGTTCTAAGTGATTTTCTAGCAGAAAATACAGGATTTTTACTTGTAAGCAACAAATGTCAAAAAAGATTTAGCCTTTAAATGGTTAAACTGAGAACTTCTACACACTGAGTTCAGTCTATTGACAAAAGAACTTGAAGAGATACAAATGTATCTTCTTATCAGATTTGGCAGGCTGCCCAGAGGAGGAGAGAAGAAAACATCAGGAAACCTGCATTGACTTCTATTACAGAAGTCTTTTGCAAGTCCCGCTGAAGTTATAATCGGCTTTTTTTATCAGCACAATCGGCCGATAAGTTAAAAAAGCCAAATATCGGCCGATATATCGGCCGGCCGATATATCGGTCGACCTCTAAACATAATATCTGTCCACCCACATTTCCTGTGTCACCTTGACACCCTGTCTTCTCAATCAAGCTCCACAGTGATGGGCAGTTTACTACAGTACTTCAAATAACATGGGTACATGAAGGACCAGAACAAGGGTGTAAATGTGTATACCAGCATATAGGGTCAGTAGAGCTGTGATCCAAGCATATGTGCAGCTTGGGACTAGTGCTAGTTTCTATGAATTTGTAGCTTCTTGCTTTGTCTCCACTTCTAGCTTGCTCATTGAACAGTAAATTCATTGAGGTATCACAGGATTTTTTTTTTTTTTAAACTGAACCAGAAAACAGTGGTGTTATTTTTTTACATTTTGTGTACCTCCTTATTAGGCCTCATGCACACTGGTTTCTTGTAAATAATGTTTCACCTGACAGGAGAAAATCAGCATTATAAAGTCACCTAAGCTGCGTTTTTCCAAACCAGTTTAGGTGAGCTTAGCAGTTTGGGCTTTAATTTCATTGGCCCGAATTTTAATGTATTCTGGCCATAGAAATAAATGCTGAAGTGCTAAAAGTGCCTAGCGTTTAGGTGCGTTTCAACATGTTTAATATCGTTAACACATGTTTAACAACGTTCTGCTTTTTTTGTGGTCAATATTCCCCCTGCCGAGTGCGATTTTAGTGTGTTCAGAAAACATCCTCTAAACTCCCCTGCTACTAAACTGTTGATGCTGTCCATGTGTGCATGGACACATAGGATAACATTAGGGGAGTTCAAAGGTAGAAACAAAAAAAAAACACAACTAAACTCGCACTGAGCATGAGGCTACTGAAAATGTAACCTGTGAATATCTATAATAATTTATTTCATTTTTATTTGTTTACAGAGAAAATTACCTGAACAGGATGTTGTTCAAGGCTCCTATCTTGCACTTCCATTGACTTTGCTACTGCTGTTAGCTGGTTACAATCATGATAAGGTAACCCTTCACCATCAATTGTACTTCATTCAGGACTCCAGCAGCATACCTTTTTTACATGTTATGATTTACTGTGATTTGAGTCATAAAAAAATCTGTAAACCTGAGTTTACAGAACAAAAAAAAAACGCCCACATTTTTTTTAAGTTAAACAGCCAGGTATAAATTTTGGTATTTTTTTACTATCTATTGGTGAACAAATTACATTATAGCAGGTAATATGAAGTCAGTGATCATGATGGTTGCATTATACAATGAGCTGAGCAGGACAGAGCGTTTTTTACAAAGCTTTAAAAGAGCTCATAGATAACTATGCAGGGATTGCACCCCTTGCAGGTCAGTATACATTTCCCAAATAGGAATTTCTGTAATACTGGTTTAGGTCTCAATCAAACAGCTGTATTGACAGCAAGATTCTGCATAAAAAGTTTGTTCGTACTGCATCTGAACTCGTATGCAGTATCCTGTATATATCCGCGTGAGCTGAGATGCGCACATTCCGTGCATGCGCCCTACTGCGTGAATGACTCAGAGCCAAAATATAAACAATAGTGTGGAATCGGCACCTGCTGATTAAACAGTGTTTACATTTACATGTCAACCCTGAATGAGTCATACATGCAGTGGCAGCACATACACTGCCACTGCATAAATTACTCATTCAGTACTGACTTGTAAACAGTCAGTGGCACCTACTGGTTACACACTAATGTTTATATGTGTGCAGCGTTAAAAAGGTTTCAAAGGCGGGGCACATGAATGCAGTTTTTTCTAGCCCTGGTTTGTGCACCTAAATGTTGCAGACCAAAACAGCAGTGGGAATGGGCCCCAGTACATACAGTGCTGCTGTATTCAGATCCATAAAAAATAGTTCTGAGCACAGCAAATGCCCATTTGCTTAAGCATTTACTCTTAAAAATGCACCGCAGAGAGGATTTTGATTTGCCCAATTTGATCTAGTTCTGCTCTCTATAGACCATACACTTCCCTCTCCCTGGCTCTAGGTGCAATCTTGAGCACATTGCTTTGTTGCATGCAGGCACACAGAACCTCCAGATTGCTGCCTAGATATCACCAGTTTATCTAACAGCCTCAGTTGCGGGGTGCACCCATTCTTCTCCAAAGCAACAGTCTCTCCACTGATTAAAGTTGAGTACCCCACAGGGGTCCCCCCACCCTTATGGGGACATGGGAAATGACAGAGGAAATGGGACAAAGGGGAAGCCAGCACACACTATGCGCAGAGCCAGGATATGCTTTTAAAAGAGGCTTCTAGTTCTTCCACCACAGGTGCACAATGGAAAGGTGGCAACTCACCACAGGTGTTTGACCACTTTTTAGAGTAGGTCAAATATACGAATTGATTCCTACTGCCAACACCACTCCGCTCCAATGGATGCTCCGGATGAAGCTAGGGCATAAAAATTGACTCCACAGGAGACGAGAGAGAGAGTCTCATAGTGTAGTATATTTAATAGGATTTAAAAGCAATGACAAAGGTAGTAGATTGCACTCACATGTTAAAGTGCCTAGCCTGGCACTGGGTAAAACGGTGTGTGTAGATCTGGCTAGTTCCTATCGCAGTAGCGTGCATTTCGCGTCCCTCTCGTAGGGGTAAAGCCTGGTGTGGGGTGACAAATCAGGACCCATAAGTGATGGATCCTCCGCTCTGACGTGAATAGCGTCTTCATGATATATACTGTATATTCACCTGTATGTTTTTAGCGCTTTCTTTTATTTTATCCTAATATTTTTTTGTGACTTTTCACGTTTAAGGGGCAGCTTTATTTGCATATCCCTCACCTATAGGGTGCCAATTCTATGTATTTATTTACTATAAAAGATGATATGCTGAGTAAATAGATGCATGTCATGCTGTAAATTTGCCTACGCCCATGGAACGTTACCAAATTACGGTACCTAAAAAATCTCCATAGGCGATGCTTTAAAAGCCTTTACAGGGTACCAGTTTAGAGTTACGCAGGAGGTCTGGGATTACAATTATTGCTCTTGCTCTGATGTTAACAGCAGTGCTTCACGTGTGTCGCGATCACTGTTTACATATGTGTAAATATATCACCTACATATGTGTGCGCATTTGCACATAAGCACAGGGGAAGGGGGCGCAGGCTGCTTTAAAAAAAAACATATATATATTTTTTTATACTACACTATCTTTTTTTTATTTTATTTTTTTATCAACCTTATTGTTTTATAATCAAGATTGGTTTGATCAGATGCTTTCACAAACTGATAACTGCTTGTTTACGTCAGACCGAAACAGGAAGTGACAAAATCTTAGTCGCTTCTGCTTTCTGACATCACACAGTGGGATGAACAACATCAGTTCCTCTCACTGTGTCTAGGGAAGCTGATGCCAATGGTTGCATCCTTACTGGGTTCCCCAATCGGATGGGAGAGTCCAGTAAAGGAGGGGGGACCCCTTCAACTGCCTATAAAAGTAAACCAGTGGCTGTATCACTTTCACATAAAATACTGGCTGCAAAAAAACAACAATATCGAAATCATGCTCAAAAGTGCAACATGCAAAAATAAAAACGATATATGCATATACTATAAATATAAAATCCAGGTGCTGGTTGTGTAGCAATCAAGTGTCCACATCCAAAAAAATCAACTCATAACTAGCAAAACGTAAAGTGCAAATACATCATGTCCATAAAAGTTAGTGTCCATCATGCTCCTCCTTAATAGTGTGCACAATAAAGCATGCTTCAGTGCTCTCCTGTGACCCCCACTCGTGCTTGCGCTCACCTCTAGGCGTGTGACACGGTAATTAAACAGTGTCTAATCATGCATTTTAGCCACTCCTGGGCTCATTCAGAGTATACTGATGTAAACTCCAAGCCTCTCAGATGACATCAATAGTTTCACATAAAAGAAAGAAAAAGCTCCATAGTGTAATATAGCCAAGGATTTATTAAAAATAAATTAAAATTCCCATCAGGAGGGTACTCACAATATACAGGTGCGTGAGTGCACCAACCTATCCAGAGTGTGATATACAAACAAATTCTCGTATGGCCTGTGGTGTGCTCTCCTCTGCTCCTCCGTCAACGGAGGACTCGACAGTGGGTAACTTAAAACCAGAAATGGCTGTTACTGTGGTAGCTCGCAATTTAGAACACTGGCTTTTCCAGATTCAGGAGCATATTGAAGCTGGCACAGCTAAAGAGACTATCCTAGCGTCTTTCCCCACGATTCTGCGAGGAATCGCATACATAGCAGACACCTCGGCAGAGTCAGTCCGTATGTCAGCCAGATCATCGGCCCTGGCTAACTCTGCCAGGAGGGCCCTCTGGCTGAAAACGTGGCCGGGCGACGCCGCCTCTAAGGTCAAGTTATGTGGGATACCCCTGACAGGTGACCTACTCTTTGGTCCTGGGTTAGATACAGTCTTAGACCGGACAGCAGACAAAAAGAAGTCCTTCCCACTCAAACGAAAAATCCCAACACAGAAAAAGAGGGGGTTTTGTCCGCAAAAGCGCAGGGAAGCCCCTAAACAGGGGGGACAGAAGAAAACCTGGGGCCAAAGAGGCAAGGGCAGAGGAGGGGCGACTTTTCGCCTTCCTGACAAAGCCCAGAAAGATCAATGACTCTCTAAAAGCGGTGGGAGGAAGACTGGGGGGCCTTCCTTCCACAGTGGGAGATCATCTCCCCCAATTGGTTCATCCTAGGAATCATAAGAAGGGGGTATCTCCTGGAATTCACAAGGCCCCCCTCACAAAGGTTCCTTGTCACGCAGATTTCCAGCTGCACGACAAAAACCAAGGCCTTGTTAGACGCCCTGAAGGAGTTAGAAGTACAAAATGTAGTTTGCAGATTACCAAAGGGGGAGGAAGGAGAGGGGGTTTATTCCCATGTATTTATGGTACAAAAACCTTCAGGAAAATTCAGATTGATTCTGAATTTAAAGCCCTTGGGCAGGTCAATTTGCTACAAAAGATTCTGCATGGAGTCAATTTTTACGGTCAGGGCTCTGTTACCGCAGAATTGTTTCATGGTGTCTGGACCTCGGAGACGCGTATCTGCACGTCCCTATTGCAGAAACCTCTCAGAGGTTTCTCCGTTTAGCAATAAACCTGGGTTATGCAATTCTGCACCTACATTTCCAGGCCCTGCCTTTCGGGCTATCCTCCTCACCCCGAATATTTACCAAAATCCTGGCAGAGGCCATGGCCTTCCTGCGACTGCAGGGTGTGTCAGTTATAGCCTATCTGGACGACCTGCTCCTATTTGCAGTATCCCCAGAAAAATTGCTCAGGGATCTCAACCTGACAAAAAAGGTACTGACAGGATTGGGATGGCTCCTGAACTTAGACAAGTCCAGGCTCATTCCTTCACAGCGCATTATGTACCTAGGATACCTGCTAGACTCGACACTCTTGAAAGTTTTTCTTCCAAGAGAAAAAATTCTAAAACTGGACAGAGCAGTTTTATCTCTCCAGTGCAACCATCCGGTGTCCAAAAGGTCCTTAATGTCAACGCTAGGTCTGCTGACCTCTACTCTCCCAGCAGTGCAGTGGGCAGGATTACACTTTCGTCCCCTGCAGTCATACGTACTAAGGGTATGGGACCACAGTCAGAAGGATCTAGACACCTTAGTACAGGTTCCCCATCAATTAAAGAGATCTCTGGTGGTGGAGGAAGGAAGCAAACTTGTCGCAGGGATGTCTGTGGCTTATCCCAGTTTCACGGATAGTAACCACGGACGCAAGCGGCAAATACTGGGGGGCGCATCTGGGATCCCTTCTAGCGCAGGGCATATGGAGGGGAGACGAACTAAAAAGATTGTCCAATTGGAAGGAGCTGAGGGCGGTCGGCCTGGCCCTCAGGTTTTTCAAAAAAGAGCTTCAGGGCCACCATATACAGGTACGGTCAGACAACTCTTCTACCGTAGCTTATATAAACAAACAGGGAGGCACCAGAAGCGGAAGTCCCCTGGCCTTTGCAACAGACATCCTAAATTGGGCCGAGACCAACACTCTCACTCTCAGCGGTTTTTCTGAGAGGAGAAAGGAACATTATAGCGGACTTTCTCAGCCCGAGGAGGCTGAGAGAGGGAGATTGGGCCCTCAACCAGGAGGTTTTCAATCTCATATCCGAAAAATGGGGACCCCCGGAAGTGGATCTTTTCGCTTCAAGAGACAATGCGAAAACCCCCTGTTTTTTTTCTCCCTAAACGCAGGAGAAGGGGCACTGGGGGTGGACGCATTAACACAGAATTGGCATTTCAAGACATGCTATGCCTTCCCCCCTCCGGTGTTATTACCGGCGGTTCTGAGGAAGTTCCGACTAGAGAACACCTCCCTCATTCTAGTAGCTCCACATTGGCCGAAAAGTGCATGGTTTTCAATTCTCAGTCAGCTAGCAGTGGAGCCGCCCCTATTCCTTCCACCTCAGGAGGATCTTCTCTCACAAGGTCCAATCCTCTGTCCACAGGTACACCAGTGGAAATTAGCGGCCTGGCTACTAAGGAGAGTATATTAAAATCTAAGGGATTTTCTCAGAAATTAATCTCCACCCTCCTCAACAGTAGAAAAAAGGAGACGCGTCAGATTTATAAAAAGGTCTGGCTCTTTTTCAACAAGTGGTGCACTGAAAACTCCTTCTCGGTGCAGAGCCCCATAGCTGTTTTGGAGTTCCTACAGTGTGGAGCAGACAAAGGGTTATCCGTAGGTACCCTTAAAAGCTAGGTGTCAGAACTTAGTGCTTATTTGGAGAAATCTTTGGCCACCAATCCATGGGTGGTCAGGTTCTTTAGGGCACTGTCCAGACAGAGACCTATCCGAGGTCCCCCCTTTCCCGGGTGGGATCTATCTTTAGTGTTGCAGAGCCTAACAGGAATTCCCTTTGAGTTAACCTTAAAAACAGCATTTTTAGTGGCAGTGACAACTGCCAGGAGAGTCAGTGAAATTGAGGCGTTATCAATTAGACCTCCTTTTTGCGTTATTTTGCCAGGTAGGATAGTCCTTAAGACTGATCCAGCATTTTTGCCTAAAGTGGCGTCAGGCTTTCACAGAAGCCAGGAAATAGTCCTACCTTCATTTTGTCCCAACCCCTCAGGAGAAAGGGAGCTGAAATTTCATTTTCTAGATGTAAGGAGGTGTATCCTACAATACCTAGAGATGACTAAAACAATAAGAAAGTCTGATTCTCTATTTATTTTGTTTTCCGGGTCCAGAAAAGGACACAGAGCGTCTCGACGCACAATTGCCAGGTGGCTTAGATTAGCTATTGGGCAGGCATATTCTTTAGCAGGGAAAGAAATCCCTATGGGCATAAAGGCACACTCTACCAGAGCCGTGGCAACTTCCCAGGCAGAGAAGGCTGGAGCAACGCCAGAGCAAATATGGAAGGCAGCGACGTGGTCCAGCTACTCCACTTTCGTTAAACATTAGAGTGGACCTGGTGGCGGCAGGTGAGCAGGCTTTTGTGCGAAAAGTTCTGCAAGCTGTAGTCCCACCCTAATTGGTAAGTGCTCGATTATCCTCTCAATAGTGGCTGTCCTGAATGACGTTAAGGGAAAATTAAAGTTACGTACCGATGACGTTTTTTCCTGTAGTCTTTCAGGACAGCCATAGTTACCCACCCTAAGCTTGGGGGGGTCTTATTAAAGACCAGAACGCAGTATGATAATGATATTGAATGGTATGGTATTAATGTGTTCTTGTGTCTCCCCAGCTGACCGGAGGTGATCTTGTAAAAACTGAGGTCTGGCAGGGGAAGTGAGAGTTTTATGGGCTGGCGCAGCGTTTCCTACAGGAAGAGGAGGAGACTTTCTCTCAATAGTGGCTGTCCTGAAAGACTACAGGAAAAGACGTTACCGGTACGTAACTTTTTTTCACTCTTTGTTATATTGCAGCCATTTGCTAAAATCATTTAAGTTCATTTTTTTCCCTCATTAATGTACACACAGCACCCCATATTGACAGAAAAACATTTTTGACATTTTTGCAGATTTATTAAAAAAAAAAACTGAAATATCACATGGTCCTAAGTATTCAGACCCTTTGCTGTGACACTCATATATTTAACTCAGGTGCTGTCCATTTCTTCTGATCATCCTTGAGATGGTTCTACACCTTCATTTGAGTCCAGCTGTGTTTAATTATAATGATTGGACTTGATTAGGAAAGCCACACACCTGTCTATAGAAGACCTTACAGCTCACAGTGCATGTCAGAGCAAATGAGAATCATGAGGTCAAAGGAACTGCCTGAAGAGCTCAGAGACAGAATTGTGGCAAGGCACAGATCTGGCCAAGGTTACAAAAAAAATTTCTGCTGCACTTAAGGTTCATAAGAGCACAGTGGCCTCCATAATCCTGAAATGGAAGACGTTTGGGATGACCAGATCCATTCCTAGAGCTGGCCGTCCGGCCAAACTGAGCTATCGGGGGAGAAGAGCCTTGGTGAGAGAGGTAAAGAATAACCCAAAGATCACTGTGGCTGAGGTCCAGAGATGCAGTCGGGATATGGGAGAAAGTTGTAGAAAGTCAACCATCACTGCAGCCCTCCACCAGTCGGGGCTTTATGGCAGAGTGGCCCGACGAAAGCCTCTCCTCAGTGCAAGATACATGAAAGCCCGCATGGAGTTTGCTAAAAAAAAACACCTGAAGGACTCCAAGATGGTGAGAAAGAAGATTTTCTGGCCTGATGAGACCAAGATAGAACTTTTTGGCCCTAATTCTAAGCGGTATGTGTGGAGAAAAACAGGCACTACTCATCACCTATCCAATACAGTCCCAACAGTGAAGCATGGTGGTGGCAGCATCATGCTGTGGGGGTGTTTTTCAGCTGCAGGGACAGGACAACTGGTTACAATTGAGGGAAAGATGAATGCTGCCAAGTTCAGGGATATCCTGGACGAAAACCTTCTCCAGAGTGCTCAGGACCTTAGACTGGGCTGAAGGTTTACCTTCCAACAAGACAATGACCCTAAGCACACAGCTAAAATAACAAAGGAGTGGCTTCACAACAACTCCCTGACTGTTCTTGAATGGTCCAGCAAGGGCCCTGACTTAAACCCAATTGAGCATCTCTGGAGAGACCTAAAAATGGCTGTCCACCATTTACGTTCCAACCTGACAGACCTGGAGAGGATCTGCAAGGAGGAATGGCAGAGGATCCCCAAATCCAGGTGCGAAAAACTTGTTGCATCTTTCCCAAAAGACTCATGGCTGTATTAGATCAAAAGGGTGTATCTACTTAATACTGAGCAAAGGGTCTGAATACTTAGGACCATGTGATATTTCAGTTTTTCTTTTTTTAATAAATCTGCAAAAATGTCAACAATTCTGTGTTTTTTGTCAATATGGGGTGCTGTGTGTACATTTAATGAGGAAAAAAATGAACTTAAATCATTTTAGCAAATGGCTGCAATATAACAAAGAGTGAAAAATTTAAGGGGGTCTGAATACTTTCCGTCCCCACTGTATATTAGACACATATCAAGAATATGAAATGTTTGGGTAACATTAGAAGTCACAGGTGGAAAAAGCAGTCCTAACTAGTAAGAAGAATGCTAACGTGCCGATAGTAAAGTCTGCCAGTTCTGGAAGACTTCCTTTCACCCCTCCTAGACTTCCGCATCAAAAGCCAAGTCCACTTAGTTCTGTTGCAAAGTCCTGGACATCAAAACCAGCCACGTTTTTCTCACAATAAAAGGGGCTGTGTTACAAGTGGTGGGACATTGTTTGGCTTTTTTCAGCTTCCTGGACATTTTGCCTCCATTGGTCCAGCATGTGGTGTCTCAGGGTTACAAGCTGAAGTTTCGTTCCCTACTGCCACGCCACTTTATGCCCTCTAATCTTCCTGCCTCTTCAATGAGATTGCTGGTCCTCCAGACTCCCTTACAGCTACTTCACTGTTTGGGAGTGATTGTGCCAGATCCCTCTGAGGAATAGTTTCAGGCTCTTATTCAGACTAGTTTCTGGTTCCAAAGCCCAGTGGTAGTATTTGCCCCACTCCAAACTTGAAGGATCTGGACAAACCTGCCAATTCCATCTACAACTACTGGACCCGCGAGAAGGTGTTATTTGTTTACTAGAACAAGAGGAATTTTTAGCTTGGTCAGTGATCAAGGATGCATACTTACATACTCCCAATTTCCCCCCACATCAGCTGCTCTTGCGATTTGTTGTGGGTTATCAGCACTTCCCATCTGTATTTCTTCCCTTTTGGCCTGTGCACAACTCCTTGGGTCTTCACCAAGGAGCCTGCTGCTGCCCTCTCAAGTAATCCACATTACCGGATATCTTGACAAATCGCTCCATTCCAGCCCTGGCAGCCAACTTGTGGCAGAGGATACAGACACCTCAGAGCTCTGGGTGGATTTTCAACTTACAGAAGTCTGTTGGATCCAACCCACCACATGGGCATAGTTTTGGGCCTGGTTTGTTTAAGAGGAGTCTTCAAAACGCTTCTTGCAACCCCACTTTTACAGGAGATCACCATCAACTAAGTGCTGTCCTTGGGATTGAGCGAGCCGAGTGGGAGCAGGGACTTCTGCCATCCAGCCTAGCTCTTCACCTGTCAGCTGGCCACACAGTGATCTGGACACTGGCTGCTCATCCATTCTTTCCTTGTGACTGTGTTGTGTGTTCAGTGCCCACTTTCTCATGGACTGTATGTGGTCTCTCACATTTTATTTTCTGAGTATATACTGCTGCTTTTAAAAAAGCTGTCAGATCTTTTTACTACACCAAAGGTCTGCGTTGCTTTCTCCCTTCCCTTGTATTTGTCTTCACAGGTGGAGTTCCCTCTCCCTGATTACAGCGGCCTTACTCCTAGTGTGTATTAGTTATGGGTCTAGGTGTTGCTCAGTAGTTCACATTAATTATTGCTGTATTTAAGTGTTCTTGCATAGCAAGACCACTTACTGTTATCTCACATATATATTATTATTAAGTGTTCTTGCATAGCAAGACCACTTACTGTTATCTCACATATATATTATTATTCTTATTCTTATTATTATAGCCAAATTTACCACCCTAACTCCTCCCACAGTTTTTACACTACATAGACAAGTAATATACCGAAACGTGCGGATTGTTCCCGAATGGTGTGCTATTATTTTGTGGAACATTTCGCCGAATGGTTCACGAAATATCGTCATTTTTGCGGCGAAATTGGTCCCATAGGAATGAATGGGGAAACTAGAGTGGGAGATGACAAAAGCTGGAAAATCAGAACATGATTTCTAAACTGCCGCCACTCCCTCATTTTCAAGCCCACCTACACAAATCTTATATCAAAACGTTCAGCTATCCCTGCTGCCACTAAACATGTCCACGGCTAAGCCATAGTCCTGATAGTTTTCACAATATGACCATTTGTTTGCAACTCACGCCGTCCATTGACATTCATTGAAACTACACTCTAGCCCCCTCCAAATTTGAAGGGCAATTTCTAAACTGCGACTGTGCCTTCATTTTTAATATTTCAGAGACATACTATACATCAAAATCTAGGTCTGGGTCTTGTGATTCTCACAATATAAAGATCTTCGCTGTAGGATGTATAGTTTTTAAAATACGGCCATTTGTTTAGAGGTCATTTCAGGAAATTTTAGCCATTAATCAGAGTGCACTGTTAGTGTTTGTTTTGTTGCCATGGTTACCAAAGCTTCTGTTATACACAGGGGGGAAGGTGGCTGGAGCATCTCAGCTGATTACAGAGCCCGGGGGAGGGGACAGACACACCATGTACTGATTTATAATAGAGGAATATGATGGGGCAGTTTTGATGGGGCAGTTTTGATGAAGTAGTATTTGGGAAGCATAAACAGGGCATGAGCGTTGCTAGGAAACAGTGGTTGTAAACACAAGATGCTGAGACACTCCAAATGCATGTGACTTCATCTGCTAGACTTGATAATGCTTGTAGACTCCTCCCACAGTTTTCACACTACAGAGACAAATAATATACCGAAACGAGCGGATTGTTCCCGATTGGTGTGTTATTACTTTGTGGAATGTTTTGCCGAATGGTCCACGAAATGACGTTTTTGCGGCGAAATTGGTCCCACAGGAATGAATGGCGAAATGTTCAAAACTAGAGTGGGAGGTGACAAAAGCTGACAACCCCATGATCAGCCAAAACATTATGACCACCCCATGATCAGCCAAAACATTATGACCGCCCCATGTAAAAAAAAAAATATTTTTGAAAAAAAAAATCATTTTTGAAAAAAAAAAAAAATATTTTTGAAAAAAAAAATATTTTTGAAAAAAAAAATTTTTGAAAAAAAAAAATATTTTTGAAAAAAAAATTACTTTTAAAAAAAAATTATTTTTGAAAAAAAAATATATTTGAAAAAAAAAAATTTTTGAAAAAAAAAATTATTTTTGAAAAAAAAATTACTTTAAAAAAAATAATAATTTCGAAAAAAAATTATTTTTGAAATAAAAAAATTCATTTTTGAAAAAAAAAATTACCTTTGAAAAAAAAAATTACTTTTGAAAAAAAAATCATTTTTGAAGAAAAAAAAATCATTTTTGATTAAAAAAAATTCCTTTTTGAAAAAAAAAATTACTTTTGAAAAAAATGTTCAGCTCTTTCAGCGAATGATGGAACTTTTTTACTACTATTTATACTTTTTAAAATATTAAGCTTTTTAACACTTTTCACAGTTACTCAAGCCACTCCACCCCACCCAGTTACTCCGCCCACTCCAGTTGTAGAGGCAAGAACACTTTCACAATTTCCCCAGAAATTGTAGCTTTTCTAGTTATTATTATTATTATAGCCAAATTTACCACCCTAACTCCTCCCACAGTTTTTACACTACATAGACAAGTAATATACCGAAACGTGCGGATTGTTCCCAAATGGTGTGCTATTACTTTGTGGAACGTTTCGCCGAATGCTTCACGAAATATCGTCGTTTTTGCGGCGAAATTGGTCCCATAGGAATGAATGGGGAAACTAGAGTGGGAGATGACAAAAGCTGAAAAATCAGAACATGATTTCTAAACTGCCGCCACTCCCTCATTTTCAAGCCCACCTACACAAATCTTATATCAAAACGTTCAGCTATCCCTTCTGCCACTAAACATGTCCACGGCTAAGCCATAGTCCTGATAATTTTCACAATATGACCATTTGTTTGTAACTCACGCCGTCCATTGACATTCATTGAAACTACACTCTAGCCCCCTCCAAATTTGAAGGGCAATTTCTAAACTGCGACTGTGCCTTCATTTTTAATATTTCAGAGACATACTATACATCAAAATCTAGGTCTGGGTCTTGTGATTCTCACAATATAAAGATCTTCGCTGTAGGATGTATAGTTTTTAAAATACGGCCATTTGTTTAGAGGTCATTTCAGGAAATTTTAGCCATTAATCAGAGTGTACTGTTAGTGTTTGTTTTGTTGCCATGGTTACCAAAGCTTCTGTTATACACAGGGGGGAAGGTGGCTGGAGCATCTCAGCTGATTACAGAGCCCGGGGGAGGGGACAGACACACCATGCACTGATTTATAATAGAGGAATATGATGGGGCAGTTTTGATGGGGTAATTCTGATGGGGCAGTTTTGATGAAGCAGTATTTGGGAAGCATAAACAGGGCATGAGCGTTGCTAGGAAACAGTGGTTGTAAACACAAGATGCTGAGACACTCCAAATGCATGTGACTTCATCTGCTAGACTTGATAATGCTTGTAGACTCCTCCCACAGTTTTCACACTACAGAGACAAATAATATACCGAAACGAGCGGATTGTTCCCGATTGGTGTGTTATTACTTTGTGGAATGTTTTGCCGAATGGTCCACGAAATGACGTTTTTGCGGCGAAATTGGTCCCATAGGAATGAATGGCGAAATGTTCAAAACTAGAGTGGGAAGTGACAAAAGCTGACAACCCCATGATCAGCCAAAACATTATGACCACCCCATGATCAGCCAAAACATTATGACCGCCCCATGTAAAAAAAAAAATATTTTTGAAAAAAAAAAAAAAATTTTGAAAAAAGTAAAAAAATAATTTTTGAAAAAAAAAATCATTTTTGAAAAAAAAAAATATTTTTGAAAAAAAAAATATTTTTGAAAAAAAAAAAATTATTTTTGAAAAAAAAAATATTTTTGAAAAAAAAAAATTATTTTTGAAAAAAAAATTACTTTAAAAAAAATAATAATTTCGAAAAAAAAATTATTTTTGAAATAAAAAAATTCATTTTTGAAAAAAAAAATTACCTTTGAAAAAAAAATTACTTTTGAAAAAAAAAATCATTTTTGAAGAAAAAAAAATCATTTTTGATTAAAAAAAATTCATTTTTGAAAAAAAAAATTACTTTTGAAAAAAAATGTTCAGCTCTTTCAGCGAATGATGGAACTTTTTTACTACTATTTATACTTTTTAAAATATTAAGCTTTTTAACACTTTTCACAGTTACTCAAGCCACTCCACCCCACCCAGTTACTCCGCCCACTCCAGTTGTAGAGGCAAGAACACTTTTCACAATTTCCCCAGAAATTGTACCTTTTCTAGTTCTTATTCTTATTATTATAGCCAAATTTACCACCCTAACTCCTCCCACAGTTTTTACACTACATAGACAAGTAATATACCAAAACGTGCGGATTGTTCCCGAATGGTGTGCTATTATTTTGTGGAACGTTTCGCCAAATGGTTCACGAAATATCGTCATTTTTGCGGCAAAATTGGTCCCATAGGAATGAATGGGGAAACTAGAGTGGGAGATGACAAAAGCTGGAAAATCAGAACATGATTTCTAAACTGCCGCCACTCCCTCATTTTCAAGCCCACCTACACAAATCTTATATCAAAACGTTCAGCTATCCCTGCTGCCACTAAACATGTCCACAGCTAAGCCATAGTCCTGATAGTTTTCACAATATGACCATTTGTTTGCAACTCATGCCGTCCATTGACATTCATTGAAACTACACTCTAGCCCCTTCAAATTTGAAGGGCAATTTCTAAACTACGACCATGCCTTCAATTTTAATATTTCAGAGACATACTATGTATCAAAATCTAATATAAAGATCTTCGCTGTAGGATGTATAGTTTTTAAAATACGGCCATTTGTTTAGAGGTCATTTCAGGAAATTTTAGCCATTAATCAGCGTGTACTGTGTTTGTTTTGTTGCCATGGTTACCAAAGCTTCTGTTATACATGGGGGGAGGTGGCTGGAGCATCTCAGCTCTGATTACAGAGCCCGGGGGAGGGGACAGACACACCATGTACTGATTTATAATAGAGGAATATGATGGGGCAGTTTTGATGGGGTAATTCTGATGGGGCAGTTTTGATGAAGTAGTATTTGGGAAGCATAAACAGGGCATGAGCATTGCTAGGAAACAGTGGTTGTAAACACAAGATGCTGAGACACCCCAAATGCATGTGACTTCATCTGCTAGACTTGATAATGCTTGTAGACTCCTCCCACAGTTTTTACACTACAGAGACAAGTAATATACCGAAACGAGCGGATTGTTCCCGATTGGTGTGTTATTACTTTGTGGAATGTTTCACCGAATGGTCCACGAAATGACGTTATTGCGGCGAAATTGGTCCCATAGGAATGAATGGCAAAATGTTCAAAACTAGAGTGGAAGGTGACAAAAGCTGACAACCCCATGATCAGCCAAAACATTATGACCACCCCATGATCAGCCAAAACATTATGACCGCCCCATGTAAAAAAAAATATATTTTTGAAAAAAAAAAAATAATTTAAAAAAAAAAAAAAAAAAAATTTGAAAAAAAAAAATAATAATTTTTGAAAAAAATAAAAAAAAAATCATTTTTGAAAAAAAAAATCATAATTTTTGAGAAAAAAAAAACATAATTTTTAAAAAAAATGTTCAGCTCTTTCAGCTAATGATGAGACTTCAACTTTTTTACTACTATTTATACTTTTTAAAATATTAAGCTTTTTAACACTTTTCACAGTTACTCCATCCACTCCAACCACACAACAGTTACTCAAGCCACGCCACCCAGTTACTCCGCCCACTCCAGTTGTAGAGGCAAGAACACTTTTCACAATTTCCCCAGAAATTGTACCTTTTCTAGTCTCACATATATTATTATTATAGCCAAATTTACCACCCTAACTCCTCCCACAGTTTTTACACTACATAGACAAGTAATATACCGAAACGTGCCGATTGTTCCCAAATGGTGTGCTATTACTTTGTGGAACGTTTCGCCAAATGGTTCACGAAATATCGTCGTTTTTGCAGCGAAATTGGTCCCATAGGAATGAATGGGGAAACTAGAGTGGGAGGTGACAAAAGCTGAAAAATCAGAACATGATTTCTAAACTGCCGCCACTCCCTCATTTTCAAGCCCACCTACACAAATCTTATATCAAAACGTTCAGCTATCCCTGCTGCCACTAAACATGTCCACGGCTAAGCCATAGTCCTGATAGTTTTCACAATATGACCATTTGTTTGCAACGCACGCCGTCCATTGATATTCATTGAAACTACACTCTAGCCCCTTCAAATTTGAAGGGCAATTTCTAAACTGCGACCGTGCCTTCAATTTTAATATTTCAGAGACATACTATGTATCAAAATCTAGGCCTGGGTCTTGTGATTCTCACAATATAAAGATCTTCGCTGTAGGATTTATAGTTTTTAAAATACGGCCATTTGAATTACAGCACAGTTACTACAGCTATCATGGTCCTGTGTATTGTGTATTGAGCAGTATTTGTGAAGCATAAAAAGGGCATGAGCGTTGCTAGGAAACAGTGGTTGTAAACACAAGATGCTGAGACCCCCCAAATGCATGTGGTCATACCTTCATCTGCTAGACTTGATAATGCTTGTAGACTCCTCCCAGTTTTTACACTACAGAGACAAGTAATATACCGAAACGTGCAGATTGTTCCCGATTGGTGTGCTAATACTTTGTGGAACGTTTCGCTGAATGGTCCACGAAATATTGTCGTTTTTGCGGCGAAATTGGTCCCATAGGAATGAATGGCGAAATGTTCAATGTCATTTAATTGGTGTGCTATTACCTTGTGGAACTTTGTGAAAAGCTGAAAAATACCAGTGTGAATCCGGCCTCAATGTCATTTAATTGGTGTGCTATTACTTTGTGGAACGTTTCACCGAATGGTTCACGAAATATCGTCGTTTTTGCGGTGAAATTGGTCCTATAGGAATGAATGGCGAAATGTTCAAAACTAAAGTGGGAGGTGACAAAGGCTGACAACCCCATGATCAGCCAAAACATTATGACCACTCCATAATCAGCCAAAACATTATGACCGCCCCAAGAAAAAAAAAATAATTTTTGAAAAAAAAAATAATTTTTGAAAAAAAAAATCATTTTTGAAAAAAAAAAACTTTTGAAAAAAATGTTCAGCTCTTTCAGCTAATGATGGGACTTCAACTTTTTTACTACTATTTATACTTTTTAAAATATTAAGCTTTTTAACACTTTTCACAGTTACTCAAGCCACTCCACCCAGTTACTCCGCCCACTCCAGTTGTAGAGGCAAGAACACTTTTCACAATTTCCCCAGAAATTGTACCTTTTCTAGTTATTAGTGGGAATGCTTTAGCAGTCCCACTATTGTTATTCGATTTTATTTATTAGTGGGAATGCTTTAGCAGTCCCACTATTGTTATTCGATTTTATTAGTGGGACTGCTTTAGCAGTCCCACTATTGTTAGTCGATTTTATTTATTTTTAATTAGTGGGACTGCTTTAGCAGTCCCACTATTGTTATTCGATTTTATTTATTTTTAATTTTAATAATTTTATTCCGTACGTTTTTTGGTTCTGCGTAACTTCTGCATACTTTCAGCTATTAAAACCATTCAAGTATTAAAAAGTTTGTCTCTTTTAGCTGAGGTGTGCTCTTTTTCAACTTTTTTTCTACCATTTATACTTTTTAAAATATTAAGCTTTTTATCACTTTTTTTAACATTGAAGTCAATGGGAGCATGCTTGAAATCCTTAAATTCTTCTTCCGCTCCCAAAAGTTTCAGCTCCTTCATACTTTCACCTAGAGACACCAAACAAACTTTAAAATGTTCACAAAATATTCAGCTATCTGGCTATATCTTTTCAGTTTGATATCTTTTACAGTTTTTGAGAAAAAGTTTTTTGTTTAGAGGTCATTTCAGGAAATTTTAGCCATTAATCAGAGTGTACTGTGTTTTGTTTTGTTGCCATGGTTACCAAAGCTTCTGTTATACACAGGGGGGGAGGTGGCTGGAGCATCTCAGCTTTGAATACAGAGCCCGGGGGAGGGGACAGACACACCATGTCCTGATTTATAATAGAGGAATATGATGGGGAAATTTTGATGGGGTAATTCTGATGGGGCAGTTTTGATGGTGGCAATATTATGGGGCAGTTTTGATGGGGCAATTCTGATGGGGCAGTTTTGATGGTGGCAATATGATGGGGCAGTTTTGATGGGGACAATTTTTATGGAGCAGTTTTAAAGGTGGCAATATGATGGGGCAGTTTTGATGGGGGCAGTTTTGATGGTGGCAATATGATGGGGGCAATTCTGATGGGGCAGTTTTGATGGTGG
This sequence comes from Lithobates septentrionalis, assembly GCA_037952835.1. Lineage (NCBI taxonomy): Eukaryota > Metazoa > Chordata > Amphibia > Anura > Ranidae > Lithobates > Lithobates septentrionalis. Next base: position 1,816,750 of record JBBDGP010000419.1, read on the forward strand.
CAATATGACGGGGCAGTTTTGATGGGGCAATTCTGATGGGGCAGTTTTGATGGTGGCAATTCTGATGGGGCAGTTTTGATGGTGGCAATATGATGGGGCAGTTTTAATGGGGCAATATGATGGGGCAGTTTTAATGGGGCAATATGATGGGGCAGTTTTGATGGGGCAATTCTGATGGTGGCAGTTTTGATGGGGACAATTTTGATGGGGCAATTCTGATGGGGCAGTTTTGATGGCAGTATGATGGGGCAGTTTTGATGGCGGCTGTTTTAACAATTTAGCTATTCAGCAATTATTTTTGAAAAAAAATATATATTTTTGAAATAAAAAAAAATTTTTTTTGAAAAAAAAAATTATTTTTGAAAAAAAAAAAAATTTGAAAAAAAAAAATATATATTTTTGAAAGAAAAATTCATTTTTGAAAAAAAAAATTACTTTTGAAAAAAAAAATACTTTTAGTTTTGATGGGGCAATTCTGATGGGGCAGTTTTGATGGGGACAATTTTGATGGGGCAATTCTAATGGGGCAGTTTTGATGGCAATATGATGGGGGCAGTTTTGATGGTGGCAAAATGATGGGGCAGTTTTGATGGTGGTAATATGATGGGACAATTTTGATGGAGCAATTCTGATGGGGCAGTTTTGATGGTGGCAATATGATGGGGCAGTTTTAATGGGGACAATTTTGATGGGGCAATTCTGATGGGGCAGTTTTGATGGTAGCAATATGATGGGGCAGTTTTGATGGTGGCAATATGATGGGGCAATTCTGATGGTTCAGTTTTGATGGGGCAATTCTGATGGGGCAGTTTTGATGGTGGCAATATGATGGGGCAGTTTTGATGGTGGCAATATGATGGGGCAATTCTGATGGGGCAGTTTTGATGGGGCAATTCTGATGGGGCAGTTTTGATGGGGCAGTTTTGATGGGGCAATTCTGATGGGGCAATTCTGATGGTTCAGTTTTGATGGGGCAATTCTGATGGTTCAGTTTTGATGGGGCAATTCTGATGGGGCAGTTTTGATGGTGGCAATATGATGGGCAGTTTTGATGGGACAATTCTGATGGGGCAGTTTTGATGGTGGCAATATGATGGGGCAGTTTTGATAGGGCAATTCTGATGGGGCAGTTTTGATGGGGCAATTCTGATGGGGCAGTTTTGATGGGGGCAGTTTTGATGGTGGCAATATGATGGGGCAGTTTTGATGGTGGCAATATGATGGGGCAGTTTTGATGGGGCTATTCTGATGGGACAGTTTTGATAGGGCAATTCTGATGGGGCAGTTTTAATGGTGGCAATATGATGGGGCAGTTTTGATGGGGCAGTTTTAATGGTGGCAATATGATGGGGCAGTTTTGATGGGGCAGTCTTGATGGGGCAATTCTGATGGGGCAGTTTTGATGGTGACAATATGGTGGGGCAGTTTTGATGGGACAATTCTGATGGGGCAGTTTTGATGGTGGCAATATGATGGGGCAGTTTTGATGGTGGCAATATGATGGGGCAGTTTTGATGGGGCTATTCTGATGGGACAGTTTTGATAGGGCAATTCTGATGGGGCAGTTTTAATGGTGGCAATATGATGGGGCAGTTTTGATGGGGCAGTCTTGATGGGGCAATTCTGATGGGGCAGTTTTGATGGTGACAATATGGTGGGGCAGTTTTGATGGGACAATTCTGATGGGGCAGTTTTGATGGTGGCAATATGATGGGGCAGTTTTAATGGGGACAATTTTGATGGGGCAATTCTGATGGGGCAGTTTTGATGGCAGTATGATGGGGCAGTTTTGATGTCGGCCATTTTAGCAATTTAGCTATTCAGCAATTATTTTTGAAAAAAAAAATATATTTGAAAAAAAATATATATTTTTGAAAAAAAAAAATTATTTTTGAAAAAAAAATGATGGGGCAGTTTTGATGGTGGCAATATGATGGGGCGGTTTTGATAGGGCAATTCTGATGGGGCAGTTTTGATGGGGCAATTCTGATGGGGCAGTTTTGATGGGGGCAGTTTTGATGGTGGCAATATGATGGGGCAGTTTTGATGGTGGCAATATGATGGGGCAGTTTTGATGGGGCTATTCTGATGGGACAGTTTTGATAGGGCAATTCTGATGGGGCAGTTTTAATGGTGGCAATATGATGGGGCAGTTTTGATGGGGCAATTCTGATGGGGCAGTTTTGATGGGGCAGTTTTGATGGGGCAATTCTGATGGGGCAGTTTTAATGGGGCAATTCTGATGGGGCAGTTTTGATGGTGACAATATGGTGGGGCAGTTTTGATAGGGCAATTCTGATGGGGCAGTTTTGATGGGGCAATTCTGATGGGGCAGTTTTGATGGGGGCAGTTTTGATGGTGGCAATATGATGGGGCAGTTTTGATGGTGGCAATATGATGGGGCAGTTTTGATGGGGCAGTTTTGATGGTGGCAATATGATGGGGCAGTTTTGATGGGGACAATTTTGATGGGGCAATTCTAATGTGGCAGTTTTGATGGCAATATGATGGGGGCAGTTTTGATGATGGCAATATGATGGGGCAATTCTGATGGGGCAGTTTTGATGGTGGCAATATGATGGGAGAATTTTGATGGAGCAATTCTGATGGGGCAGTTTTGATGGTGGCAATATGATGGGGCAGTTTTGATGGTGGTAATATGATGGGACAATTTTGATGGAGCAATTCTGATGGGGCAGTTTTGATGGTGGCAATATGATGGGGCAGTTTTAATGGGGACAATTTTGATGGGGCAATTCTGATGGGGCAGTTTTGATGGTAGCAATATGATGGGGCAGTTTTGATGGTGGCAATATGATGGGGCAATTCTGATGGTTCAGTTTTGATGGGGCAATTCTGATGGGGCAGTTTTGATGGTGGCAATATGATGGGGCAGTTTTGATGGTGGCAATATGATGGGGCAATTCTGATGGGGCAGTTTTGATGGGGCAATTCTGATGGGGCAGTTTTGATGGGGCAATTCTGATGGGGCAGTTTTGATGGGGCAATTCTGATGGTTCAGTTTTGATGGGGCAATTCTGATGGGGCAGTTTTGATGGTGGCAATATGATGGGGCAGTTTTGATGGGACAATTCTGATGGGGCAGTTTTGATGGGGCAGTCTTGATGGGGCAATTCTGATGGGGCAGTTTTAATGGGGCAATTCTGATGGGGCAGTTTTGCTGGTGACAATATGGTGGGGCAGTTTTGATGGGACAATTCTGATGGGGCAGTTTTGATGGTGGCAATATGATGGGGCAGTTTTAATGGGGACAATTTTGATGGGGCAATTCTGATGGGGCAGTTTTGATGGCAGTATGATGGGGCAGTTTTGATGTCGGCCATTTTAGCAATTTAGCTATTCAGCAATTATTTTTGAAAAAAAAATATATTTGAAAAAAATATATATATTTTTGAAAAAAAAAAATATTTTTGAAAAAAAAATGATGGGGCAGTTTTGATGGTGGCAATATGATGGGGCGGTTTTGATAGGGCAATTCTGATGGGGCAATTCTGATGGGGCAGTTTTGATGGGGCAATTCTGATGGGGCAGTTTTGATGGGGGCAGTTTTGATGGTGGCAATATGATGGGGCAGTTTTGATGGCAATATGATGGGGCAGTTTTGATGGGGCTATTCTGATGGGACAGTTTTGATAGGGCAGTTCTGATGGGGCAGTTTTAATGGTGGCAATATGATGGGGCAGTTTTGATGGGGCAATTCTGATGGGGCAGTTTTGATGGGGCAATTCTGATGGGGCAGTTTTAATGGGGCAATTCTGATGGGGCAGTTTTAATGGGGCAATTCTGATGGGGCAGTTTTGATGGTGACAATATGGTGGGGCAGTTTTGATAGGGCAATTCTGATGGGGCAGTTTTGATGGGGCAATTCTGATGGGGCAGTTTTGATGGGGGCAGTTTTGATGGTGGCAATATGATGGGGCAGTTTTGATGGTGGCAATATGATGGGGCAGTTTTGATGGTGGCAATATGATGGGGCAGTTTTGATGGGGCAATTCTGATGGGGCAGTTTTGATGGTGGCAATATGATGGGGCAGTTTTGATGGGGACAATTTTGATGGGGCAATTCTAATGTGGCAGTTTTGATGGCAATATGATGGGGGCAGTTTTGATGATGGCAATATGATGGGGCAATTCTGATGGGGCAGTTTTGATGGTGGCAATATGATGGGAGAATTTTGATGGAGCAATTCTGATGGGGCAGTTTTGATGGTGGCAATATGATGGGGCAGTTTTAATGGGGACAATTTTGATGGGGCAATTCTGATGGGGCAGTTTTGATGGCAGTATGATGGGGCAGTTTTGATGGCGGCCATTTTAGCAATTCAGCTATTCAGCAATTATTTTAGAAAAAAAAAAATTATTTTTGAAAAAAAAAAAAAATTATTTTTGAAAAAAAAAAAAAATATTTTTGAAAAAAAAAAAATTATTTTTGAAAAAAAAAATTATTTTTGAAAAAAAAAATTATTTTTGAAAAAAAAAAATTATTTTTGAAAAAAAATATATATATTTTTGAAAAAAAATTATTTTTGAAAAAAAAAATTATTTTTGAAAAAAAAAAATTATTTTTGAAAAAAAAAAATTATTTTTGAAAAAAAAAAATATATTTTTGAAAAAAAAATTATTTTTGAAAAAAAAAAATTATTTTTGAAAAAAAAAATTTTTGAAAAAAAAAAATCATTTTTGAAAAAAAAATATATATATTTATATGATGGGGGCAGTTTTGATGGTGGCAATATGATGGGGCAGTTTTGATGGTGGTAATATGATGGGGCAATTCTGATGGTGGCAATATGATGGGACAATTTTGATGGAGCAATTCTGATGGGGCAGTTTTGATGGTGGCAATATGATAGGGCAGTTTTAATGGGGACAATTTTGATGGGGCAGTTTTGATGGCAGTATGATGGGGCAGTTTTGATGGCGGCCGTTTTAGCAATTTAGCTATTCAGCATTCCCACGCATTTTCCCCAGGAAATGCATTTTCTAGTTTATTTTTAATAATTTTAATTTTATTCCGTACGTTTTTTGGTTCTGCGTAACTTCTGCATACTTTCAGCTATTAAAACCATTCAACTATCAAAATGTTCGTCTCTTTTAGCTAATGTGTGCTCTTTTTCAACTTTTTTTCTACCATTTATACTTTTTAAAATATTAAGCTTTTTATCACTTTTTTTAACATTGAAGTCAATGGGAGCATGCTTGAAATCCTTAAATTCTTCTTCCGCTCCCAAAAGTTTCAGCTCCTTCATACTTTCACCTAGAGACACCAAACAAACTTTAAAATGTTCACAAAATATTCAGCTATCTGGCTATATCTTTTCAGTTTGATACCTTTACAGTTTTTGGGAAAAAGCTTTTTGTTTAGAGGTCATTTCAGGAAATTTTAGCCATTAATCAGAGTGTACTGTGTTTGTTTTGTTGCCATGGTTACCAAAGCTTCTGTTATACACAGGGGGGGAGGTGGCTGGAGCATCTCAGCTCTGATTACAGAGCCCGGGGGAGGGGACAGACACACCATGTACTGATTTATAATAGAGGAATATGATGGGGCAGTTTTGATGGGGTAATTCTGATGGGGCAGTTTTGATGAAATATCGTCGTTTTTGCGGAAAATTGGTCCCATAGGAATGAATGGCGAAATGTTCAATGTCATTTAATTGGTGTCCTATTACCTTGTGGAACTTTGTGAAAAGCTGAAAAATACCAGTGTGAATCTGCAATTAATGTCATTTAATTGGTGTGCTATTTCTTTGTGGAACGTTTCGCCGAATGGTTCACGAAATATCGTCGTTTTTGCGGTGAAATTGGTCCCATAGGAATGAATGGTGAAATGTTCAAAACTAGAGTGGGAGGTGACAAAAGCTGACAACCCCATGATCAGTTGAAACATTATGACCGCCCCATGAAAAAAAATATATATTTTTGAAAAAAAAAAAAATTATGTTTGAAAAAAAAAAATTCTTTTTGGAAAAAAAAAATTCTTTTTGGAAAAAAAAAATTATTTTTGAAAAAAAAAATTATTTTTGAAAAAAAAAAATATTTTTGAAAAAAAAACTACTTTTAAAAAAAGTTATTTTTGAAAAAAAAATTACTTTTGAAAAAAACGTTCAGCTCTTTCAGCTAATGATGGGACTTCAACTTTTTTACTACTATTTATACTTTTTAAAATATTAAGCTTTTTAACACTTTTCACAGTTACTCAAGCCACTCCATCCAGTTACTCCGCCCACTCCAGTTGTAGAAGCAAGAACACTTTTCACAATTTCCCCAGAAATTGTACCTTTTCTAGTTCTTATTCTTATTATTATAGCCAAATTTACCACCCTAACTCCTCCCACAGTTTTTACACTACATAGACAAGTAATATACCGAAACGTGCGGATTGTTCCCGAATGGTGTGCTATTATTTTGTGGAACGTTTCGCCGAATGGTTCACAAAATATCGTCATTTTTGCGGCGAAATTGGTCCCATAGGAATGAATGGGGAAACTAGAGTGGGAGATGACAAAAGCTGGAAAATCAGAACATGATTTCTAAACTGCTGCCACTCCCTCATTTTCAAGCCCACCTACACAAATCTTATATCAAAACGTTCAGCTATCCCTGCTGCCACTAAACATGTCCACGGCTAAGCCATAGTCCTGATAGTTTTCACAATATGACCATTTGTTTGCAACTCACACCGTCCATTGACATTCATTGAAACTACACTCTAGCCCCCTCCAAATTTGAAGGGCAATTTCTAAACTGCGACTGTGCCTTCATTTTTAATATTTCAGAGACATACTATGTATCAAAATCTAGGTCTGGGTCTTGTGATTCTCACAATATAAAGATCTTCGCTATAGGATGTATAGTTTTTAAAATACGGCCATTTGTTTAGAGGTCATTTCAGGAAATTTTAGCCATTAATCAGAGTGCACTGTTAGTGTTGTTTTGTTGCCATGGTTACCAAAGCTTCTGTTATACACAGGGGGGAGGTGGCTGGAGCATCTCAGCTGATTACAGAGCCCGGGGGAGGGGACAGACACACCATGTACTGATTTATAATAGAGGAATATGATGGGGCAGTTTTGATGGGGTAATTCTGATGGGGCAGTTTTGATGAAGTAGTATTTGGGAAGCATAAACAGGGCACGAGCGTTGCTAGGAAACAGTGGTTGTAAACACAAGATGCTGAGACACCCCAAATGCATGTGACTTCATCTGCTAGACTTGATAATGCTTGTAGACTCCTCCCACAGTTTTCACACTACAGAGACAAATAATATACCGAAACGAGCGGATTGTTCCCGATTGGTGTGTTATTACCTTGTGGAATGTTTTGCCGAATGGTCCACGAAATGACGTTTTTACGGCGAAATTGGTCCCATAGGAATGAATGGCGAAATGTTCAAAACTAGAGTGGGAAGTGACAAAAGCTGACAACCCCATGATCAGCCAAAACATTATGACCACCCCATGATTAGCCAAAACATTATGACCGCCCCAAGTAAAAAAAAAAAATATTTTTGAAAAAAAAAAAAAAATTTTTTAAAAAGTAAAAAAATAATTTTTGAAAAAAAAAATCATTTTTGAAAAAAAAAATATTTTTGAAAATAAAAAAATTCATTTTTGAAAAAAAAAATTACCTTTGAAAAAAAAAATTACTTTTGAAAAAAAAAATCATTTTTGAAGAAAAAAAAATCATTTTTGATTAAAAAAAATTCATTTTTTGAAAAAAAAAATTACTTTTGAAAAAAATGTTCAGCTCTTTCAGCGAATGATGGAACTTTTTTACTACTATTTATACTTTTTAAAATGTTAAGCTTTTTAACACTTTTCACAGTTACTCAAGCCACCCCACCCAGTTACTCCGCCCACTCCAGTTGTAAAGGCAAGAACACTTTCACAATTTCCCCAGAAATTGTACCTTTTCTAGTTATATTTATAATTTGAGGCCATATTCATGTCACACATAGCCTTCTGGTTTTATTATGGTCAATCCAGGGAGAGAGTAGCGCTGTGAGCCTCCTGGTGTAAGGCTTTTTGTTGTTCGCATTCCTGGAGTAGCCAATAGGCGAGTGTACTTTCTCAGTCAGTCATAAGCAGATGATTTAGGGGAATGGTCTCTTCATCCTAAAGTGGTCCAGGACATCTGTCAGCACTGGGGGACACTGGACATAGATCTGTTGGCATCCCATTTCAACAGTAAGGTGGTCAGGTTTGTGTTTAGAAGCAGGACTACAAAGGCCTTTGCAGTGGACGCACTGCTGACCCTCTGGGATCATTTATGACTGATGTACGACTTCCCTCCTCTATAAACTTTTTCTTCGACTGCTTCGCAGGATCGGGATGGAGGTCATTCAGTTTATTTTGAAGGCACCAATTTGGCCCAGAAGGACGTGGTTTTCTGGCATTCTTCAATTTCTGGAAGAAACTTCATAGGCACTTCCAGACTGACTAGACCTTCTGTCTCAGGGATCAGTCCACCATCCTGCTGTATGGGCGCTTGTTTTGGCTTGGCTGTTGAAACCCAATTCCTGAGAGATCGTGTCTTTCTGACTCCCTTATTGATACGTTACTTTAGGGCTGCATGATTAATCGTTAAAGAATCGAGATCGGGATTCTACCCCCCTCGCGATCTTAACACAGCATTTTCCTGAATCCGTGCAGAGAGTTCTTTGCTCACAGCTGACAGCTGTCAAAAAACAGAAACAAACTAGGCAGCCTGCCAAGTTAATCACAACATCGCTTAGGCGAGATAAAGAGAAACCTTGTAACACTATGGGGTTTATTTACTAAAGGCAAATCCACCTTGCACTACAAGTGCACTTGGAAATGCAGTCGCTGTAGATCTAAGGGGGACAAGAAATAAAAACAGCATTTTTGCTTACCCATGATTGGATGATAGAAATCAGCAGAGCTTCCCCTCATTTCGATCTTCCCCTCATTTCGATCTTCCCCTCATTTCGATCTTCCCCTCATTTCGCTCTTCCCCTCATTTCGCTCTTCCCCCGCATTTCGCTCTTCCCCCGCATTTCGCTCTTCCCCCGCATTTCGCTCTTCCCCCGCATTTCGCTCTTCCCCCGCATTTCGCTCTTCCCCCGCATTTCGCTCTTCCCCCGCATTTCGATCTTCCCCCGCATTTCGATCTTCCCCCGCATTTCGATCTTCCCCCGCATTTCGATCTTCCCCTCAGATCTACGACGACTGCACTTCCAAGTGCACTTGCAGTGCAAAGTGGATTTGCCTTAAGTAAATAAACCTCTTAGTCCTTTTAGATCAACGGAATGAACTTCGGTCTGTAAATGAGCTCAGTTTAATCATGTAAAGTCTAAACCTTTTTTTCTGACACTTGTTGCTTACAAGTTAACCACTTGCCGACCAGCCGCCGTCATTAAACTGCGGCAGGTCGGCACGATCCCGTGAACCGTCATAGCTGTACGTTGGCTCCTTTAAGCAGGATAGCAGGCGCGCACTGCACTGCGGGGCTGCCGATGCTCGTGAACGGCGATCGCGATGACAGCCGGCCAAGTGCGATCACGGGCACGAGAGGCAGAACAGGGATGCGTGTGTGTGTGTGTGTAAACACACACACATGCATCCCTGTTCTGTGAGGAGAGGAGATGCAGATCGTGAATTCCTAATAGCTGGGAACCACGATCTGTCATCTCCTATGGTCAGCCCCCTCTCCCTACAGTTAGAACATACTAGGGAACACAGTTAACCCCTTGATCGCCCCCTAGTGTTAACTCCTTCCCTGCCAGTGACATTTATACAGTAATCTGTGCATTTTTATATCACTGATCACTGTATAATTGTCAATCGACCCAAAAATGTATCAAAAGTGTCCGATGTGTCCGCCATAATGTCGTAGTCTCGATAAAAATTGCAGATCGCCGCCATTACTAGTAAAAAATGCCATAAATCTATCCCCTATTTTGTAGACGCTATAATTTTTGCGCAAACCAATCAATATATGCTGCTTGCGATTTTTATTACCAAAAATACGTAAAAGAATACATATCGGCCTAACTAAAAAAAAAAAAATGGGGATATTTATTATAGTAAAAAGTGCAATATATTTCTGTTTTTTTTTTTTTTTTTTCAAAATTGACGCTCTTTTTGTTTATAGCGCAAAAAATAAAAACCGCAGAAGTGATCAAATACCACCAAAAGAAAGCTCTATTCAGTTAAAGCAACGCAGTGCCATATCGCAAAAAATGGCGGCCAAATCTTCCAGTGCTGAAGTTGTTAAAATCAGTATTTTTTGCTAGAAAATTACTTGGAACCCCCAGATAGATAGATAGATAGATATTAGCAGAGACCCTAGAGAATAAAATGGCAGTTGTTGCAATATTTTATGTCACACTGTATTTGCTCAGCTGTCTTTCAAACGCAATTTACTGTTTACAATTCAACCGAAGGGTGCTGGCAGCAGGAGGGGTTATATGGGCTTTCTTAACAACTGTGTTTGCCAGTGTCCTTATCTGAAGGTAGCAGCATATAACCCATGGTCCAATCTTAAAAAGTGCCTGTGTCCTGTACTGTACGCCAAGAAAACTATTTTACAGGTAAATCAAGTATCCCTTTTTATAGACACTTGGGCAACTAGAGTGTTAAGTATTTGAGTCTTAGACGGCAACATGTATTTTAGCCCTACAGGATAACATAACTGGTTTTGTTTAGGCTGAGCCAACATTTTGTTTTATAACTCTACAAATACAAATTTGGTTGCCTTATGTCAAAAAAAAAAAAAAAAAAATTAATTCTGGATTTAGGAATTTTCACCTTTCTGGGGCATTCCTGCAGTAATGTTTTCTTATGTGACTAACTTGGTTTACTCTTCGCAATTGATTAGGAGCCTATATAATGACCACTGTGTTTCTGTGGTCTCTGATTGTATAAAACCCCATACACATGGGTTGAATATTGGATGGTATCGGCCGGTTCAATAGAAACCTGCCGACATTTGGCCTGTGTGTACGGCAGCCGGTCCGGCTTCTATCAATCGACATCTGATTACCGCTCTCAGCAAATGGCCATTCCCCCTGTGAGAACACAATAGCTCAGCGGGTAGATCGCTGTTCTAACATCAGATTGTTCATATAGAATCTCCTCCCGAGCTCTTTGCTGTATTTCTTTTCGTTCAGACTGCTGGGTTGAATGAAAAAAAAATGATAATGTGTACCAGGCTTAAGATGTTTGGGTAGACAAGATCTTTTGAGCCGTCCTTCATGCTTTGTTAACCTGACGTGTAAACCATGTTAGGCTAGGGAAGAGTTTTTTGACTGTGACATGAGCTACAGTCGTTAAACATCTACTTTTATATTTCTTGTATCCTAAATATAGCTGTAAAGTGGACTTAATAATAATCACGTTTCAACAGGGCATACAATGCATTAAAAAACAAAAAAAAAACAAACAGTGCTTCTAAGCTTCCACTAGTAACCTAAAACCTAGGCAGCATAGAAAAAATGGACAGCTCCTGCCTTCTGCTTGGACATTCTGTCTTCTACCTGCTGGATGAAAGCGGGGAAGGAGGGGATCACAAGGGATAGGAGAGGACACCCAGGCAGGCTGTTCTACAGGTTCACTGTCTCCTGCACATGCACTTCTCACTCCCTCTAGCAGCAATAGTCTGCAGCCACCACTGGACCTAGCAGTGCAGGGAGCTCAGTTTGCACAGCCTTGTATACCTGAGCAGAAGGGCGGGCGCATTCATCTTGGAAGCAGCAGCACAAATGAAACACCTGCTCACTCCTCACCACCGCATGTAGCCAGCATGGCGACCCCTACTGATGTGCGCTCTAGGCTGGCGCCTACCTTGCCTAGTGGTAGCGCCGGCCCTGTGTGCTACTATACTGTATACTTAAAAACAGGACATAGAACATTATGAGACATTACTAATGATTATTTACAAATTAATAAATGTATCTTAAACACTCCTGTAAGAATTTGTGTTTCTTGTCTATATCTGAGATGGCAAGACCATCCAAAAGTGAATGCCCAGTTTTTGGTCAACTCTGGTGTGTTTTGTAATATTTTCAACTTTTAATTTTTATTTACAGGGGACCAACTATAACTGTTAAACACTCATACTAGTTAGCATATTTTTGAGGTGCAGAAATGTGTATATACTTTTGGTAAGCATCACATTAGTAGGGAAGATTTTCTTTTACAGCTTTAATGAGTTATTTTCTATCCTTTGCCAGTTGATTCCCCTGCTGCTGCACTTGACAAGCCGTCTGCAAGGTGTACGTGCGCTTGGACAGACAGGAGCTGACACTGGCAATCCAGAGGATGCAAAGAGACTTCAGAAAAGACAAAAGACACGGAGGACGTAAAGAAAAAAGCACCATGGTGTGAAGTGACATCGAAGTCATGCTTGGACCCTTGGGACATGTTAAGAAAACTCTTTTCTCTAGAAGAACCAGACTTCAAATACAGTTTTACTTGATCCCATTTTTTTCTTTAAATACAGACTGACTTGTTTTGTACATTTTGGATGTCCGTGAAAAGATTCTAAATTTAATTTAGCTTGGAAATGAACAGATGTGACCACTTTTTGTAATTTTCAACTGAAGATAATTTATTTTTTTTTATCACTGAAAAATTTGTTGACATACTTGACCCTTACCTTATGTAAAATGAATGCATCTCAAACCGATTTCCCAAGGAAGCTCCAATAAAAACAGCATGATTTTCTTTTTAACTTACGGTGTTATATTTAGTTTCCTAAATATTGAATCTGTGTTTCATGAGTCGGATGATTGGCTTTTTCTTGATCATTGTTTTTAGTCACAGTGATTGTCTCGAAGCCATCTGCCATATCTGGAAATTAGACATTTGCCTTATTTGTTACTAGAATGGCCACACCAAGTATTACAGCAGTAGCATTTAGTGTTGTCACTGTGGAGATTCAGAGCAAGACAAGGTGAGTATGCAGAAGTAGTAGTAATTTCATATTCGTGGTTAGAATCGGGATCGTGGAGTTTATCTTACTGGGTTAAAGCCAGGGTCAGAATTTAGGGGGTTAACTACGCATTTGGGAGGGTATGTAGATAAAACCCTTAGTGATGCCACCCACTGGCCCTTCGAGTAGGTCTCAATGCTGGGAGGTGGGACAGAATTCCTGATTTATGTGATCACATGGCCCAGAACCCAGAGTGAACACTCTCTCAGCACAGAATCCTTGGAGTCCCATAGATGCATATGTGTGGTGTGTAGGTTTTGAGTACTATGCAGCATCCTGTATAAGAGTGTGTTTGTTTTTTGTTATTTTTAACCTCGCTTGCCGCAGTGGCAATAGTTTCAGCAGAAGGGGGGGGGGGTTGAGAGAATCCGCAGCAGGGACACAGCAATAAAAGATCTGATGGGTTCTAGCCTTAGGTGGGCAAAAACTGTAGGCTCTAGAGATCACCAATATCTGTGGTTTGATCATAGAAAAAAAAAACTGAACATTCATAAAAAAAAAAAATTTTAGCTTTCAAAAGGATGCGTTTTGCAGATATATTGGGGGCATGCCCAATACATTACTTGGTTTTGATGTAGCATGATTCAGTTCTCAACTAGCACTATTAGTCTACCATCCTCGGGGCATCTAGATTTTCCCATTTACGTCTTTCAGGACAGCACCATAGAGAGACCTTGACTCCTCCCCTTCTGAGGAAACACCGCCTTCAAATTTTAGATTTAAACCTCACCGCTTCCCCCCGGCCCCTCAGTTCTGGTGTTTCCTCCGGTGGGGAGACATCGCAAGGAACCTGGGCTAAACAGCCAGGGAGGCTGAGGCTAATTGCAGGCTGAGCAGAGGGGGGTGGATCGGGCGCTCTCTCTCTCTGTCTCTCTCCTGCTCATTTTCCTAAAAAGACTGCAGTCTAAGGGGCTAGTGTGGCTGGGTACCTTTTTAAAGACTGCACATCACGCTCCTCCAGCTTCTCTTAGTGAAGCTGTAAGCTGGAGGGGTCCGTTTTCGTTTTGCCTAGCAGTGGCATAGGCGGAGGCACAGGAGACCGCCCTGCACTAGCAGCCAGCGTGGGAGCTCTGAGCGCTGGGTCGGAGGGCGGGTGACGTCATTTCCGGCGGAGGTCAGTGCTTCCGTCTGACCCGTCACTTCCGGTTCCGGTCGCGGTGATGAAAACGGACCGCGCGTTCGGCTGGTGCTGCCTCTGACCTGCTGTGGGGACAGCATACAGAAGCTTGGAACACCACTGTGCTCTAAAGGAGATGTCGGAAGCAGAGGCTTCAAGAACCGCTCCAGGAGAATCCTGCACCAGCCACTCCAAGGTAAGAGGAACCCTGGGGTGGTGTTCCCTTACCGATTCCATTTAAGCTCCACAGGTGTAGAACTCCCCTTGGTGGTGAGGGGGGAGGGTGTGACTGGGTCCCTGGTGGTGGTCGGTCCCGGGAAGTGCACCCCTGGTGGCCCTCTGTGTTAGTGTTGGTGGATAGGTTTGCTGATTGCTCCCTCTTTTTTAACTTATTTTACAGGGCAAAGCTACAGAGAAAAGCAAGTCGCCCCACAGTACCAAGAAAAAATGCCCCTCATGCAGAATCACAATGGGGGAGTCTTGGTCTAAGCCCCTCTGCAGGGAATGTATAGAGGGGTTAGTGAGGGAGCAGTCTGAAGAACAGTCTTCAGATTTAGCAGCATCCGTTAAGGAGCTTTCTAATACGGTGCAGACCTTTAAGGCACTATTTTCCAGTCTTCAGTTGCCACAGCCGCAGGTTATTCCTCCACCAACACAGCTGAGTGTCCCTCAGTCCTTAATGGATGCTCCCTCGGGAAGTGGAGAGAATCCAGGAGGTGCCAGACTCGAGGTTGAGGAAGAGCCTGATAGCGACTCTTCAGAGCCCCAGGGGGAATCAGAGGGAGAGGAGGTGGAAGGGGAATCCATTAGATCCTCTCGATACAAGCTTTCCCTAGAAGAGGTGGAGGAGCTCCTAGGAGCCATTCATACCACCCTAGGAATCCAGGAGGAAAGAAAAAAGCTTTCACTCCATGACCAGATGTATAAGGGACTAGGGGAACATAAAAGGAAGGTGTTCCCGGTCCATGAGGTCTTGGTCGACGCCATCAAAAAAGAATGGCAAGACCCCAAAAGGAAACCTTTCCTTTCAAGAGCACTTAAGCGTAGGTTCCCCTTTGCAGAAGAGGAGGCGCTGGTATGGAACAAATCTCCTAAGCTAGACGCAGCCTTTTCGCAGGTCTCTAGGCACACTGACTTGGCCTTTGAGGACATGGGGGCACTCCCAGATCCCATGGATAAGAGGATAGATTCCCTTCTGAAAAAATCCTGGGACTCTTCCCTAGGGAACCTCAAACCCGCCATGGCGTCCACAGTCGTGGCACGAAACATGGAATACTGGCTGACGCAAATTAAAGCGCACATAGAGGCAGGAACACGTAAGGAAACAATCCTGTCGTCTTTCCCCATGCTCCTGAAGGGAGTAGCTTATCTGGCAGATGCTTCAGCTGAATCGGTGCGTATGTCCGCAAGATCAGCCGCATTGTCTAATTCGGCAAGAAGAGCCTTATGGCTTAAAACATGGCAGGGAGATACCGCATCCAAGGTTAAACTTTGCGGCATTCCTCTCACGGGGGACTTGCTTTTCGGACCAGGTCTGGAAGCCGTGTTGGATCGAACGGCTGACAGAAAAAAGGCATTCCCTTTTAAAAGGAAACCGGCAGAGACTAAAAGAAAGTCTCGGCCCTGGAAGAAATTGGACCCCCCAAAATCTGATCAACAGAAAAAGGGGTGGGGACAAAAAGGGAAAGGGCGTGGGGGGGCTATTTTTCGCCCTCCTGAACAGCCCAAAAAGACAAAGTGACAGAATAACGGTGGGAGGAAGATTGGGGGCCTTCCTTCCACAGTGGGAGATGATCACCTCCAACCATTTTATTTTGGAAGTCATAAGAAGAGGGTACAGGTTAGAGTTTGCAGAACCTCCACCATGCAGACTCCTGGTAACCACGCTACCGAAATGTGCAGAGAGGTCAGCGGCTCTCCTTTCCTCCCTCCAGGAGTTGGAGGAACAGGAGGTGGTAGTTCGAGTTCCAGAAGGAGAGACGGGCAGAGGCTTTTACTCCCACATTTTTGTGGTGCGCAAACCCTCGGGGAAGTTCAGGCTCATCCTGAACCTGAAGCCTCTGAACGTCTCGCTCACCTACAGGAGGTTCCGAATGGACTCGATCTATTCAGTAAAAACGCTCCTTCCTCCGAACTGCTTCATGGCATCGGTAGACTTGAGGGATGCCTACCTGCACATTCCCATTGCAGATCAGTGTCAGAAGTTCCTCAGGCTGGCGGTAAATACCAGAGAAGGGACGTTTCATTGGCAATTCAGGGCCCTTCCCTTCGGGCTATCCTCGTCCCCCCGCATCTTCACCAAAGTCATGGTAGAAGTCTTGGCTTTCCTACGGATCAAGGGCATCTCAGTGATCGCATATTTAGACGATCTACTACTTTTTGCCTCTTCCCCGGAACAACTGTCACAGGACCTACAGTTCACAAGGAACATTCTAGAGGGTCTAGGTTGGCTCTTAAATCTGGAAAAGTCCAATTTGACTCCATCGCAAAAGGTAGTCTTTTTAGGTTACCTGTTGGATTCAACAAAACAGAAGGTCTTCCTGCCAATGGAGAAGATCCAGAAGGTAGACAAGGCAATGTTGTTACTCCAGGGCAGCCAACAAATATCAGTAAGAAAGGCTATGTCAGCCTTAGGGTTACTGACGACAGCACTTCCAGCAGTTCAATGGGCAGGGTTACACTTTCGCCCTTTACAACTCTTCATCCTGAGTACTTGGGACCACAGTCAGGGGTCTTTGGACTCCCTGATAACCATACCAGACCAGGTCAAGAGATCCCTATGGTGGTGGCGAAGAGAGGCCCATCTCTCACAGGGTCTGGAGTGGGTGCTGCCGGTGTCCAGATGCGTCACGACCGATGCGAGTGGCAGAGGTTGGGGGGCGCATATGGAGGACCGGGTGGCTCAGGGCGTCTGGCGGAGGGAGGACGTAAGAAGATCCTCCAACTGGAAAGAGCTGAGAGCAGTAGCCTTGGCACTCAGAGCCTTTCAAAAGGAACTTCAGGGACAGCATGTGAGAGTCCGGTCGGACAACTCCTCAGCTGTAGCCTACATAAACAGGCAGGGGGGTACAAAAAGCAGGCCCTTGTGGACCCTGGTAGAAAGCATTCTCAAATGGGCCGAAATAAATGTCCTATCCCTCTCGGCAGTGCATCTGGAGGGGGAACAAAATCTGGTGGCAGATTTCCTCAGCAGGAAACGGCTAAGAGAAGGCGACTGGGTTCTGAACCAGGGGGTTTTCGAGGAAATATCCCAGAAATGGGGAAGGCCATGCATAGACCTCTTTGCCTCGAGAGAGAACAGGAAGGTGCATCTCTTTTTCTCCCTAAACAGGTGGGATGGAGCTCTAGGGGTAGACGCACTGGCTCAGAGTTGGACTTTCGACAGGTGTTATGCCTTCCCCCCACCTGTACTGATCCCAGCCGTTCTAAGAAAGTTCCAGCTGGAAAACACAACCCTCATTCTTATTGCGCCACATTGGCCCAGGAGGCCTTGGTTCTCCATCCTGAGAAGTCTGGCAGCGGAACCCCCCTGGCTTTTGCCAGTTCAGGAGAATCTCCTTTCCCAGGGGCCAATCTGTTGTCCCCAGGTGGGGAGATGGAACCTCGCGGCTTGGCTACTGAGGAGGGATTGTTGAAGAGCAGGGGTTTCTCAGATAACTTAGTGAAGACCCTCCTAAATTGCAGGAAAAAAGAGACCCAGGCTATCTACCAAAAAACGTGGAAGCGTTTTAATAGCTGGTGCACAGAGACTTCCTTTGATGTTCACAGCTCTATAGCGGTCTTAGAGTTCCTGCAAGCAGGGGCGGACAAGGGTTTAGCCCTTGGCACCCTGAAAGGACAGGTTTCCGCTGTAAGTGTGTTTCTGGAGAAACAACTGGCCTCCGATCCTTGGATCGTTAGATTTTTTAAAGCATTGAGTAGGCAGAGACCTTTGAGGGTCTCCCCCTTCCCAATGTGGGATCTTTCTTTGGTCTTACAAGCGCTTACAGGGGAACCTTTTGAGCCATTGGAGACGTGTACGCTAAAATGGATTAGCCTCAAAACGGTGTTTTTGGTGGCAATCACTACGGCAAGAAGGGTGAGTGAACTCGAGGCCCTCTCCATTAGGGCACCCTTTTTTCAGATATTTCCGGACCGGGTCATTTTTAAAACCGATCCGGCCTTCTTGCCAAAGGTGGCCTCGGGTTTCCATAGAGGCCAGGAAATTGTTTTGCCCACCTTTTGTTCGAATCCTGTGAGGGAACAGGAACATAGGTTTCATAAACTAGATGTAAGAAGGTGTGTCCTGCAGTACTTGGAGGATACAAAACCATTTAGAAAATCTGATTCCTTTTTTGTGTTATTTTCAGGAACCAAGAAGGGAGACAGAGCCTCTAGGCGCACCATAGCTAGGTGGTTAAGGTTAGCCATCAGCCAGGCCTATATAATTAGCGGGTTGGAAGCCCCCAAAGGTATCAGGGCACACTCCACTAGGGCAGTGGCGACCTCTCAGGCCGAGTGGGCTGGTGCGTCTCCGGAGCAGATCTGTAGAGCGGCAACGTGGTCCAGATTCGACACGTTCGTGAAACACTACAGATTGGACCTTCTGTCAGCAAAAGACCAGGCTTTTGGGCGTAAGGTTCTGCAGGCAGTAGTCCCACCCTAAGGTAAGGTGCTCGCTCATCCTCTCTATGGTGCTGTCCTGAAAGACGTAAATGGGAAAATCGGAGTTACTTACCGGTAACGTCCTTTTCCAGGAGTCTTTCAGGACAGCACAGTTACCCACCCTACTTTAGGGACATTCGTGAAGAGTTCATCGCAGAAGAACGTCAGGTAAGATCAGAATTATTATGACATGTTCTTGTGTCTCCCCAGCTAACCGGAGGTCCTCTTGAAGAACTGAGGGGCCGGGGGGAAGCGGTGAGGTTTAAATCTAAAATTTGAAGGCGGTGTTTCCTCAGAAGGGGAGGAGTCAAGGTCTCTCTATGGTGCTGTCCTGAAAGACTCCTGGAAAAGGACGTTACCGGTAAGTAACTCCGATTTTCTTTCTCCACCATTGGGGGGGTGGGCAAGGTAAATCTTTCACCTTCAGGTTATATTGCGGCCTACAGGGGGATTGAACTCTGGGAAACTAAAAGAAAAACTATAGGCCAGTCTAGACTTACCCCTCCTACTACCAGCATTCCTCTTTTTTTTTTGGGGGGGGGGGGGGGCAGAGGTTGCAGGAAAAAAAACAGGTGTTCCAATCCATCGCCACTCCATCCAAAACTAAAGAATTCAATTTGCCTTTAGTTAAACTTTAACAGGGCCACAGACCAAAGGCACCCACATCCTCTGTCACTTGGAAGTGCCTCTGTGAATGGTGTGAACTATTTATGGGTGCTGTAACTATGGCAACGTTTTTCAGGGGTATGCCCCCTTTCTTAAACCCTGTCCAAATGATAACTATGAATAGCAGTATTGGCAGCAGGAATTAGAATCACATTTCAGCATAAAGGAAACACAATAAAACATAACTATAATACGCCATTACAGCAAATTGAGGGATTATAAAAACAAATTAAAGGATAAGTTCACTTTAAAAAAATAATTGCACATTTTTTTGCAGGTAAAAAAAGTGCATTTTTTTTTTTTGTTGCAGGAGCCTGGAAAGCATTGCACCAGTGTTCAGCAGATCACACGTGTGAGCCGATACTGCCTGACAGGAAGGCTCGAAGTACCACAGCACTCAACAGTGCCTTGATAGTTTATTGAGAACTACAAGCTGACAGCTGCTAAAGAATGTCAGGTCTTGTAGTTCATTTGGGCACAGAGCAAATAGTGGCAGCTAGTACGGGGAACTTCTCCCTGTACTGCTGCCACTGTGATTTGGGGAAGGGGCAGTGGCTGCAGCATTGGAAACATGTTAAATGTTCCACCCTAAAATTTGGATGGAACATAGAACATGTTCCCGAAGGTGAACTTCTCCTTTAATAACTAAAAAACAGAAAACTAAACAGCTCTGTCATTACAGGTAAATAATATATTTTGGCCACTAGATGGAGGAATATAGCTAAAACATACATAGAGGCACTCACCATGTATCAAATTCTAAAAATGCTTACACAAATGGTTAATAACTGTTAAATTGGGAACAGTAAGGAAAAAATTCTAGTCATGTAAAATTAAAAGATAATATGACCACAAAACTGATGTTTTATACACACTGCAATAGATCACAAGCGAAGAACAAGGAACACAGGGACATGACCTCAAACTAGCGAGAGGACAGTTCAAAACCAATCTTGGAAAGTTTTTTAACCAAATAAGCAGATTGGAATACACTTCTAGCAGAGGTAGCAAGTCGGTGAACAGTAAGGCACTGTGATTTGGAATCGTGGGCAGAATCTGTGTTTTCCTGCCTGCGATTCCAAGTCATGAAATAGCATGCGATGCGTGTTTGGGTGCCATTCATCCTCAATGACACCCCAAATGCAATGTGATTTTGCTACAATTGTGTGACGTGTGCCTTTCTCAAAATTTGGTCCTTGGGCTTCTTTGCCATGACAAACGCACATAGGCCCCTAAGTACGACATGTGGAAAACACGAGCTCCCACTACGTGAAGTGTGCCTGGGACAAACATGGATTTATACTCAGACAAAATAGTTATTTTAGCCACTCTGTGTGTTAAGTATTGACCACGTCACAATTTTTCTAGGTAAATATACACTCACCGGACACTTTATTAGGTACACCTTGCTAATACCAGGTTGGACTCCGTTTGCCTTCAGAACTGCCTTAACTCTTCGTGGCATAGATTCAACAAGGTGTTGGAAACATTCCTCAGAGATTTTGGTCTATATTGACAAGATGGCATCATGCAGTTGCTGCATATTTGTCAGCTGCTCATCCATGGTGCAAATCTCCTTTTCCGCCACATCCCAAAGGTGCTCTATTGAATGGAGATCTGGTGACGGTGGAGGCATTATCCTGCTGGAAGTAGCCATCAGAAGATGGGTGTGTAGTCATAAAGGGATGGGTGTGGTCAGCAACAACACTGTCCGTGGCGTTTAAATGATGCTCAATTGGTACCAAGAGGCCCAAAGTGTGCCAAGAAAATATCCACCCAAAAAAAACACATAATATCCCAAGCGCTAAAAGCTGTGAGTCAAATCCCTGTTTGGGCAGAAGAAAAAAAATAACCAGTGCAGGTGTCAGTTTGCATATTGGAAGAATACAGTATAAAACCAAATGAAACTAATTAGTGTTCAGTAGTCTAAATGGCATGCGCTTTATCAAGTCACAGAGAAGATGCCATACAGAAGATTTAAAGCCCAATGCATGTCAGTTACGGGGTATGGAGTGGGCAGAGCTGACAGCGGACTTGATATCCAATTATGTCCAGTGTGTCCAATGATCATGTACCTAGGCATTCCGTTCTACCGGACCTAATCAGAAATGTTTAAATACCATGTTTTAATCGATAGGTTATCCTACCAATTTTGATGCTTTGTACTTTAATTAAACAATTAATAAATTTATATTTTTTGATAATACTGTAAGTATTCTTGACATGATTAAATATTTGTTGCCAAAGTAACCCCTTACCCGGCTAGCTAGAACCGGGTGTTCCTTTTTCTTTTTATTGATATCCAATTAACCCATCAATGCCCTCACTATCAAAAACTGTCAACAAATTCTTACACATCGGATGCAATAAATACAATTTTTAACACATGTAAATAAAAATGTTATATCCAAAATTTAAAATGCTTTTTCTTATTGGTGCATATTAAAGAAAAAAAAAATGTTATTGACTTGGATTTATTACCGTAAATAATAACTCCATATAGTTGCTATAGGCAACTCAATCTCAAAGTGAAAGATGATAATGTTGTTATTAATACTACTCTCATACTAGTATATACAAAAAGTTATATAATGGCAATAATAACTTAAACCAAAAAAATAAATCCTTTTTTATAAAGAAACGTTCCTTTATTGCTTTTTTGGTTGTTTACGATTATGATTTTTATGATTTGGCATTTCTTATCTACTTGCCGTCCGCGCTATAGCCGAAAGACGGCTACAGAGTGGTCCTTAATTGCCGGGAGGGCATCCATGGACGTCCTCCCGAGCAAGCGCACGGCGCGTTCTGTGATTACCGAGTCTATGAGACTCAGTTGATCACAGATCCGAGTAAGGGGTTGATCCTGGCCTCTTACATCACGTGATCAGCTGTCAGCCAATGACGGCTGATCACGTGATGTAAACAGAAGCTCGTAATCTGTATGTTTTTTTTCTCATGCTGTCAGTGTGAGGGGAAAAAAAAAAAAGATCACCGGCTTCTGTGAGAGGGAATTCAGTCCCTCGCACAGAAAACTGGGGCTGAATTTTCTGTGCCCACCAGTGTCAGCTGCCAGTGCCCACTGTGCCACCTACCAGTGCCAACCACCAGTTCTGCCAATCAATGCCTGTCGGTGTCTCATAATCAGTGCTGCCTATCGGTGTCACCTATCAGTGCCGATTATCAGTGCCCATCAGCTCAGCCTCATCAGCGCACATCAGTGAATGAGAAAAATTACCGGTTTTCAAAATTTTATAACAAACTATGAAACAGTTTTTTTTTGTTTTTTTAAACTTTCAATCCTTTTTTGTTTTATTTAGCAAAATATAAAAAAAAAAACCAGCAGCAATTAAATACCACCAAAAGAAAGCTCTATCTATGTGAAAAAAATGATAGAAATTTAATTTGGGTACACTGTTGCATGACCATGCATATGTGATTCAAAGAGTGACAGCACTGAAAGCTGAAAATTAGTCTGGGCAGGAAGGGGTTTTAGTGCCCAGAAAGCAAGTGGTTAATAATAGTTTTCATTTAGGTTATTATTACCATTCTATAACTTTTTGTATAGAACTGGTGTGAGAGTAGTGTTAATAACAATATTATCATCTTTAGCTTTTTCCTGTTTTTTTTTTCCTTTTTTATTAAGCACCAATAAGATAATACATTTTTAATTTTGAATATAACATTTTTATTTACATATGTTAATTGTATTAATTGCATCCAATGTGTAAGAATTTGTGGAGTTTAGAATGTGAGGGCATTGATGGGTCACTTGGATTTCAAGTCTGCTGTTAGCTCTGCCCACTCCACGCCCCCAGATTAACATGCATTTGGCTTTAAATCTTCTGTTTGCTGTCTTCTCCGTGACTTGACAAAGCGCATGCATACAAAACGTGTTGTCACGGCAACACACACGCATACTGGTTTCCTGCGGCTTCCATCTTGTTCCTGGTTGTGGGCCAACAGTGACGTTATACGGGCACGCCTGTGTGTCCCGGCTCGGCTTCCCAAGCGGCTGGATTACGTCTCTCAGGGCATGGTTATTGGCGCCCTTCCATACACTCCGACTGGATGACAGTTTCTTTTTTTGACTTTTTGATTCTTCCTGCAGCCGCTTTTTGTGTGACCCCCCCACCGGTATACTCACTTGGTTTGTCCATGATTAGGGTGTATTATCCTATAAACTGTCCAGGTGCCACCTGTTTTTACTCTACATTAAGATGCAATAAGCATTCTCATTAGATGGAGGGATTGAGCCTTAAGAATTTATGATTTCTTGGCCATTTTTCAGAGAATATAAATGATAACACAAAAAATGTCTTTCACTCATGGTTAGTGTTTGGCTAAAGCCATTTATTATGAATCAACTGTGTTTACTCTTTTTAACCACTTCAATACAAGGCCATAGTAAAATGGCATCCTCTACTTTCTGAAGGGATATCTGAATGATGCCTATATGTACAGGCATCATTCAGATATCATTCTTTCCAGCCAGCGATTCTGTGCACGATAAGAATGATCATAGCAGCAATTCCGCCGCTTGATCGTTCTTATAGGCTTGGGGAGGGGACATCCCCCCCCCCTCTCCAGCCGCCATCTGGGCTCTCCCGTGCCATCGGGGGCCCAGGGAAAGAATCGGCCAGTGCCGGATGACGACGATAGGGATGACTGGTGACCAGATGATCACCAGTCATCTCTATGACCGTCGGAGGCCTGGGCGCGACGTTATGACATCACGCCTGGGTTCTCGGATGTCAACAAAGCCGCGATCGCGGCTATCAGCATGAGATCGGTGAATTTTTTTTCACAATCTCATGCTTTCCAGCCTGGAGGAGAGATGTGGGGTCTTATTGACCCCGCATCTCTCCATAAAGAGAACCTGTCACATAGATTCCTATTACAAGGGATGTGTACATTCCTTGTAATAGGAATAAAAGTGCTAAAAAAATAAAAATGTAAAGAAAAGTGTAAAAATAAAAAAAATTACGTAAAAAAATTTAAAACGCCCCTGTCCCCGGTAGCTTGCGCTCAGAAGCGAACGCACACACTAGTCCCGCCTGGTAACCTGTAAAAATTTTCAAAGCATCGCCTATGGAGATTTTTAAGTACCGACGTTTGGCGCCATTCCATGACTGTGCGCAATTTTAAAGCGTGACATGTTAGGTATCTATTTATTCGGCGTAACATCATCTTTCACATTATACAAAACATTGGGCTAACTTTACTGTTTTGTTATTTTTTAATTCATGAAACCGTTTTTTTTTTCCAAAAAAAAAGGCATTTGAAAACTTATTGCACAAATACCATGCAAGATAAAAAGTTGCAATGACTGCCATTTTATTCCCTAGGGTGTCTGCTAAAAAAAACCATATATAATGTTTGGGGGTTCTGAGTAATTTTCTAGCAAAAAAATTATGATTTTTTACATGTAAGAGAGAAGTGCCAGAATAGGCCTCGTATTGAAGTGGTTAAATCATAATGGCAACATAAACTAACCAAATGACCCTGATTAAAAGTTTACATACTCTGGTGATTTTGGCCTGATAACATGTACACAAGTTGACACAAAGGGGTTTGAATGGCTGATGTGGGATCCTCTGCTCAAAGAGGGGCTTAAACCAGAGTGCTTGTGTCTCATTACCTCCAGGAAGAGAAGAGCCCCAGGTGCTGGCTAAATGCTGAAGTAGAAGAGAACAAGAAGACCTGGACAGCCGCACACCAGAATGGATAAATCCGTCTTTTTATTCAAAATACAGGATCATGGGGTACACAACACGACTGGGGTGGTACAAAAATATCTGACATGTTTCACACTTACACCAAATGCTTACTCATAGCTATTAAAGGTAACCACCCTCACCTGTGATCTGTTTGCTTGTAATTAGTGTGTGTATAAAAGGTCAATGAGTTCCTGGACTCCTGACAGACCCTTGCATCTTTCTTGTCAAAAGAAGTTTCTTGAGTATACAATGTTATAAAGATACATAAAGTAAGTTTACAAGGATCTATAAAGTAAGCTCATTGTTTTACAGTAGGGTTTATATAGGTAAATATCATGGAATTTCAAATATTAAACATCGGGTTCACGTAAACCTAAATTAAAGATATATATCATTTCCTTAGTTACTTTTGTAGGTATTTAAATGATTTATACCTACTATACATATTGTTTACAAGTAGAGTGTATATAGGTCAAATAAATTCTGATAATGAGCTTTAATCGTAAGGTGGAGAAAAGGAAAGAGAAAGAAGAAAAAGGGTTGAAAGGTAGAGGTATGGTCCACAAGGTTGTCCCGCTCGTCAGTTTATTATTCTTTTTAGTTCTCTTTGAAGCCTTAGAATGGGTGTCTCTGTAAGTCATTTAATCTGTTACCATGGCAACAGGACAGAGTCATTGAAGTTTGACAGGAACTGTTGTTTTATCCAAGGATGCCAAAGTTTTTCAAATTTTGGAATTTGATTTTGATCGATGGCTACCATCTTAGCATGGGACATTGTATTATTCATTCTGTGAATTGTTTCTGCTAGTACCAATGTAGGAGATTTCCATGCCTTGGCCACTGTTTGTTTTGCAGCCGTTATTAGTTGGATCATAAGTTTGAATTGAGAGAGTGTTAACCATTCCGGTTTTAGATTAAGTAAAGTTAAATATGGATCTGGTTGTATTATTTTTTTAAATATTTTAGATGCAATCACGAAGACTTCCTTCCAGAAGGTTTGGATTACTGGGCACGTCCACCATATGTGTAAATATGTGCCCATTTCTGGGCATCCTCGAAAACAAAGAGCTCAGAATATTTTGCCACTCTAGCGGGTACAAGGTACCAGCGAGTTAGGACTTTATAATTTGTCTCCAGTGCTAAGATGTTGGGTGAAGATGACTTAGATGTGAGCCATATGCTAGACCAGTCCGTGTCTTCTAAAGTTCGTCCCAGGTCCTCCTCCCACCTCTGAACGTAAGAGGGTCTATTAAGATTTGCTACTCCATATAATTGATTATAAAGTGATGAAATTGTACCTTTAGCAAATGGATCTTTTGTACAGATTGATTCAAAAATGGATAATTGGGATAATGGTGTATCCCCCTTTAGGAATGGTGTATAGAAATTTTTGATTTGGAGATATCTAAATATCTCAGAGTTTGGTAGATCATATTTTTCTCTAAGTGATGGGAATGAAAGGAATGATTTAGATGCTATGAAGTCATTTAGTGTCTGAATGCCTGATGTTGTCCAAGCTTTAAAAGAATTTGGGTAGATCCATGCCGGATAAAAGGCCGGATTTCTGATAAAAGAAAGGAGAGGATTGTGTGGAGATTGTAACTGATATTTGGTTTTTAGTTTATCCCAGAGAGATAAGAAGTGTTTAGTTATGGGATTATGAATTTTAAAGCGGTCTTTAGGATCAAGCCATAATAAATTTGATATTAATGGAGGGTCATTTTCTGAAGCCTCTATAAATACCCATAATGGGATTTCCTGTTTTGCATGGTATTTGGACAGACTGGCCAAATGTGCTGCTCTGTAGTAGTTAGTAAAATTAGGGTATCCCAGGCCTCCTTTATTTTTGGGAAGATGTAGTGTGTGTATAGGTATACATGGTTTAGAAGAGCCCCATATAAACGAAGTTGCTCTTTTTTGTACTATTCTCAAAAAATAGGAAGGAATTGGAATAGGGAGGACTCTGAATAGATAAAGCAATTTGGGTAGAATAGTCATTTTGATTGCATTAATCTTCCCTATCTTCCCTATCCAGGATAAAGGAAGTTGCGACCATTGTTTTATTAGATTTGTGATCTGTCTTAATACAGGAGGATAATTGGTTGAGAATAAGTCAGAATGAGATGCTGTTAATTGAATTCCAAGATATGGGATTGATTTTTCTGCCCATGTGAATGGGAGTGCAGCCGGGATCAATTCCATGTTTGTGAGTGAAATATTAAGCACTAGGCATTTCTTAGGATTAATCATAAGGCCGGATAGGGCTGCAAATCCATCAAGAGCTGGTATTAAGTTAGGACCAGAGACCTGTGGTGATGATAGAAAAAGTAATATATCGTCTGCAAATATACATAGTTTGTGTGTAATACCTCCTACTTCAATGCCAGTTATAGTTTGGTTTGTTCTGATGTATTGGGCCATGGGTTCGAGTATAAGGGCAAATAATAAGGGAGATAATGGGCAACCCTGTCGGGTACCTCTTTCGATATTAAAGGCTTCAGATTTGTATCCAGCATATTTTATATAGGCTTTGGGTTTATTATATAATGCTTTGATCCATGTTAAAAAGTGGGGTCCAAAACCCCATTTTTGTAATGAATATTGCATATATTGCCAGGATACTGTGTCAAATGCCCTCTTAATATCGAGAGATAGAAAACATAAAGGGATTTTCCGTTTTTTAGCAATATGTGCCAATAACACTGCCCTGCGTATATTATCCCCTGCCTGTCTATTTGGCATGAAGCCTACTTGATCTCTATGTATTAATTTTCCTATAATGCTATTGAGGCGTTTTGCTATTATTTTTGCTAATAATTTAATATCGAGGTTTAACAGAGAGATAGGCCGATAATTCACACAGGAAGTATCATCAGAAAAGGGTTTTGGGATCATACAAACAATTGCCATTAGTGTTTCTCGCCGAAAAGAATGTCCATCTAGAAGTTTGTTAAAAGTTTCAGTGAGAATGGGAGAGAGTATTTCTGAGAATGTTTTATAGTATAAAGCCGAGTAGCCATCTGGGCCTGGTCTTTTGTTAAGTTTTAGGTCTTTTATGGCGTTAGCAACTTCATCTATAGTTATAGGCTCATCCAAACTGCTTTTTTGATTCTGAGATAACTCAGGTAAGGTTATTTTTGAGAAGAAGGATTCAGCCTCTGTAGGATTAAATTCATTGTTTGTCTTGTATAAAGTTGCGAGATGTGAGTGAAATTTATGGACTATTTTAACTGGATTACAAGTGTAAACATTTTTTGATAATTTCAAACGTATTGGTTTGAAAGATTTGTTAGTTGAATTTAATGCCCGAGCCAAATATGTACCTGGTTTGTTTGTATTCATGTAGAAATTGTGTTTGGAGCGTTTGAGGGATTTATCAACTGACTCAGTGAGAAATAGATCGTATTCCAATCTAGATTTTTCCAGATGAGATTTTGTACTCTGAGATGGATTATCTTGAAATGATATGTAGGCTGCATTAAAATTGAGTTCTAGTTTTTTTGCTAGATTTTTGCGTTGCCGTTTAAATAGTGCCATTTGTCTTTGTATTGTACCACGCAAGACAGGCTTATGAGCTTCCCACAGTGTTATTGGGGAAATGTCTGTTGTATTATTAATTGATATGTATTCCTTTAAAGCTTGTTCAATGGCCATCTGATGTAGTGGGTGTTTGAGCATTATGTCCGGTAAGTACCACGTTGGGTCATGCGCTTTTGGTATGGCTGAGGCTATAGTAGTGTATACTGCATTATGGTCAGACCACGGAATCGGAATTATATCTGATGCAATAATTTCTGGTATCATTCCTATTGTTAGAAAAATATGATCTATTCTGGTGAAGGTTTGATGAGGGTGCGAGAAATAAGTGAATTTCTTTTTCATTGGGTTACTTTCTCTCCACGAATCTACCAGATTGTATTTGGAAAGAAGTTGAGAAAAAGGTAATCTAGAGGTTATTTTGGATGGTGTAAAAGGTGATTTATCTAGAAATGGGAGGAGGACCTGGTTCGAATCCCCACACATTATCACTGTTCCTATTTTGTGTGTATTAATCACTTGTAATATATGTGAGAGGAATGGTGTAGGTTGTTTGTTAGGAGCGTAGTAGGAAATCACAGTGATTGCTGTATCCATTATATAACCCATGAGTATCAGGTATCTACCTTCTGGGTCTTTAATTTCTGATGATAAGGTGAATGGTGTGGATCGGTGAAATGCAATTAGAGTTCCCCTTTGCTTGGTACAGGCAGAAGCCGTGTAAATTTGTTGATAAAAAGGAGAAATATATTTTGGAGTAGAATCTTTGGTGAAGTGTGTTTCTTGGAGGCATACTATGTGAGCCTTCTTGTTATGGAAAGTACGGAAGGCTTTGGTCCTTTTTTGAGGGACATTTATTCCCTGAACATTCAGGGAAAGTATATTCAGTGGTGCCATGGCAATAGATCAAATAGTTTTGACTTACTTTTTGTTATGCAGAGCTGACTGCGCAGATCAACCTGTGTGGACTGAAGAGATGAATAGATAGAAAAGAAACCAGTGAATTCTGGAGTAAAGAGTAAACAAAAAACATATGAGATTAGATGATACATTGTATAAATTATTTTTTGCAAGTAATCACAATTTACCCGTGAAAGAGAATAAATATCTCTCTCAGGGGAATAAGTGCTTTTGTCACACTCCCACATAATATGGTTGGGAGAATGAGGAGGGCTAATGGGGGTACACGGATCTTCCGCTTACAGGAGAGAAGTGCTATGTCAAAAGACATCAAAATGATGTTTCATTAATTGGAGTGCAGAATATAGTTTTTGTTGAAATTATTTATTCCAGGGTGGTTGTATATGGTTAGTCTTGCCCTAGGCTAAATAATTCAGTTAGAAAGGTACTGTTAATAACTTTTGTATTGATGAAGATATTTTGAATTATTTTGGGATTTTAACCCTTTTAGAGTAAACAATTACATATTTTATTCATATGCAACTGTTTAGATATGTTAACTCATAAAATTGAGGTTGTATTGCTTCAGATTAGAATAAACAAAAACATAGTTCTAGGAACTAGTTAGGTAATAATATATTTGTTTTAAGAAAAGAAAGAAAAAGCTTCCATTACTTCTGGATTATTGAACATATTTGTCCTAAAAAGTAATAAATCTATTGTTATTACCTGATAATATATTACTGAACAAGAATTTCCTTATTTCACTTATATATTCTAAGGCTATATGAATCAGAAGTAATAAGAAATATAACTGGAATGTAACATGATCCCACACAGTGTGTGACTATCAGAATGCAGTAATAGTAGATTGCAGGTCTGTCACAGTTTCAGGTATTCCCCTTATGCGCAAGTTTGAACGTCTGGCTCTATTTTCGTAATCTTCGAGCTTAGTTTGAAGTATTAAATTCTCTTTTTTTAATTGTTCCAATTCTGTTATTTTCTTGGGTTGTAATTTCAATTTCATCCATTTTTATTTCTAAGGCTGCGGTGCGGTTTCCCAGCTCTCTTATTTCTTTGGTTAGGCTTTTTGTTATTTGGTCTGAGGTTTGTTTAAAGCCTTATGAAGCATCTTTTCAAATTGTAATAATATTACTGGGGATACTGAGGAGGCTTGTGGAGAAGTTTGTGAGAGGATTTGTTCTGTATCTGACTCAAATGGAGAGTCTTGCTGTGACATTTTCTGTCTGTGAGAGCACCCTGATGCTGTATCTTGTGAGGTGACTGGAGCTGCTTCAGCTGCAGTGAGTGCCTGTGAGCTCTTTGTGAGGGTATTTTTATTTCTGCCACGGTTTCCTCCCACTACCATATTTCCTGCCCAAACTTTCACAGTTTGTTCCCTGGGGCAAAAAGGTTCAAATGGATACCTTTTGAGCCTGCAGGCTCTGCTTTGTCCTTCTCTTCTCTCCTCAGCGGTGTGGAGCTCTAACAATGCATGTCTGCTCCACTAGGCTCCGCCTCCTGCCTATCGACCCTTGCATCTTTCATCCTGTGCTGCACTGACCTTTCTGGATTCTGAGTCATGGGGAAAGCAAAAGAATTGTCAAAGGATCTGCGGGAAAAGGTAGTTGAACTATGTAAACCAGGAAAGGGAGGGGGTGTGTGGCCTGAGCATGACGGAGTGAGGGGGCGGTGTAGTGCAGCAGCGCGCTCTAGCAGGAGAACGTGCAGATCGAGAGATGCCGGGAGCTCATTCTGAGGCGAGGGAAAGGTGTTGGAGCGTCGGATACACCTAGCCACTCGCTCATCACAAGATACCTTACAACAAAGAGAGAGACTGGTATGTCAGCAGAGGCCAGCGTTGTCTCACAGCGAGCGGTACGAGCCGCTCAAAGGCATCTAGCGGCTATGGAGGAATCTGCTACTACAAGCAAATCCGTGGGTAACATTCGAACGAAACTCACAGAATCTGTGGAAGTAAGTCCCACGATTTTACCGCTGACGGTGGTCGCTACAGAGGCTCAGGTATGTCCATTAAATTTAGGGGTAATGACCACCCAGGAGTGTGGTAGTGAGCCAGGCATTAGACAGCTTATACGGGCTTGTATGTCCTAAAGAGGACATACAAGCCCTGATGAGTGATTTGAAAGCGACTGTGAGGGAGGAAATGAGTGAAGTGTGCTCTAAAGTAGAAGTAATAGACAAGAGATTGCTCTGCTGTGAGACACTTCAGTCTACGGCTGACACTCGTATTGATTTGCTGGAAAGAAAGTTAAAAACACAACATCAAAAATTGATAGCATTACAACTGCAGGCTGAAGATTCTGAGAATAGAAGTAGAAGAAATAATGTTCGTATTAACGGTATCTCAGAAGCCATAAAAACACCAGACTAAAAATGGTCCTCACGAGGGACGGAAAGGATCCTGAAAGAAGTGAATAGGGGGGTTATTCCCGCGCTATCAGTTATGGAAGAGGCTAGGGGTGGAAAAGCCGCATACACCGATAAGGTAAACACCTGACCTTTGAGATAAATGTATAGAGTGGGTGGTGCTGCGCTGATCCTTATTGTGGAGACTAGTGAATAAACAATAATGCGCTTGGTAAAACAAGTGAAATAGCATAAGGATGGAAGGAATTGTGTATATCGAAGGTGACAGGATTATGAGTGTACAATTCCTTCAATCATGTATAAACATACCATAGGTATACTAAAATGAAATAAAAAATAACGAATAACACTTCAATCACCTAAAATAGAATCCATAAAATTACAATACAAAAACGTAGTGGTGAGGTTATCAAAGCACCAGTGGCTGGTTTAAAATTTGAACGGGAGAATAAAGTGCATAATTAGCGTGCGACTATATTAAAACCAGCAAAGTGTGTGGTGCTAACAAAAGGTGCTGGTGCAATTCAAAGTTTGAAGGAGTGGTAACAAATGATTCTCATATACGGTGCATATTGTGCATGCTGACTTCGAAAAAAATAAAAACTAGTGAGCAGTATTTTAAAAGGTTTTGTTTGCACATAAGAGAAGTATATTATTTTACATAGACAGCGTAAGGTGAAAGTCTTTGTTGAAAGGTGACAGCAACGTGCTAACATGCACACGTTGCGATTAAAGTGCTAAAAAACGCATCCACAGGAACAGTCCTTGTGTGTGGTTGTGACAGCAACGTCCTGGCATGCACACGTTGCGGTTAGGGTGCTAGGGGAAATCGCATCGAATGTTTTCTTCGTGTGCTAGACCACTTAAGTGGGTAATGGCCCCTTACCTTCAAGTAATAGGGCAAAAGCATGTGGCAAGAAAGCTGCTTGAAAACGTCCACCTATGGGTTCCAGCGCGTCCCTCTCTATCCTGGATCCTGGATCCTGGGTTGGGGTTCCCTCAGGTGTGGTGCAGGGGAGTTGTATTCATAGGGGGTAATCAGCAGAAGAGAAGCCAATAGTGTAATCCAGTTTTTGATTAAAAGTAACACTCTTTATTAATAGATTACAGGTACTCACATAAAATTTGAGAAGCAATAATATCAATCCAACGAGCAGCGAGCTCATGTGCCTCTGTCTGTGTTTGCAGCCTGTCTCGTCCCTACGTGTGACGTCACACCACGTGACTTCATCAGTCACGTGGTGTGACGTCACGCGTAGGGACGAGACAGGCTGCAAACACAGACAGAGGCACATGAGCTCGCTGCTCGTTGGATTGATATTATTGCTTCTCAAATTTTATGTGAGTACCTGTAATCTATTAATAAAGAGTGTTACTTTTAATCAAAAACTGGATTACACTATTGGCTTCTCTTCTGCTGATTACCCCCTATGAATACAACTCCCCTGCACCACACCTGAGGGAACCCCAACCCAGGATCCAGGATCCAGGATAGAGAGGGACGCGCTGGAACCCATAGGTGGACGTTTTCAAGCAGCTTTCTTGCCACATGCTTTTGCCCTATTACTTGAAGGTAAGGGGCCATTACCCACTTAAGTGGTCTAGCACACGAAGAAAACATTCGATGCGATTTCCCCTAGCACCCTAACCGCAACGTGTGCATGCCAGGACGTTGCCTTCACAACCACACACAAGGACTGTTCCTGTGGATGCGTTTTTTAGCACTTTAATCGCAACGTGTGCATGTTAGCACGTTGCTGTCACCTTTCAACAAAGACTTTCACCTTACGCTGTCTATGTAAAATAATATACTTCTCTTATGTGCAAACAAAACCTTTTAAAATACTGCTCACTAGTTTTTATTTTTTTCGAAGTCAGCATGCACAATATGCACCGTATATGAGAATCATTTGTTACCACTCCTTCAAACTTTGAATTGCACCAGCACCTTTTGTTAGCACCACACACTTTGCTGGTTTTAATATAGTCGCACGCTAATTATGCACTTTATTCTCCCGTTCAAATTTTAAACCAGCCACTGGTGCTTTGATAACCTCACCACTACGTTTTTGTATTGTAATTTTATGGATTCTATTTTAGGTGATTGAAGTGTTATTCGTTATTTTTTATTTCATTTTAGTATACCTATGGTATGTTTATACATGATTGAAGGAATTGTACACTCATAATCCTGTCACCTTCGATATACACAATTCCTTCCATCCTTATGCTATTTCACTTGTTTTACCAAGCGCATTATTGTTTATTCACTAGTCTCCACAATAAGGATCAGCGCAGCACGATCCTGAAAGAAGGACTTGATTTTCTGTTATCAGGAGCCCCCTCTACTTTTTTTTAATTGTTTTTTGTTATTTCTCTCTCTTTCTCTTTATGTGGGACAATGACTGAATAGAATAGAAGGGTGTTTTTTTGTTTTTTTGATGGGAGGTGGGGAGGTAATCAAATGTGTTATTTTTTCCGAGGTTTAATTGCACTCAGGGTGTGTATTATGATGGGTATAGGTTACACATGAGGGGTGGGTGAATTATAGACGGGGGGGGGGGGGGGGGGGAGAAGGAAGAGGGAGGATGAGGTGTGGGAAATTCTTTTTTTTTTTTCAGTACAAAGGTGGTGTTAGGGGTGGGTGGTGGGGGTAATGGGTTGTTTTTTAATATTCTACTTTGTTTATCGTTAGTGCGGGTAGGGGGTAATGTATTAAATATATCAATTTTTTTCCCCAATATATCAAATGTATTATATTGCAAATGTAGTGTATTGCACGGTGACATTTATGTATATATATATATTTTTTTTTCACTCATAGACTGAACAAGGAGTGGCTGGTTGCAAAGTATTTATTTTTTTTTTATTTTTTTTATTTGTTTGTATTTAGTGGAAGGGTAGGGGTGCATATTGAATAGGGTTAATAAGGGGTTTAGCACTATTTTTTTTTAATTTATCTATTTATTTATTTATCCATTTTTTATTTTTTTCTCTTCTTTTTCTTTTCTCTTTCTTTTTCTTTCTCCCTCTCTTGCTCTCTTTTTCTTTCTTTTTATTTTTTGTTTTTTTTATTGGAGAATTGGAAAGGTGTGATGAAAGGGATAAGGTGGCTCACAGAACGGGGTGAGGGGGGATCATTACAGGTGGGGGGCACTTAGGGATTTTAAGGTGTGAGAAGTTTAGTGGGGTATAAATAGGTGGGGGGGTAGGAGAAGGGAGAGAGAGAAGTGAAGAGTAATCTATAAAAGAGGAGAGGATAGGAATGGGTCGGATCAGGTTTGGAGGGTAAGGATAGACTGGAGGGGCTGGTGGGGGTGAGGGGGGGGGGGGAGAGGGGGAAGGAAAAATGGAAAATTGTATACTAACCTTTCCGTAATTTTCCTTTCCTGTCGCATCTTCATGGCAGCATACACTTTGGGTTGTGACTCCGCCCCCACAACCTGATAGGACCACATAGCTATAAATTAATGAGTAGGCATCCGCCCCAGTATTCTTTGTATATATATTAACCTCAGAAGGGTGGGCGATTGTATCCTGCCATGAAGATGCGACAGGAAAGGAAAATTACGGAAAGGTGAGTATACAATTTTCCGTTTTCCTGTCGCATCATGGCAGCATACACTTTGGGGAGTAACTCGCCAGACTGGGTGGGAATGCAAAGTAAGTTTAATGACAAGGAATAGAAGAGTTGGCCTGTATAACGGCCTTCCCAAAATCTACTGCTGATAGGCATGCAGCATCCACTTTATAATGGGATATAAAGGTGTTTCTGGGGGACCAGGTGGCCGCTCTACAAATGGTTTCCACTGAGACTCTACAGTAAGTTGCCCATGAAGTAGCCACTGCCCTGGTAGAATGCGCCCTTAAACCCTCCGGAATCTGCAAGGTGCTCAAGGAGTAGGCCTTCTTGATAATTTTCACCAACCATGAGGCGATGGTACGGGCAGATGCCGCTTGGCATTTTTCTAAA
Source organism: Lithobates septentrionalis (assembly GCA_037952835.1). Classification (NCBI taxonomy): domain Eukaryota; kingdom Metazoa; phylum Chordata; class Amphibia; order Anura; family Ranidae; genus Lithobates; species Lithobates septentrionalis. Next base: position 1,852,674 of record JBBDGP010000419.1, read on the forward strand.
CCCGTGTGGGATGATTAAGAGGTTTTCGGACTTTCTGAACGGCTTGGTTACTGAGAGGTACTGCAAAACGTTGCCCTTGACATCCAGTGGATGAGGAGTGCCCTGATCTGTGACAAGGGCTGGAAGATCAATCTCCTGGTTAAAGTGGAATGAAGAGGAGACTTTCGGGATAAATCGATCCGAAGGCTTCAGGGTTAGCCTATCCGGGTAGACCATCAGGTATGGCTCCTTGGCTAGCAGGGCTTGCATCTCTGAGACTCTCTTTGCTGACGTTATAGCGATTAGAAATGAGACCTTTAGTGTCAGATCCCAAAGGGAGATGTTTTCAAGTGGAAAGAATGGCTCCTTAACCACTTGCCGACCGCCTCACGCCTATATACGTGAGCAGAGCGGCACGGGCAGGCAAAATCACGTACCTGAAACGTGATTGCCTTCCCGCGGGTGGGGGGTCCGATCGGACCCCCCCCCGGTGCCAGCTGCGGTCGGCATTTGGTTGGAAGCGATGAGAGACGAGGGGGAGGCCATCCGATCGTGGCCCCCCCCTCGCGATCGCTCCCAGCCAATGAGAAACATCCCCTGCCTCTGTATAGTACACAGAGGCAGAGGATGTGATGTCATCTCTCCTCGGCTGGCCAGTTTCCGTTCCAGCGCCGAGGAGAGATGACATGTAAGTGCACCAACACACACACACAGTAGAACATGCCAGGCATACATTACACCCCCGACCCCCCCCCCGATCCCCCCCCAATCACCCCCCCAATCACCCCCCCCTGTCACAAACTGACACCAAGCAGGTTTTTTTTTTTTTTTTTTTTTTTTTTCCTGATTACTGCATAGTGTCAGTTTGTGACAGTTAGCAGTGTTAGGGTAGTGAGTGTTACCCCCCTGTAGGTCTAGGGTACCCCCCTTACCCCCCCTAATAAAGTTTTAACCCCTTGATCACCCCCCCTCACCAGTGTCACTAAGCGATCATTTTTCTGATCGCTGTATTAGTGTCGCTGGTGACGCTAGTTAGGGACGTAAATATTTAGGTTCGCCGTCAGTGTTTTATAGTGACAGGGACCCCCATATACTACCTAATAAATGTTTTAACCCCTTGATTGCCCCCTAGTTAACCCTTTCACCACTGATCACCATATAACCGTTACGGGTGACGCTGGTTAGTTCGTTTATTTTTTATAGTGTCAGGGCACCCGCCGTTTATTACCGAATAAAGGTTTAGCCCCCTGTAGGTCTAGGGTACCCCCCTTACCCCCCCTAATAAAGTTTTAACCCCTTGATCACCCCCTGTCGCCAGTGTCGCTAAGCGATCATTTTTCTGATCGCTGTATTAGTGTCGCTGGTGACGCTAGTTAGGGACGTAAATATTTAGGTTCGCCGTCAGTGTTTTATAGTGACAGGGACCCCCATATACTATCTAATAAATGTTTTAACCCCTTGATGGCCCCCTAGTTAACCCTTTTACCACTGATCACCGTATAACCGTTACGGGTGACGCTGGTTAGTTCGTTTATTTTTTATAGTGTCAGGGCACCCGCCGTTTATTACCGAAAAAAGGTTTAGCCCCCTGATCGCCCGGCGGTGATATGCGTCGCCCTAGGCAGCGTCAGATTAGCGCCAGTACCGCGAACACCCACGCACGCACCGTACACGCACCGTACACCTCCCTTAGTGGTATAGTATCTGAACGCATCAATGTCTGATCCGATCAGATCTATACTAGCGTCCCCAGCAGTTTAGGGTTCCCAAAAACGCAGTGTTAGCGGGATCAGCCCAGATACCTGCTAGCACCTGCGTTTTGCCCCTCCGCCCGGCCCAGCCCAGTCCAGCCCACCCAAGTGCAGTATCGATCGATCACTGTCACTTTTTTTTGTAGCGTTTTGGTGAACTGGCAAGCACCAGCGGCCTAGTACACCCCGGTCGTAGTCAAACCAGCACTGCAGTAACACTTGGTGACGTGGCGAGTCCCATAAGTGCAGTTCAAGCTGGTGAGGTGGCAAGCACAAGTAGTGTCCCGCTGCCACCAAAAAGACAAACACAGGCCCGTCGTGCCCATAGTGCCCTTCCTGCTGCATTCGCCAATCCTAATTGGGAACCCACCGCTTCTGCAGCGCCCGTACTTCCCCCATTCACATCCCCAACCAAATGCAGTCGGCTGCATGGGAGGCATTTATATATCCTCCCAAGTACCCCTACCCAACGAACCCCCCCAAAAAAGATGTTGTGTCTGCAGCAAGCGCGGATATAGACGTGACGCCCGCTATTATTGTCCCTCCTGTCCTGACAATCCTGGTCTTTGCATTGGTGAATGTTTTGAACGCTACCATTCACTAGTTGAGTATTAGCGTAGGGTACAGCATTGCACAGACTAGGCACACTTTCACAGGGTCTCCCAAGATGCCATCGCATTTTGAGAGACCCGAACCTGGAACCGGGTACAGTTATAAAAGTTACAGTTACAAAAAAAAAGTGTAAAAAAAAAAAAAAACACAAACAAAAATAAAAAAAAATAGTTGTCGTTTTATTGTTCTCTCTCTCTATTCTCTCTCTCTATTGTTCTGCTCTTTTTTACTGTATTCTATTCTGCAATGTTTTATTGTTATTATGTTTTATCATGTTTGCTTTTCAGGTATGCAATTTTTTTATACTTTACCGTTTACTGTGCTTTATTGTTAACCATTTTTTTGTCTTCAGGTACGCCATTCACGACTTTGAGTGGTTATACCAGAATGATGCCTGCAGGTTTAGGTATCATCTTGGTATCATTCTTTTTAGCCAGCGGTCGGCTTTCATGTAAAAGCAATCCTAGCGGCTAATTAGCCTCTAGACTGCTTTTACAAGCAGTGGGAGGGAATGCCCCCCCCACCATCTTCCGTGTTTTTCTCTGGCTCTCCTGTCTCAACAGGGAACCTGAGAATGCAGCCGGTGATTCAGCCAGCTGACCATAGAGCTGATCAGAGACCAGAGTGGCTCCAAACATCTCTATGGCCTAAGAAACCGGAAGCTACGAGCATTTTATGACTTAGATTTCGCCGGATGTAAATAGCGCCATTGGGAAATTGGGGAAGCATTTTATCACACCGATCTTGGTGTGGTCAGATGCTTTGAGGGCAGAGGAGAGATCTAGGGTCTAATAGACCCCAATTTTTTCAAAAAAGAGTACCTGTCACTACCTATTGCTATCATAGGGGATATTTACATTCCCTGAGATAACAATAAAAATGATTTAAAAAAAAAAAAAATGAAAGGAACAGTTTAAAAATAAGATAAAAAAGCAAAAAAATAATAAAGAAAAAATAAAATAAATAAAAAGCACCCCTGTCCCCCCTGCTCTCGCGCTAAGGCGAACGCAAGCGGCGGTCTGGCGTCAAATGTAAACAGCAATTGCACCATGCATGTGAGGTATCACCGCGAAGGTCAGATCGAGGGCAGTAATTTTAGCAGTAGACCTCCTCTGTAAATCTAAAGTGGTAACCTGTAAAGGCTTTTAAAGGCTTTTAAAAATGTATTAATTTTGTTGCCACTGCACGTTTGTGCGCAATTTTAAAGCATGTCATGTTTGGTATCCATGTACTCGGCCTAAGATCATCTTTTTTATTTCATCAAACATTTGGGCAATATAGTGTGTTTTAGTGCATTAAAATTTAAAAAAGTGTGTTTTTTCCCCAAAAAATGCGTTTGAAAATCGCTGCGCAAATACTGTGTGAAAAAAAAAAATGAAACACCCACCATTTTAATCTGTAGGGCATTTGCTTTAAAATAATATATAATGTTTGGGGGTTCAAAGTAATTTTCTTGCAAAAAAAAATAATTTTTTCATGTAATCAAAAAGTGTCAGAAAGGGCTTTGTCTTCAAGTGGTTAGAAGAGTGGGTGATGTGTGACATAAGCTTCTAAATGTTGTGCATAAAATGCCAGGACAGTTCAAACCCCCCCCAAATGACCCCATTTTGGAAAGTAGACACCCCAAGCTATTTGCTGAGAGGCATGTCGAGTCCATGGAATATTTTATATTGTGACACAAGTAGCGGGAAAGAGACAAACTTTTTTTTTTTTTTTTTTTGCACAAAGTTGTCACTAAATGTTATATTGCTCAAACATGCCATGGGAATATGTGAAATTACACCCCAAAATAAATTCTGTTGCTTCTCCTGAGTACGGGGATACCACATGTGTGGGACTTTTTGGGAGCCTAGCCGCGCACGGGACCCCGAAAACCAAGCACCGCCTTCAGGCTTTCTAAGGCCGGAAATTTTTGATTTCACTCTTCACTGCCTATCACAGTTTCGGAGGCCATGGAATGCCCAGGTGGCACAAACCCCCCCCAAATTACCCCATTTTGGAAAGTAGACACCCCAAGCTATTTGCTGAGAGGTATAGTGAGTATTTTGCAGACCTCACTTTTTGTCACAAAGTTTTGAAAATTGAAAAAAGAAAAAAAATAATTTTTTTTCTGGTCTTTCTTCATTTTCAAAAACAAATGAGAGCTGCAAAATACTCACCATGCCTCTCAGCAAATAGCTTGGGGTGTCTACTTTCCAAAATGGGGTCATTTGGGGGGGGTTTGTGCCATCTTGGCATTTTATGGCCTTCAAAACTGTGATAGGTAGTGAGGAGTAAAATCAAAAATGTATGCCCTTAGAAATCCTGAAGGTGGTGCTGGGTTTTCGGGGCCCCGTACGCGGCTAGGCTCCCAAAAAGTGCCACACATGTGGTATCCCCGTACTCAGGAGAAGCAGCTGAATGTATTTTGGGGTGCAATTCCACATATGCCCATGGCCTGTGTGAGCAATATATCATTTAGTGACAACTTTTTGTAAATTTTTTTTTTTTTTTTGTCATTATTCAATCACTTGGGACAAAAAAAATAAATATTCAATGGGTTCAACATGCCTCTCAGCAATTTCCTTGGGGTGTCTACTTTCCAAAATGGGGTCATTTGGGGGGGGTTTGTACTGCCCTGCCATTTTAGCACCTCAAGAAATGACATAGGCAGTCATAAACTAAAAGCTGTGTAAATTCCAGAAAATGTACCCTAGTTTGTAGACGCTATAACTTTTGCGCAAACCAATAAATATACGCTTATTGACATTTTTTTTACCAAAGACATGTGGCCGAATACATTTTGGCCTAAATGTATGACTAAAATTTAGTTTATTGGATTTTTTTTATAACAAAAAGTAGAAAATATCATTTTTTTTCAAAATTTTCAGTCTTTTTCCGTTTATAGCGCAAAAAATAAAAATGGCAGAGGTGATCAAATACCATCAAAAGAAAGCTCTATTTGTGGGAAGAAAAGGACGCAAATTTCGTTTGGGTAGAGCATTGCATGACCGCGCAATTAGCAGTTAAAGCGACGCAGTGCCGAATTGTAAAAAGTGCTCTGGTCAGGAAGGGGGTAAATCCTTCCGGGGCTGAAGTGGTTAAATAAGACTTCTAAGACAGTTGAGAGATCCCATGTCGGAAATGAAGGCTTCCTAGGAGGCCTTAGTTTTTGACAGGCCCTTTGAAATTGGACAACCAGTGGATTAAGGGCCCACTTAACTCCTGTAAAGGCAGAGATGGCAGATACTTGCACCTTTAGGGTGCTGGACCCAAGACCTTTTTCCAGGCCTGACTGGAGGAACTCGAGCACTTGCGCCACTGATGGGGAAGAAGAGTCCCAACCTTGCTCCTGGGTAAAGGAAATAAACTTTTCCCAGATCCTTCTGTAGGTGTTATTCGTGGTAGACTTCCTAGCCTGGAGCAGAGTATCCACTACCTTCTGAGAGCAGCCTTGGTCTAGGAATCTAAACCTCTCAGCCTCCAGGCCGTTAGATGTAGCTTCTCTGGGCTCGGGTGGAGTAGCTGGCCCTGAGCCAGTAAGTCTGCCGACACCGGGAGGGGAAGTGGGTCCGCTGTGTTCAGCTGTAGGAGGGTAGTGAACCAAGGCCTCCGCGGCCAGAAGGGAATCACAGCCAGCAGTAGAGCTGCCGAATGCTTGAGCCTCAGAAGAAACTTGGCTATGAGAGGAGTTGGTGGAAAAATGTAGCCTAGGCGGAAGTTCCAGGGGTGTTGGAGACAATTCGTTCCCTCCGCTGAGGGAAAGGGGATCCTTGACAAAAATCTCTGACACTTCGTGTTCGCTGGCGTTGCCGCGAGGTCTATGTCCGGAAGACCCCGGGTCTGGGATATGAGGGTGAATGCTTGGGAGCTCAGATACCACTCATTGTTGGAAATGAATGTTCTGCTGAGTGAATCCACTAGGAGATTCTGAACGCCTGCAATATAAGCCGCCCTCAGGTCCAGAAGGTTCAGTTAGGCCCATTGCATCACCGCTCAGACCTCCTGCATCATAGAGATGCTCCTGGTACCCCCCTGCCTGTTGATGTAGGCTACTGCCACTCTGTTGTCCATCTTTAGGAGAACTTGTTTCCCTCTCAGAAAGGTGCTGAATGCCAAGAGGGCCTGAAAGGCTGCCTTCATCTCTAGTACATTCGAGACAGAGTCCTGGGTTTTGAAATGCCAGCGGCCCTGAGCCGCGCAATGTAGATAGTGCGCTCCCCAGCCCTCCAGGCTGGCATCCGAGGTCACTACTTCCTGATGGGGGATGACTATCTGTTTGCATCGCCTGAGGTTGCAAGGACGTGTCCACCACTGCAGAGATAGACTGGCCTCCTCCGAGATGTAAATCGGTTGGGACATGGACAACCCGTCCCACTGACGCAGGAAGGAGGTTTGAAGGGGTCTGGAATTCCATTGCGCTCACTGGACCATTGGAATGGTTGCTGATAGAGAACCCAGAAGACTGAGGCATGCTCTGGCTGGTAAGAATGGTGCGGAGACTGATTTTTTTACTTTCTGAATTAATAGAGGTATTTTCTCCAGTGGCAGCTCCACTGTATTTGCGTGGGTATCCAGTTCGGCCCCTAGGAAGACCATCCTTTGGGTAGGCTGGGTGTTGCTTTTTCCCCAATTTATTATCCATCCCAAACTCTTTAATGTGGAAACTAGGATCTCGCGATGTTGCGGCTGTTTGAGAGGAGGAGGATGTCATCCAGATAGTGGTGGACCCTTAGACCTTTTTCTCTTAAGGAGGCTATCGCTGGTAATAAGACCTTTGTGAATGTTCTGGGGGCTGTCGAGATCCCGAAGGGAAGACTCTGAAATTCAAAGTGCCTGTGACTCACTGAGAATCACAGGAATCTTTGGAATGCAGCATGAATTGGAATATGCAGGTAGGCGTCCTGGAGGTCTATGGAAAGCATCCAGTCTCCCAGGTTTATGGCCTGGAGGATAGACTGTAAGCTCTCCATCTTGAATGACTCCACCCGGATGGATCTGTTGAGATTCTTTAAATCTAGAACCGGACGCAGATCCCCCGATTTCTTTTTGACAAGGAATAGCGGAGAATAAAATCCCTTGGCCCTCTGTGCTGGCGGAACCTTTACTGTCGCCCATTTTTGGAGAAGATCCTGAACATAATTCAGCAGTGACATCCTTTTTTCCCAAGATGGAGGAAGGTGGGTTGGACAAAATTGATCCTTTTTGAAGGACCACCTGTGGCCGAAACTGATGGTGGCCAGAGTCCAGGTATCCTTTATAGTCTCCGCCCAGGCCAGCTTGAATCTGCAGAGTCTTGCTCCCACTACCGCTGGCTGGATGGACGCACCTTCAAAAGGACTTCTGATCACTGGAAGCGGGAGTCTTGGGCTTTTGAAACTTCATAAAGGATGACTGAGGATTCTTCCAGCTCCTTCGGTACTCTTTCCCAGGTCTGTATGCTTTCGCGTCTCTATACCTCTCTGGAAGGTTTCGTTTAAAGGGAGGAGGTCTCTGCTGTTTGGGCCTTCTATCCGAGGGGATGAGTCCAGACTTGCCACCAGTCACCTTAGAAATGGCTGAGTCCAATTTTGTCCTAAAAAGGTTCTGCCCGTCAAATGGGATGCGGCACCAATTGGACTTGGAGGCGGGATCCGCTGTCCAGGGCTTCAGCCATAGCGCTCTTCTGGCCGTTACCGAGGCCAACATACACTTCGATGCAGACCTAATTGTATCGACGGAGGCCTCCGCCACGAAGTCGCCCACCAAGCTTAGTTCTTGCAAAGCTTTAACTATTTTTTCCTGGTCTGCACCCTCCAATACGAGCTTCTCAGTGTTTGCGGACCAACTGGAGATGGCTTTTCCCACCGCTGCGAGCGCTATCGCAGGCCTGCAGGTGCCTCCTGCCGACAGGTACGCCCTCTTATGGTCCGTGTCGATTTTCCTATCGAGCATGTCCCTAAATGTTACCGCGTCCTCTATCGGGAGTGTAACATGCCTGGCTAGGCGCATCAAAGATGCGTCCACCACAGGAGGAGACACCAGGGGGGTTACTTTAGGCTCCTTGAGCGGATACAGTTTAAGAAGTCTGTTATTCAGACTAGATTTATTCTTGGGTCTTTGCCATTCCTCCTTAACCACTTCAGCCCCGGACCATTATGCTGCCTAAGGACCAGAGGTCTTTTTCCAATTTGGCACTGCGTCGCTTTAACTGCTAATTGTGCGGTCATGCAATGCTGTACCCAAACAAAATTTGCGTCCTTTTCTTCCCACAAATAGAGCTTTCTTTTGATGGTATTTGATCACCTCTGCGGTTTTTATTTTTTGCGCTATAAACGGAAAAAGACCGAAAATTTTGAAAAAAAATGATATTTTCTACTTTTTGTTATAAAAAAATCCAATAAACTCAATTTTAGTCATACATTTAGGCCAAAATGTATTCGGCCACATGTGTTTGGTAAAAAAAATGTCAATAAGCGTATATTTATTGGTTTGCGCAAAAGTTATAGCGTCTACAAACTAGGGTACGTTTTCTGGAATTTACACAGCTTTTAGTTTATGACTGCCTATGTCATTTCTTGAGGTGCTAAAATGGCAGGGCAGTACAAAACCCCCCAAATGGCCCCATTTTGGAAAGTAGACACCCCAAGGAAATTGCTGAGAGGCATGTTGAACCCATTGAATATTTATTTTTTTTGTCCCAAGTGATTGAATAATGACAAAAAAAAAATATTTACAAAAAGTTGTCACTAAATGATATATTGCTCACACAGGCCATGGGCCTATGTGGAATTGCACCCCAAAATACATTCAGCTGCTTCTCCTGAGTATGGGGATACCACATGTGTGGGACTTTTTGGGAGCCTAGCCGCGTACGGGGCCCCGAAAACCAATCACCGCCTTCAGGATTTCTAAGGGTGTAAATTTTTGATTTCACTCTTCACTGCCTATCACAGTTTCGGAGGCCATGGAATGCCCAGGTGGCACAAACCCCCCCCAAATGACCCCATTTTGGAAAGTAGACATCCCAAGCTATTTGCTGAGAGGCATGTTGAGTCCATGGAATATTTTATATTTTGACACAAGTTGCAGGAAAGTGACACATTTTTTTTTTTTTTGCACAAAGTTGTCACTAAATGATATATTGCTCACACAGGCCATGGGCATATGTGGAATTGCACCCCAAAATACATTTAGCTGCTTCTCTTGAGTATGGGGATACCACATGTGTGGGACTTTTTGGGAGCCTAGCCGTGTACGGGGCCCCGAAAACCAATCACCGCCTTCAGGATTTCTAAGGGTGTAAATTTTTGATTTCACTCTTCACTGCCTATCACAGTTTCGGAGGCCATGGAATGCCCAGGTGGCACAACCCCCCCCCCCCAAATGACCCCATTTTGGAAAGTAGACACCCCAAGCTATTTGCTGAGAGGCATGGTGAGTATTTTGCAGCTCTCATTTGTTTTTGAAAATGAAGAAAGACAAGAAAAAATTTCTTTTTTCAAAACTTTGTGACAAAAAGTGAGGCCTGCAAAATACTCCCTATACCTCTCAGCAAATAGCTTTGGGTGTCTACTTTCCAAAATGGGGTCATTTGGGGGGGTTTTGTGCCACCTGGGCATTCCATGGCCTCCGAAACTGTGATAGGCAGTGAAGAGTGAAATCAAAAATTCACGCCCTTAGAAAGCCTGAAGGCGGTGCTTGGTTTTCGGGGTCCCGTACGTGGCTAGGCTCCCCAAAAGTCTCACACATGTGGTATCCCCGTACTCAGGAGAAGCAGCAGAATGTATTTTGGGGTGTAATTTCACATATTCCCATGGCATGTTTGAGCAATATATCATTTAGTGACAACTTTGTGGAAAAAAAAAAAAATTTGTCTCTTTCCCGCAACTTGTGTTACAATATAAAATATTCCATGGACTCGACAAAATGGGGTCATTTGGGGGGGGGGGGGTTTGAACTGTCCTGGCATTTTATGCACAACATTTAGAAGCTTATGTCACACATCACCCACTCTTCTAACCACTTGAAGACAAAGCCCTTTCTGACACTTTTTGTTTACATGAAAAAGTTATTTTTTTTTGCAAGAAAATTACTTTGAACCCCCAAACATTATATATTTTTTTAAAGCAAATGCCCTACAGATTAAAATGGTGGGTGTTTCATTTTTTTTTCACACAGTATTTGCGCAGCGATTTTTCAAACGCATTTTTGGGGAAAAAACACACTTTTTAAAATTTTAATGCACTAAAACACACTATATTGCCCAAATGTTTGATGAAATAAAAAAGATGATCTTAGGCCGAGTACATGGATACCAAACATGACATGCTTTACAATTGCGCACAAACGTGCAGTGGCAACAAAATAAATACATTTTTAAAAGCCTTTAAAAGCCTTTACAGGTTACCACTTTAGATTTACAGAGGAGGTCTACTGCTAAAATTACTGCCCTCGATCTGACCTTCACGGTGATACCTCACATGCATGGTGCAATTGCTGTTTACATTTGACGCCAGACCGCCGCTTGCGTTCGCCTTAGAGCGAGAGCAGGGGGCGACAGGGGTGCTTTTTTTTTTTTTTTTCTTTATTATTTTTTTGCTTTTTTATCTTATTTTTAAACTGTTCCTTTCATTTTTTTTTTTTAATAATTTTTATTGTTATCTCAGGGAATGTAAATATCCCCTATGATAGCAATAGGTAGTGACAGGCACTCTTTTTTGAAAAAATTGGGGTCTATTAGACCCTAGATCTCTCCTCTGCCCTCAAAGCATCTGACCACACCAAGATCGGTGTGATAAAATGCTTTCCCAATTTCCCAATGGCGCTGTTTACATCTAAGTCGTGAAATGCTCGTAGCTTCCGGTTTCTTAGGCCATAGAGATGTTTGGAGCCACTCTGGTCTCTGATCAGCTCTATGGTCAGCTGGCTGAATCACCAGCTGCATTTTCAGGTTCCCTGTTGAGACAGGAGAGCCAGTGAAAAACACAGAAGACGGTGGGGGGGGGCATTCCCTCCCACGGCTTGTAAAAGCAGTCTAGAGGCTAATTAGCCGCTAGGATTGCTTTTACATGAAAGCCGACCGCTGGCTGAAAAGAATGATACTAAGATGATACCTAAACCTGCAGGCATCATTCTGGTATAACCACTCAAAGTCGTGAATGGCGTACCTGAAGACAAAAAAATAGTTAACAATAAAACACAGTAAACAGTAAAGTATAAAAAATTGCATAACTGAAAAGCAAACATGATAAAACATAATAACAATAAAACATTGCAGAATATAATACAGTAAAAAAGAGCAGAACAATAGAGAGAGAGAATAGAGAGAACAATAAAACGACAACTATTTTTTTTTGTTTTATATATTCTTTTATTTTTTATTTTTTACACTTTTTTTTGTAACTAACTTTTATAACTGTAACCGGTTCCAGGTTCGGGTCTCTCAAAATGCGATGGCATCTTGGGAGACCCTGTGGAAGTGTGCCTAGTCTGTGCAATGCTGTACCCTACGCTAATACTCAACTAGTGTATGGTAGCGTTCAAAACATTCACCAATGCAAAGACCAGGATTGTCAGGACAGGAGGGACAATAATAGCGGGTGTCACGCCTATATCCGCGCTTGCTGCAGACACGACATCTTTTTTTGGGGGGTTCGTTGGGTAGGGGTACTCGGGAGGACATAAAGAAAATGCCTCTCATGCAGCCGACTGCATTTGGTTGGGGATGTGAATGGGGGAAGTACGGGCGCTGCAGAAGTGGTGGGTTCCCAATTAGGATTGGCGAATGCAGCAGGAAGGGCATTATGGGCACGACGGCCTGTGTTTGTCTTCTTGGTGGCAGCGGGACACTACTTGTGCTTGCCACCTCACCAGCTTGAACTGCACTTATGGGACTCGCCACGTCACCAAGTGTTACTGCAGTGCTGGTTTGACTACGACCGGGGTGTACTAGGCCGCTGAGGCTTGCCAGTTCACCAAAACGCTACCAAAAAATCTGTTAGCAATCGCAGGGATCAGGCCTGACTCTGCGAACGCTGCAATTATGCGTTTAGTGTTTTGTAAGTGACAGTGATCGATCGATACTGCACTTGGGTGGGCTGGGCTGGGCTGGGCCGGGCAGAGGGGCAAAACGCAGGTGATAGCAGGTATCTGGGCTGATCCCGCTAACACTGCGTTTTTGGGAACCCTAAACTGCTGGGGAAGCTAGTATAGATCTGATTGGATCAGATATTGATCCGATCAGATACTATACCACTAAGGGAGGTGTACGGTGCGTGCGTGGGTGTTAGCGGTACTGGCGCTAACCTGACGCTGCTTGGGGCTAGTGCTTGCCAGTTCACCAAAATGCTACCAAAAAAACTGTTAGCGATCGCAGGGATCAGGCCTGACTCTGCGAACGCTGCAGTTATGCGTTTAGTGTTTTGTAAGTGACAGTGATCAATCGATACTGCACTTGGGTGGGCTGGGCTGGGCCGGGCGGAGGGGCAAAACGCAGGTGCTAGCAGGTATCTGGGCTGATCCCGCTAACACTCCATTTTTGGGTACACCTAAACTGCTGGGGATGCTAGTATAGATCTTATCGGATCAGATATTGATCCGTTCAGATACTATACCACTAAGGGAGGCGTATGCTGCGTGCGTGGGTGTTAGCGGTACTGGCGCTAATCTGACGCTGCCTGGGGCGACGCATATCACCGCCGGGCGATCAGGGGGCTAAACTTTTATTCGGTAACAAACGGCGGGTGCCCTGACACTATAAAAAATAAACGAACTAACCAGCGTCACCCGTAACGGTTATACGGTGATCAGCGGTGAAAGGGTTAACTAGGGGGCAATCAAGGGGTTAAAACATTTATTAGGTAGTATATGGGGGTCCCTGTCACTATAAAACGCTGACGGCGAACCTAAATATTTACCTCCCTAACTAGCGTCACCAGTGACACTAATACAGCGATCAGAAAAATGATCGCTTAGTGACACTGGCGACAGGGGGTGATCAAGGGGTTAAAACTTTATTAGAGGGGGTTAGGGGGGTATCCTAGACCTAAAGGGGGCTAACCCTAACTGCCCTAACACAGTAACTGTCACAAACTGACACCATGCAGTAATCAGAAAAAAAAACAAAACTGCTTGGTGTCAGTTTGTGACAGGGGGGGGGGGTGATGGGGGGGCGATCGGGGGGGGGGGGGGGATCGGGTGTGTTTTGTGTGCCTGGCATGTTCTACTGTGTGTGTTTGTGTTTTCACTCACAGTGCAGTCTTCTCTCCTCGGCGCCGGAACGGAAAATGTCGAGCCGAGGAGAGATGACATCATTTCCTTTGCTGCTGTTTAGCATACAGCAGCAAAGGAATGTTGTGATTGGCCGGCGGCGTTCGCGAGGGGGGGGCCACGAACAGATGGCCTCCCCCTCACCTCCGATCGCCGGGGGACAAAAGAGGACCGCCTCGCGCACCGGGGGGGTCCGATCGGACCCCCCACCCGCGGGAGGCAGAACACGTATATCTACGTGATTTTGCCTGCCCGTGCCATTCTGCCGACGTATATCGGCGTGAGGCGGTCCTTAAGTGGTTAATCAGGTCATCCAGTTCCTCTATAAACGGGAAGGCCTCTGGATCCTTCTTAAGGTGAGGGAAATATTTCCTTTGTTTTTGTTGAACCTCCTGTGGTTCCTCCCAGTTAATTGCCTCCTTAATCGACTTGACAAATGGCTCTATTAGAGAGAAGTCAAAGCCGGCCGATACCTCCAATCCCTCATTATCGGACAGAGAGTCTTGCTCTCTTGATGTACTGGCCCAAGTGGGAGAGACACTGTGGGTAGAGAAATCTGCTTCCGCCGTCAAGGCCTGCGGAGCTGAAATTCCAGCGGAGGGCCACCGGGAGGGCCACTGCACCGCAAATCCAGCAGGCGTTCCCAGAGGGACGGGAGTGGCGCGCAGGAGAACGGGGTCTGCACGAAGGGGATCTTCTATGGTGGGAGCGACTGTGTCTTGAGTATGATCTAGACTGGCTCCTTCTGTGACTCCCTCTCGAGCGGCTTCTCCTGCGGTATGAACGTCTTGAAGCAGACGTTCCTGAGGACCTGACAGGGCTGACCAATTTAGGTAGCATTAGTAGTGCTCTCTTTTTCAATCTTCACTACTTACCATGTCTTCCCCCCCTTACCTATTAGGCTGGCGGTGATCTGCTGGGGCAGCGGTCTCCATAGTGGAGGAGTGGTGAAAACCTGCAGATACAGTAAGAATTAAGATATGCAGAAAAAGGTTAAGGCAGAGGATAGTTAGAGCAATAGTAAGAGTACCTACCTTTGCAGAGCGTTTTTTAGGTAAAAAAAACCGTCTCAAGTCAGTCACAAGCAAAAGCAGTGTAAAACTGACACTGGGGCTTTTTAAATCTGCTGCCATTAACGCCGGGCGCTCGCGCATGCGCAGTAGCGCCGCAAGACACCCGGCACCATCTTGGAACCTGGCATAGGCAGAGAATGCCCTGAAACTGTGCACTGCGCAAGCGCGAGAACGCCGAGGACGCTCGGCAGCCACAGGGAAGACTATGGAAGGACAACAGAGCCCAGAAACCAAGTAGGTGGGAGAGAGTGGGGGGGGGGGGGGGGCGGAGACCGCTACACACAACTAAGCCTATTTAAGGCTTATATCTTTGAGGCCAAGATGAGTCTTCCGAGGCCATTCCACCGGCAAGCCTATTTAAGGCTCATATGGGCTGCTGACACGTCAAGCCTGTTTAAGGCTTATATTATGGTCAGCAGAGAAAATGAAAAAAAGGTGCCCCTGAGATCACCAGAGTGGGGCTCCCTCCATCTAGCTCATTTAGAGGCTGTACAGGAAGGACTTCCACCCAGGAGAGGCTAGAACCTGGCTGGGGGTGCTGATCCGTGCGGTCCTGACAGGTGAGGAAAAATAAGAGAATACTGGGGCAGGTGCCTACTCATTAATTTATAGCTATGTGGTCCTATCAGGTTGTGGGGGCGGAGTCACAACCCAAAGTGTATGCTGCCATGATGCGACAGGAAATTGGGTTATGTGGTTGTAATTGCTAAATGCAAATGTAAATATAAATGTAAAATGATGTTGTAGTTAATGCGGAGTGATATATGGTGTTGTTTAGGACATAGGATATACCTATGAATTATAATTGAAAATACGGTGAAATCTCTTTTTATTCTTTTTTTTTTTCTTTTTTCTTGGGCGTGCTGCTGCCGGTATGCTTGCGCTGATCCCCTAATGCTCGGGGACATCCCCCCATAATAAACGTCTCTCCTCCGGGTGAAGGGAAAGTCGGAGGCATTTGTTGGTTTTTTTTTTCCTGAAGGGGCTAGTTAATGGCATCGAGGAGTCGTGCCGGCTGGACTATTCTTCTGAGTAGGATAAGGGAATAGGGTGTTTCTTGGGTGTTTTTCCCCCTTTTTTTTTTTGGGTTCCCTCTCCCGTAGCTCCCAGACGATCGGAAGATATGACCAGAATAAAGTTTACCTCATATAATGTTAAGGGGCTGAACATTCCAGAAAAACGGATCAGGTTACTTGCTGAACTGAGAAGAATAAAGACGCAAATTGCTTTCTTGCAAGAGACACACTTCAGAAGGGACAGAATACCAAGGCTAGTAAACCATAAATTTTCTGTGGCATATCATAGTGCATCTTTGACCTCCAAATCAAATAGGGTATCTATCATCGTGTCAAAACAGACCCCATGGAAGGAGTTCAAAGTAATTACAGATGAGGAGGGTCGTCTTTTAATTGTAAAGGGATCACTAGGACTGCAAAAGGTTACATTAGTGAATATGTATCTTCCGAATGAAGATCAGCTTAATTGTCTAGAGACCTGTCTTCAGATGGTACATCAGCACAAGGAGGGTATTTTGGTGATAGGGGGAGATTTAAATCTGGCACTGGACCCTCTTATAGATGCCCCCAGGGGAGCCTCCCACCTGTCATTCATAAAATTACGAAGAGTAAAAAAACTATTAAGTGACCTGCAGGTGGTAGACACATGGAGGACACTTCACGTTCAAGACAGAGACTACACATTTTTCTCGGCAAAACATAAATCTTATACTCGGATCGATTGTATCCTGGTCTCACAGACAGGAATAACATCGATGGTGAGTGCTGATATAGGCTCATTCACCCTGTCTGACCATACTCCAACAAATTGTGTGATGGATAGGGATGAGCTTCGTGTTCGAGTCGAACCCATGTTCGACTCGAACATCCGCTGTTCGACCGTCCGTCGAATTGCGAACGTTATGGGCCGTTCGCGCCAAATTCGTGTGGCGCGTCACGGCCCATAATTCACTGCGGCATCGCAGTGCATTGCTGGCTGATGATTGGCCAAGCATGCACTATGACCTGCATGCTTGGCCAATCACAGCGCCGTCAGTAGAGAGAGCTGTAATTGGCCAAAGCCAGGGTGGCTTTGGCCAATTATGGCTCAGGGGATTTAGTACACGCCCCACACTATATAAGGCCGCCTGCACGGCGGCCCTGTGTAGTGTGTTCCGGTGTGCTGAGAGATAAAGAGAGAGACAGACAGTGTCATTTGATTTGAGTTAGATAGATTAGGCAGAACAGTCAGTCAGTTAGCTGCACTTACAGTGTATTGTGTATATATATGCATCCCTGGTGTTGCATATATATATATACACTGTATTCAGTTTAGCTAGATCCGTTCCTGTTATCTTCTATCTAGACTATTTACATTTGGTGCAGTGCGTCCTGCTCACAGTGTTCAGCTAGATCCGTTCCTGCTATTTACATTTAGTGCAGTGCGTCCTGCTCACAGTGTTCAGCTAGATCTGTTCCTGCTATTTACATTTAGTGCAGTCAGTGCGTCCTGCTCACAGCGTTCAGCTAGATCCGTTCCTGCTATTTACATTTAGTGCAGTGCGTCCTGCTCACAGTGTTCAGCTAGATCCGTTCCTGCTATTTACATTTAGTGCAGTCAGTGCGTCCTGCTCACAGTGTTCAGCTAGATCCGTTCCTGCTATTTACATTTAGTGCAGTGCGTCCTGCTCACAGTGTTCAGCTAGATCCGTTCCTGCTATTTACATTTAGTGCAGTGCGTCCTGCTCACAGTGTTCAGCTAGATCTGTTCCTGCTATTTACATTTAGTGCAGTGCGTCCTGCTCACAGTGTTCAGCTAGATCCGTTCCTGCTATTTACATTTAGTGCAGTCAGTGCGTCCTGCTCACAGTGTTCAGCTAGATCCGTTCCTGCTATTTACATTTAGTGCAGTGCGTCCTGCTCACAGTGTTCAGCTAGATCTGTTCCTGCTATTTACATTTAGTGCAGTCAGTGCGTCCTGCTCACAGTGTTCAGCTAGATCTTTTCCTGCTATTTACATTTAGTGCAGTGCGTCCTGCTCACAGTGTTCAGCTAGATCCGTTCCTGCTATTTACATTTAGTGCAGTGCGTCCTGCTCACAGTGTTCAGCTAGATCTGTTCCTGCTATTTACATTTAGTGCAGTCAGTGCGTCCTGCTCACAGTGTTCAGCTAGATCCGTTCCTGCTATTTACATTTAGTGCAGTGCGTCCTGCTCACAGTGTTCAGCTAGATCCGTTCCTGCTATTTACATTTAGTGCAGTCAGTGCGTCCTGCTCACAGTGTTCAGCTAGATCCGTTCCTGCTATTTACATTTAGTGCAGTGCGTCCTGCTCACAGTGTCCAGCTAGATCTGTTCCTGCTATTTACATTTAGTGCAGTCAGTGCGTCCTGCTCACAGTGTTCAGCTAGATCCGTTCCTGCTATTTACATTTAGTGCAGTGCGTCCTGCTCACAGAGTTCAGCTAGATCTGTTCCTGCTATTTACATTTAGTGCAGTCAGTGCGTCCTGCTCACAGTGTTCAGCTAGATCCGTTCCTGCTATTTACATTTAGTGCAGTGCGTCCTGCTCACAGTGTTCAGCTAGATCTGTTCCTGCTATTTACATTTAGTGCAGTCAGTGCGTCCTGCTCACAGTGCTCAGCTAGATCCGTTCCTGCTATTTACATTTAGTGCAGTGCGTCCTGCTCACAGTGTTCAGCTAGATCTGTTCCTGCTATTTACATTTAGTGCAGTGCGTCCTGCTCACAGTGTTCAGCTAGATCCGTTCCTGCTATTTACATTTAGTGCAGTCAGTGCGTCCTGCTCACAGTGTTCAGCTAGATCCGTTCCTGCTATTTACATTTAGTGCAGTGCGTCCTGCTCACAGTGTTCAGCTAGATCTGTTCCTGCTATTTACATTTAGTGCAGTCAGTGCATCCTGCTCACAGTGTTCAGCTAGATCCGTTCCTGCTATTTACATTTAGTGCAGTGCGTCCTGCTCACAGTGTTCAGCTAGATCCGTTCCTGTTATCTTCCTACTGACAGGCAGGCTTGTCTGGTTACAGTATATAAAGCTACCTGAAGAAAATTACAGGTGTTCTATCCCAGCTTAGTGCAGCCACAGGCCATTAGTATGTCTGGAAGGCCAAGAAGGAGAGGCAGACAGTCACAAGCCAATAAGAGAGGGCAAGCAGGCTCTGTGTCTAGTGCTGGTCATGGAGACGGTGCATCCTCATCAGCACGTGGCCATGGGACACGCTTGGCCTTTTTTTCGGCAGCTGGCCGTGTTGAGCCGCAACATGCGGAAGACTTGGTCGAGTGGATGACCAAGCCGTCCTCATCCTCCTCATCCTCTCTCACCCATGCCCAGGGTGCTTTGTCTGGCAAAGCAGCGGCCTCTTCCCTCAGCTCAATGTCATCAGTGACTCCTTCCCTAGCTCCACCATGTCCTCCTGAGGATTCCCTCGAACTGTTTGACCACAGTGTTGGGTACATGCTCCAGGAGGATGCCCAGCGTTTGGAAGGCTCTGATGGTGATACTGAGCTCGATGAAGGCAGTAACATGAGCACGGACAGAGGGGGTGCCCAAGAAGGACAGCAATCTGGCAGTCATGCTCCCCCTGCTGCAGCATACTGCCAGGTTTGCTCCAGTGATGAGGAGGGAGGGGATGATGAGGTCACTGACTCAACGTGGGTGCCTGATAGGAGAGAGGAGGAGGAGGAGGAGGCGGCATATCACCAACGAGGCAGGATGCCGTCCAGGGGCCAGCCTAAGGGCAGCACATTGACTGCATCACACCCCAAAGCTCCACATGTGCAGAGCGCTGCAGTCTCTGCGCGTTATTCAAAAAGTTCTTTGGTGTGGGCCTTTTTTGAGACCAGTGCATCAGATCGCACCGCTGCTATTTGCAACATATGTCTCAAGCGTATCTCACGTGGCCAAAACATCTCCCGCTTGGGTACCACATGCTTGACCAGACATATGTTGACCTGCCATGCAGTTCGTTGGCAAGCATATCTAAAAGACCCACACCAAAGAACAAAGAGGATCTCTCCTTGCTCCTCATCAGCTGAGATTTCCAACCCCACTAGACCTTCAGTCCTCTCTGAGACCTGCAGTGAGAGGAATGAAGGTGTAGAATTAGGTGTGTCACAGCCAAGTACTTGTGGGCAATCTGCTTTTGGTACACCGACGTCAGATTGTACCAGGCAAATTTCCCTGCCCCAGCTGCTGCACCGCCGAAAGAAGTTTGCTCCCAGCCATCCACATGCCCAGCGGTTGAATGCTAGCTTGGCAAAATTGCTAGCACTTCAACTGCTGCCTTTTCAGTTGGTAGACTCTACCCCCTTCCGTGAGTTTGTGGAATGTGCGGTTTCTCAGTGGCAGGTACCCAAACGCCACTTTTTCTCACGGAAGGCGATTCCGGCTCTCTACCGGCATGTGGAAGGCAATGTCCATGCCTCGCTGGACAGGGCGGTCAGCGGTAAGGTGCATATTACCGCTGACTCATGGTCCAGCAGGCATGGACAGGGACGTTACCTAAGTTTCACGGCGCATTGGGTGACTCTGCTGGCAGCTGGGAAGGATGCAGGACAAGGTGCAGTAGTGTTGGAGGTTGTTCCGCCACCACGCCTCCAAAATGCTGATTGTGACACACCTCTCTCCTCCACCCCCTCCTCTTCTTCTTCCTCCATGGCCTCTTCCTCGGAACCAGCGGTGCTCCGTAGGCGTTCAAGGGGCTACGCAAGTACGCAGGCCAAAAGATGCCATGCGGTGCTTGAGCTGGTGTGCTTGGGGGACAGGAGCCACACTGGGGCAGAGGTTCTGTCAGCTCTGCAGGGGCAGGTTCAGAGGTGGTTGACGCCACGCCAACTTAAGGCAGGAATGGTGGTTTGCGACAATGGCACCAACCTCCTCTCTGCCCTCCGACAGGGACAACTGACCCATGTGCCCTGTTTGGCTCACGTCCTTAACTTGGTGGTGCAGCGGTTCTTGGGCAGGTACCCGGGCTTACAGGATGTCCTGAGGCAGGCCAGGAAAGTCTGTGTGCATTTCCGCCGGTCATATAATGCCAGTGCTCGGCTGACGGACCTCCAAAAGGAGTTTAACCTGCCCAAGAACCGCCTAATCTGTGACATGCCCACCAGGTGGAACTCAACGTTGGCCATGCTGCAGCGGCTGCACACGCAGCAGAGGGCCATCAATGAGTACCTGTGCGACTATGGCACCAGGACAGGGTCAGGGGAGCTTGGTTTTTTTTCCCCACGCCAGTGGGCCATGATCAGGGATGCATGCACTGTCCTGTCACCATTCGAGGAGGCCACGGGGATGGTGAGCACTGACAGTGCATGCATCAGTGACACTGTCCCCCTTGTCCACCTGTTGGAGCACACGCTGCGTGGAATAATGGACAGGGCACTTGAGGCAGAACAGAGGCAGGAAGAGGAGGACTTCCTTAGCTCTCAAGGCCCCCTTTATCCAGACAGTGTTCCTGCGTGCCCGCCGATCACACAGGAAGAGGAGGAGGAGGAGGAGGAGGAGGAAGATTGTGTCAGTATGGAGGTGGAGCCTGGCACTCAGCATCAGCAGTCTTTAAGGGATCAGTCCCAAGGAACACATGGACTTGTACGTGGCTGGGAGGAGGTGGCTGCGGACGTTGTTGTCCTTAGTGACCCAGAGGACTCCGGACCGAATGCCTCAGCAAACCTACGCTGCATGGCCTCCCTGATCCTGCAAAGCCTGCGTAAGGATCCTCGTATTCGTGGTATCAAGGAGAAGGACCAATACTGGCTGGCAACCCTCCTTGATCCACGTTACAAGGGTAAGGTTGCTGACCTTATCTTGCCATCGCAGAGGGAGCAGAGGATGAAACATCTTCGGGAGGCCTTGCAGAAAGGTCTGTGCAACGCGTTCCCAGAGACTGGGAGGTTACAAACTCCTGTTTCTGGACAACGTGTTGCTGAGGCTTCGGTCAGTCAAAGAAGGAGCGGTGGAGAAGGTGGCCGTCTGACCGATGCGTTCAGACAATTTTTTGGTCCGCAGCCCCAAGGTATGATCGGTTCCAGCAACCATCGCCAGCTGTTTTACATGGTGCAGGAATACCTAGGGGCAAGATCAGACTTGGACACCTTTCCCACCGAAAATCCTCTGGGTTACTGGGTCTTGAGGATGGATCACTGGCCAGAGCTTGCACAGTATGCAATTGAGCTACTGGCCTGTCCTGCATCCAGCGTTCTTTCGGAACGCACATTCAGTGCTGCTGGAGGCGTGGTAACCGATCACAGGGTGCGTCTGTCCACCGACTCGGTCGATCGGCTGACCTTCATAAAAATGAATCAGTCTTGGATCACCACCAGCTACCAAGCACCTGATGCTGATGTAACCGAATATTTTTTTTTGAAATCTCAGATCCCTTCAAAGACTGCCTATGCTGATGCTGAGTGACTATCCCTGAGTAATTATCCTCTTCCTCCTCAATCATCACGCTGATAGCTTGTAAGAACATTTTTGGTTCTGGGCGCCACCACCAGTGCCTAAGGCACAATTTTTTAGCCCCTGTTTAACAGGGGCGTGTAATTACAATTTTTGATGTAATACTTTGCAGCAGGGCTCGTTCCTGCATTCCAACTAGAGTGTCTGTGAGGGGTTGCAGTGTTGTGGCACCAGCACCAGTGCCTAAGGCCCAATTTTTCTGCCCCTGTCTAACAGGGGCGTGTAATTACAATTTTTGATGCAATACTTTGCAGCAGGGCTCGTTCCTGCGTTCCAACTAGAGTGTCTGTGAGGGGTTGCAGTGTTGTGGCACCAGCACCAGTGCCTAAGGCCTAATTTTTCAGCTCCTGTTCAACAGGGGCATGTAATTACAATTCTTGATCTAATATTTCACAGCAGGGCCCTGTGAGGGCTTACAGTGTTGTGGCCACAGCAACACCTAAGGCCCAAATTTCTGCTGAGTATATAGGGCAGGACCCTACTTTCAAACATCTAACTTACAAACGACTCCTACTTGCAAACGGAAGGAGACAACAGGAAGTGAGATGAAATCTACCCCTAGGAAGGGAAATTCTCTCCTGTAAGAGTTAATATGGGAAAACAATTTCTCCTTTCCACTGATGCTTTCCAATCCTTGTTCCACAAAAAAACCCAAATTTTCAAAAAACATTTTTCATTGGGACAAAAAAGTGAGGTGAAATCTTCTGAAGAGGAGGAAAGGCAGCAAAACAAATGTCACAGGGGTGATAACCCTTCCCTATGTTTTCCAAAAAGCTTAAAAAAGATTTTTTGGCTGGAGCTAAACACGTTAAAAATGTACCCGTTCAAAATTACAAAGAGATTCTACTTAACAACAAACCTACAGTCCCTGTCTTGTTTGCACCGCCTGTATACTGCTGTTCAGAGTATATAGGGCCTTTCCTTATTTTAATTTGGGTGCGGGGTTCCCCTTAATATCCATACAGGACCCAAAGGGCCTGGTAATGGACTGGGGGGGTACCCATGCCGTTTGTCTCACTGATTTTCATCCATATTGCCATGACCCGACATGACATTAAACCCGCAAGCAGTTTTAAATGAGATTTTTTCCTTTAAAAATGACATTTGGTGCAGGGACTGTTCTAAACATGGGAAACACGCGTCACTTTACAGGCATACTATAGACACCCCCCAGGTACGATATTTAAAGGAATATTTCACTTTTTTTTTTTTTTACTTTAAGCATCATTAAAATCACTGCTCCCGAAAAAACGGCCGTTTTTAAAAGTTTTTTTTGCATTGATACATGTCCCCTGGGGTAGGACCCGGGTCCCCAAACCCTTTTTCGGACAATACCATGAAAATTAGCCTTTAAAATGAGCACTTTTGATTTCGAACGTTCGAGTCCCATAGACGTCAATGGGGTTCTAACGTTCGTGCGAACTTTCGGTCCGTTCGCGGGTTCTGGTGCGAACCGAACCGGGGGGTGTTCGGCTCATCCCTAGTGATGGACCTAGGAGAGGTAGATCGCCGTGAGTGGCAATGGAAGATCAATGAGACCCTTTTAAAGGATAGAGAGTATGAACAAAAACTAAATCAGGAACTGGACTCCTTTTTCCTAACAAATGATACGGAGGAAGTTACCCCACTTTGTTTATGGGAAACACATAAATGCGTGATGAGAGGGGTCTTTATATCTTTAGGGGCGCATAGGAAAAAGAAGCTTAATGAACAGATTGATGTACTACTTAAAAAAATTTGAGAAATGGAGCTGATGCATAAAAAATCCCAGACACAACAAATAGAGGAGAAATTAAGTGGTTTAGGGGAGGACTTAAACTCACTGCTCATTGAACAGGCAAAAGCTAAGTTGAAACGTGGTAGACGGACATTCTATGAATTTGGGAATAAGCCGAGCAGGATGTTAGCAAAGGCCCTTAAAGATACTAATACACAGAAGTACATGTCAGGTATCAAAACACAGAGGGATGTGATGGTTAGTTCCTCACAGGAAATGGCACAGATTTTTAAGGAGTATTATGAGGGTCTTTATCAATTGGAGGGACCACTTTCCCCAGAGAGGAGTAAAAGGAAATGGGAGATGGCAAGGGAATACTTAAAAACATCAGGAATGCCAAAGCTGACAGAGGAGACAGCACGAGATCTAGACGTACCAATTACAGTAGAAGAGTTTAAGAGAGCACTAAATCTTCTAAAATTGGGGAAAGCACCGGGCCCAGATGGGTATACCCTGGCGTACTATAAATTTTTTGCTGAGAAATTGGCTCCGAGTTTCATAATGGCCTTTAACTCACTACGCAAAGGACAGAAGATACCAGCCGAGACATTTTTGGCACATATAGCAGTAATCCCGAAGGAGGGTAAGGACCCATCTCAGTGTTCCAGCTATCAGCCGATAGCATTGTTAAATGCGGATCTCAAAATTTTTTCAAAGATCTTAGAGATCGGACTAGATGAACACATCCCCTCATTGATACACCCAGATCAAGTGGGGTTTACTGCTGGTAGGGGGGAGGGAAAACACGCAGAGAGTAATGAATGCTATCTATCTCACACAGAGACAACAGAAACCCCTAACACTGATATCAGCTGATGCAGAAAAAGCATTCGATAGAGTTGACTGGGTATTTCTTAGGGCTACTTTGCAACACATTGGCTTGGGAGATGGAATGCTGAGATGGTTTTTAAATCTATATTCAGTACCGAGCGCAAGGGTTAAGGTAAACGATAGACTATCGGTCCCATTCTGTATCCGGGATGGAACGCGCCAGGGATGCCCACTGTCACCCATTATTTTCATTCTTACAATGGAGCCTTTCCTAAGGAAGATACGTGCTAACCCTAATATTAAAGGCAGAAAGACAGAAAAAGAGGAGCATAAGTTAGCAACTTACGCTGACGATCTGATTTTTTTCATAACCTCCCCAATTATATCCCTCCCATCTCTTTTAATAGAGATACGTCATTATGGGGGATAGCAAATTTTAAGGTGAACTATAACAAATCAGAGGCTATGGGGATGGAAATGAAGGCATCTTTACTGCAACAGATAAAGACGCAATTCAATTTTAGATGGACAGAATCCCATATAAGTTATTTGGGCACTAAAATACCGAAGAAGCGGAGTAGGTTATTCGAATTAAATTTTGCCCCGATGGTAAGACAAATTAAATTAGATTTACAGAGATGGGATAGGGAGATCTTTACATGGTTTGGAAGGACAAATATTATAAAGATGAACGTGATGCCTAGGCTCCTGTACTTGCTGCAAACCGAGCCAATAAAGATTCCCCCAAGTTTCCTGAAAGACCTCAGATCGAGGTTTTTGAGGTTTATCTGGGCTGGGAAGCCAGCAAGATTATGGAGAACCATCTTAGTGCTCCCTAAAGAAAAAGGAGGTATTGGCTTTCCAGACCCAGTTAGATACCAGGAGGCCTCACAGCTAGCCAGAATAATGGAATGGTGTGCCTCTGAGAGGAAACCATGGGTACAGTTAGAACAAGCGACGGTTGATATTCCCCTGGAGGGGTTGGTGGGGATAGCGGGATCGGATATTCCAACAATAGTGAGAAAACATCCACTGACAGGCGCAACTTTACGTACTATTAATACGATTTTTAAAAACATATCTCAATATCTCAGAGTCCTATGGCCCCGGTACGCCAGACTTCCAACCTGGCATAACAGACCAGTGATTTGAGGTTATAAGACGAAGGGGGAAAAACAGGATCATACATTTCTCAAGGGGTAATTGCTTGATGACACGAGGTGAGATAGAAGGAGAAGTAACACCAGACCTAGATTATTTTAGGGCAATGCAGTTAGGAGCATATATCCGCTCGAAAATTAAAATATACCCAGAGATACAGAGACTATCGGGCTTTGAACAGATATGTCTAGATGGAGAAAGTATGAGGCACTCCCTATCATATTTCTATGAGGTACTAACGAGCCTGGAAGCACCACAAGATCTTAATTTTATTCAAGCATGGGAAAGAGACTTGGGGACAACGTTCTCCCAAAGACAGAAGGATAGGATTTTAAAATCTATTCATAAAACATCAGTTGCAAGCAGGTATCAGGAGGGAGGATATAAAATCCTCACCAGATGGTACAGAACACCATCTGTACTACATAAAATATTCCCACAGGTTCCAAGTGTATGTTGGGTTGTATGGAGTCAGAGGGCACGATGTTGCATATATTCTGGGAATGTGAGAAGATTAGGGGATTTTGGAAAATGGTTAAGGAAATGGTTAAGGACATCACAGGTGTGTCTCTTGGAGAAAATCCGGCAGCATTTTTATTAAATGATGTCCCCATGTGGTGGAAAAATATAAAAACTCCCTGCTTAAACATCTTCTCACGGCAGCGAGGGCCTGCATTCCGGCCCTGTGGAAAAGTTCAGTCCCGCCGACTAGAGCACAGTGGTGGGTCAGAATTGCAGAAATCCAACAAATGGAGAATTTGACTTTGATGTTGAAAGAACAGGATGAGAAATATTGGAAGATATGGGCCCCCTACTTAACTTATAGAAGGGGAGAACAAGAGAGGTATGTCATGCGCGATCAAATTGGAATAGGGAGGGGGCAACCCCCTTTTTTTTTTTTTTTTTTGGGGTCTAGAGGGTGGGGGAGGGGGTTAGGGCTAGGAAAAGAGAAAAGGAAACTATATATGTTTTTTGAGTAGCACTGAATATGTAATGTATAATGTTGCTATAATTTGAAGATATGGAGATGCGATAAGGTGTAAGAGATGTTATGAAGAATATGATAAATGCTCTATGTGGAATGTAATATATAATATGTAAAAAATAAAATAAAAAAATAAAAAACAGGAAAGGGATATAAAAAGATATCCAAGGAATTGAGAATGGCAATCAGCAGTGTTCAAACTCTAATCAAAAAGGGGAAAATGAGGGGTTCTGTTGAAGCCAAACCACGGTCAGGCAGACCAACTAAAATTGCAGCCACAACTGCCAGGAAAATTGTTCAGGATGCAAAGAAAAACCCACAAATAACTTCAAGTGAAATACAGGACTCTGTGGTGGGGCTGTTTCAAGATGCACAATAAGGAGGCACTTAAAGAAAGATGGGCTGCATGGTCGCGTCGCAAGAAGAAAGCCATTACTATGCAAATGCCACAAAGTATCCCACTTACAATATGACAAACAGCACAGAGACAAGCCTCAAACCTTCTGGCACAAAGTCATTTGGAGTGATGAGACCAAAATTTTGCTTTTTTGCCACAACCATAACTGCTACATTTGGAGAGGTGTCAACAAGGCCTATGATGAAAGGTACGGAGGTGGATTGCTGATGTTTTGGGGATGTGTGAGCTACAAAGGCACAGGAAATTTGGTCAAAATTGTTGGCAAGATGAATGCAGTACGTTATCAAAAAATACTGGAGGAACATTTGCATTCATCAGCCAGGAAGCTCCGCTTGGGACGTACTTGGAATTCCAACATGACAATGATCCAAAACACAAGGCCAAGTCGACCTGTCATTGGCTACAGCAGAATAAAGTGAAGGTTCTGGAGTGGCATCTCAGTATCCTGACCTCAATATCATTGAGTCACTCTGGGGAGATCTTAAATGTGCAGTTCATGCAAGACAGCCCAAGAATTTACAAGAACTGGAGGCTTTTTGCCAAAGGAATGGGCAGCTTTACCATCTGAGAAGATAAAGTGCCTCATCCACAAATACCACAAAAGACTTCAAGCTGTCATTGATGTTAAAGGGGGCAATACACGGTATTAAGAACTCGGGTATGTAAACTTTTGATCAGGGTCATTTGGGTAGTTTCTGTTGCCATTATGATTTAAAAAGAGTAAACAGTTTATTGATAATAAATGGCTTCAGCCAAACACTAACCATGAGTGAAAGAAAAGTTTTTGTGTTATCATTCATATTCTCTGAAAAATGGTAAAGAAATCATAAATTCTGCCAGGGTATGTAAACTTTTGAGCACAACAGTGTGTATATGTATGTGTATATATATATATCATATGTGATTTTATTTACAGTGCATCCGGAAAGTATTCACAGCACTTCACTTTTTCCACATTTTGTTATGTTACAGCCTTATTTTAAAATGGATTAAATTCATTATTTTCCTCACAATTCTACAAACAATACCCCATAATGACAACGTTTGAAATCTTTGCAAATTTATAAAAAAAAATCACATGTACATAAGTATTCACAGCCTTTGCTCAATACTTTGTTGAAGCACCATTGGCACCAATTACAGCCCCAAGTTTTTTTCGGTTTGATGCTGCAAGTTAGGTACACCTATTTTTGGGGAGTTTCTCACATTCTACTTCGCAGAACCTCTTCAGCTCCATCAGGTTGGATGGGGAGCGTTGGTGCCCAGTCATTTTCAGATCTCTCCCGAGATTTTCATTTGGATTCAAGACTGGACTCTGGTTGGACCACTCAAAGATATTCACAGAGTTGTCCCATAGCCACATCTTTGTTATCTTGGCTGTGTGCTTGGGGTCATTGTCCTGTTGGAAGATGAACTTTCGCTCTGGAGCAGGTTTTCATCAAGGATGTCTCTGTACATTGCTGCATTCATCTTTCCCTCGATCCTGACTAGTCTCCCAGTTCCTGTTGCTGGAAAACATCCCCACTTCACTGTAGGGAAGGTATTGGCCATGTGATGAGCAGTGCCCGGTTTCACATGACCCTTGCCAATCAGGCCAAAGAGTTCAATCTTTGTTTCATCAAACCAGAGAATTTTGTTTCTCCTGGTCAGCATCCTTCAGGTGCCTTTTGGCAAACTCAAGGCGAGCTGTCATGTGCCTTCTACGAAGGAGTGGCTTCTGTCTGGCCACTCTACCATACAGGCCTGATTGGTGGAGTGCTGCAGAGATTGTTGTTGTTATGAAAGGTTCTCCTTTCTCTACAGAGAAACACTGAAGCTCTGTCAGAGTGGCCATTGGGTTCTTGATCACCTCCCTGACTAGGGCCCTTCTTCCCCTGATCGGTCAGTTTGGCTGGGCAGCCCGCTTTAGGAAGAGTCCTGGTGGTCCCAAACTTCTTCCATTTATGAATGATGGAGACCACTGTGCTCATTGGGACCTTCAGTGCTGCAGACATTTTTATGTACCCTTCCCCAGATCTGTGCCTCGATACAATCCTGTCTCGGAGGTCTACAGACAATTTCTTGGATTTCATGGCTTGGCTTCTTCTTTCATGTTGTCATTATGGGGTATTGTATGTAGAATTTTAAGGAAAATAATTAATTTAATCCATTTTGGAAGAAGGCTGTAACATAATAAAATGTGGAAAAAGTAAAGCACTGTGTATACTTTTCAGATGTACTATACATCAGTTGCACAATCCAATCCAATTCAATTATTATAAAAAAATCGAAAGTGATAATCAGCGCTACATCCACTTATTGAAACAAAATAAATATACAACCTGATATGTATCAAAATATAATTAATAATAAAAATATTCAGAACCAGTTGCTGGCTGAACACTCATGGCTTTCACAACACCAAATAATCATAAACTTTACTCAGTTGCGCGGCACTATATACTGTAAATACACATATAGTGAATCTTTATACAGATAAAAGACATATATTATTCCAACAGTGGCTAAATATAAATTATTTGAAAAGAGTCCTGTGCATTCCAAAATCATAAAGTCCACTTTAAATTCCTTCCTCTTATAATGCATGTATTCCTAACACCAGGTGAAAAACCTGCTTACCTCACAAAAGAAACAACCAGGCTCATCATCAAAACTCGCTCTGCTCCTGGGGTAAACACCTTTCTTTCCCCTTGGATCCTAAAGTACTTTCTCCCTTGTATTCACATTCACCAGTGGGACCTGGTGAAACAAAGAGGCAGATACATAGTGTTTTCCTGTTTAACTTTTAACCTCTGCTAAAATACACTTACAGGATAAAAGTTAAAAAGCGCTTATACAGAAATCTCATCAGCTGGCTCACCACTCTAGTCGCACTCAGCGGTGGCAGCGTGACGTAATGGGCATGGTTCCTCCCTCCCTAGACGCATAGCGCCCTCTCATTGGGATTCTTCAGTAGGTAGGGGAGCCACTCCGCTCGAGCCCTCTTAAAGACTCCTAGGTCGCTACTAATAGCAACCCAGTACACACAGCTGCGGTCCCTGGAAAACCCTGTGTTATCGCACCCGCTTCCTACTGACAATGGAAGCAATCAATTCTCCTACATGTTCTGTTGAGACACCACCAGGGAACCTCCCGCCTTGTTAACTCAGTCTCCGTCTCACCAATTTATTGTGCTTAAAACACCAGGTGCATTCTGGGTACCACTTACTGCACTGCATAAATTATAGATTGAGCATATTAAACAATGTATCCTCTACTAAAATGCACATAAAATTATAATTACATATTAAATATTACCTAACCAGATGATCAGAAAATCCAAAAGGACTCGCGCTGACTAAGATGCCTCATATAGTTGCCACCCTCCAATGGCCATTAGCCTTCTCTAATCCCCAAAATTGCAGCTCTTTGGGATTTTTCCCGTGAACCTCTCTAAATTGTTTTGATACACTATGGTCTAATATCTTTAATGCATTCCTGTATTCTGACCTGTAAAGGTCTAGATGTCCGGCCCACATACTGGATCTTGCAAGGGCATTCCAGCATTTAAACTACTGTACCCCTTTAGTCATGCACAAAATGAAATCTTTAATTTTATATCCTTTACCCGTCGCAGTACATTTTTTATTCTCTTAATATCTAGTTGTCCTACATGCTATGCAGGTCCCACAAGCATAAAAACTTATCAGGAGGAACATCACCCTTCCAGCTCCTCTATTGTTAATAGGGGGATCCAATGCCCCTGGGGCCGCTGTCACTGGCTATATATCGGTTCCGGTCCGTTGATTTACAATAATTTCTAGTATAAACTTATCATCATGCATATATATTTCTAGATCCAAAAGACCATGCTTTTCTTATATTTCCATGACAATACTATGTTCTTATCATTATTGTTTAACCTGTTCATGAATGCGAAGAGGCTTTCATCTCCTCCCCATATCAGGAACAGGTGATCGGTGAACCTGCTTAACATATCAGTTCACTGGGCCGATTTCCAAAAACCATGTCTGCCTCCCAGTGGGCCAAAAATAAATTAGCCACACTGGAAGCAAAACGGGCTCCCATTGCCACTCCGATGGTCTGAAGATAGTATTGATTATCATACCAGAAAGAATTATGTTGGAGACCAAATACTCCAACAACAAATTGTGATGTTTTCTTTAAAAATGGGACCCCTCTGATGTCCAATTTACAGACTCCTTTGCGTTAGCATGTTTTATAATAGTATACAGTGAATTAAGATCAGCTGATACTAAATAATATGAAATTTTTACTCCTAATGTAATGGCATGCAAGTGCACTACTTGATTAAAACTTAATTTTAAGGATTTACACTATGTGGCATTTATCTCTTTGCTGATACATTCCACTGGATATCACAATCTAAGACCAGAGGAGTATCGTTTTCCATGTGACAGTTGGATGATCCCTCCCACTCTTGGTATGCTGAGGAACAGCATTGTGTTTTGCCCCAATCCAGGCTTGTATGTCGGCCCGTTCCGGCCTTTTCCACTCATTCCGTTGCACGGCCCAGATGACAGTGCGCATGCACCGCCCAAGCTGGGCGGTGTGTGGGCATGGCTTAGATGACTAAATCGTCTTCTGGCATGGCCTTGGCGGCGGGAGTAGGTGCAGCATATGTTTTAGCTGGAAGCCATTTTTGTTAACCACTTGCCCTCTGGAAGGTTTACCCTCCTTCATGACCAGGCCATTTTTTTTTCGATACGGCACTGCGTTACTTTAACTTACAACTGCGCGGTGGTGCGGCGCTGTACCCAAAAAATGTATGTCTTTTTTTCCCACAAATAGAACTTTCTTTTGGTGGTAGTTGATCACCTCTGTGGTTTTTATTTTTTGCACTATAAACAAAAAAAGACAGAAATATTGTGTTTTTTTCAAAATTATCGTACTTTCTGCTATAAAACATATCCAATAAAAAAATTGAAAAAAAAATCAAGTTTCTTCATCAATTTAGGCCAATATGTATTCTGCTACATATTTTTGGTAAAAAAAAAATCCCAATAAGAGTACAGTATCTCACAAAAGTGAGTACACCCCTCACATTTTTGTTAATATTTTATTATATCTTTTCATGTGACAACACTGAAAAAATGACACTTTGCTACAATGTAAAGTAGTCAGTGTATAGCTTGTATAATGCCACGTACACATGAGCGGACTTTACGGCAGACTTTGTCCTGCGGAGTTTTCGACGGACTTTACGACGGACTTTCCGAATGAACGGACTTGCCTACACACGATCAACCAAAGTCCGACGGATTCGTACGTGATGACGTACGACCGGACTAAAACAAAGAAGTTTATAGTCAGTAGCCAATAGCTGCTCTAGCGTCGGTTTTTGTCCGTCGGACTAGCATACAGACGAGCAGACTTTTAGACCGGACTCGAGTCCATCGAAAAGATTTGAAACATGTTTCATTTCTAGGTCCGTCAAACTTTTGGGGAAAAAAGTCCACTGGAGCCCACACACAATCGAATTGTCCGACGGATTCCGGTCCGCCGAACCAAGTATGCCGTAAAGTCCGCTCGTGTGTACGCGGCATAACAGTGTACATTTTCTGTCCCCTAAAAATAACTCAACACACAGCCATTAATGTTTAAACCACTGGCAACAAAAGTCAGTACACCCCTAAGTGAAAATGTCCAAATTGGGCCCAATTAGCCATTTTCCCTCCCCGGTGTCATGTGACTCGTTAGTGTTACAAGGTATCAGGTGTGAACAGGGAGCAGGTGTGTTAAAAAAATAATTTTTGCTCTACATAAAGATGTCCTAGGATATATGAAAGGATATAATAAAATATTTACAAAAATGTGAGGGGTGTACTCACTTTTCTGAGATACTGTATATTGATTGGTTTGGGTAAAAGTTATAGCGTCTACAAACTATGGGATATATTTATGGAATTTTAATTATTTTTTTTACTAGTAATGGCGGCGATCAGCGACTTCTAGCAGGACTACGACATTGGGGTGGACAAATGGGACACTAAGTGACACTTTTTGGGGACCAGTGACATTATTACAGTGATCAATGCTAAAACTCTGCACTGTCACTGTGCTAATGACACTTGTAGAGGAGGGCTTAACATCAGCGGCTATGAAAGGGTTAAATTTGTTCCTAGGGAGTGCTAGCTAACTGTGTGGGGGGTGCTTATACTATGGGAAGGCAGAGATCCGTCTTCCTGCTTTGTAGGAACACAGGATCACAGCCTTCCCTTCTTACTGAACAGCTATCTGCCTTGTTTACATAGGCAGATCCCCATTCTGCCTGTCTCCCGAACGATTGGCAGGTCCCGGCAGACATCATATCCGCCGGATCGCTGATTGGCTCCCGCTGTGTTCAATCACATTGGGAGCGGGTTGCCGGTGGTGCGTGTGCACGCCCCAGACCCTGAAGTGCAGAATCACGAACAGGTACATGATCCTGCCCAGGAAAGCCACTTTGCCACTGTATATTTACAGTATACGATCGTCAAGCGGTTAAGAGAAAATGACTAATTTTTAGCTCCTTTTTGTTGGCTGACTTCCACAAAGGGGGTGAGTAGTGCAATTATCCCACCCACCTTTCTGTGTTTAAATGGTTGGCTCCCACAAGGGCTCATGGCTGTCAATAGTGGTCAGCCGTGCCCTGCAGGTCCCTTTGTTTCCTCAGTTCAGTGGTACCTATCTCAACATTTTATTCTACAGTATTTGTTCATTTTATATTCTAGCCTCTCTCTCACTGCCCAAATCTGCCATGAGTCATTCATCACATAATCAAGATCCTCATGTTTCCAATAGGTATGGGACCATCTGTATGTAAGTATTTTAAAAAAAAAGTGTATGGTTTTGGGTGATGAAATTCCTCTTGTTTCAGCCCTGTCCACTCCAAGAGATCCAGAAAGTCGTCAAGACACCATGATGACTACATTCCTCGCGCCATAGGTCATCTGAAAGATCAAGGTTGCAAAGACATTACCATTTTCCTGCTTCCCCTGCTCATTCATCAAGGAAGACGTGCTGGGCATGTGGTGCTGTTACACTACCTGATCTGATCTCAGAGACTATGCAGCCAACCGCAAGCTGGAGAGTCAGCAGGTTGTTGATTTGCTTAAACAGACCATAAAGGACTCCTTTTCTGAGTTAGCAGCTATAATTCCTGCTCAGCCAGGTCCACAAGTGGCTCAAGCTCAGGAGACAGAGTCCAATGTCACGGGTCCCTCAGCGGTTAGTACCCCTCTGCCTCCATCGGGCCATTCAGCCAGAGATTCACAACCAGAAGATCCCTCAGAGGAATCCTCGGAGGATTCAAAGCCTTCTGGGTTCAGTTTTTATCTTGTGCAGCCCTTCATTCAGGCAGTTAAGAATGTAATTGCCTAGGAGAATCCGGAAGAGCCATCCCAGAAATCAAAGAGATATTTTCCATTTCTTACAGTCTTTCCTTTGATGGGGGAGATTAGAGAGATTATCAAAGAGGAATGGAGAATAAGTTCTCCTTAGCCTGACTTTGCTATGGATACAATTTACTGAGTCAGACACAGTTTCTGAACTCTATGCCAGTGGTAGATGCATTGTTGGTGCGCTTAGTGAAAAACATAACTCTGCCTTTAGAAGACTGGGCTTCCTTCAAAGATCCCCTGGACAGACAAATCAACTTAGACCTTAAGAGGAGTTACTTGGCCGCAGGAGCAGCTTGTAAACCTGCCATTGCCCTAACCTCTGTGTCTAATGCCATTAGGTCCTGGACAGAGACTATTGAGATGGCCTTAGGCCAGGATGTCCCTAAAGATGACATAATCAAAGCTCTAGAGAAGCTTAAGTTGTCAGCAGATTTTGTGGGATAGGCGGCCATCAATACAATTTGTTGGTCGGCCAGATCAATGCTACATGTGGTTATGGCAAAACGGGCCTTATGGCTGAAGCCCTGGACGGCGGATATGGCATGAAAACAGAACTGGTGCAAGATGCAGTTCAGTTGGGAAAGCTTTGTTTGGAGAGAGGCTAGAGAAGGCTATTTCCAGAGTAACAGGGGTAAATCTGGCTTGCTTCCCCAGGATAGAAGAGTGCCAAAATCAAGGGTCTATTCATCAAGATTTCGGCAGTCAAATTCAAGAGACTTCAGGCAGTCACAACAATTCAAGGATAACTGAAGATCTTGGAGAGGCATCCAGGCATCCTTCTTAGGTGCCAGGAAAAATAAGGCTCTCTCCACTCCCCAAGAAGGGACAAAGTCTTTTTGATGCCAGGCTAACCCAGACTCTCCCAGTGGGGACCAGGCTAAAACATTTTGTGCTGGTCTGGGCTGTCTGATACTAAGACCAATGAGTCCCATCCACAATTCAGTATGGACACTTTTGGACTTTTTCTCATAAGCCTCTTCAAAGATCTTTCAAAAAAAACCTGAGATGCCAGCCTCCCCGCAAATGGCTCTTGCCTTGAGACAGTTCATAACATCACTCCAGGTCCAGGGGTCAGCCGTACCTGTTCCCTTATCGGAACCATTCACAGGTTCCACCCTGTTCCTAGTGTACAAGAAGACAGGCAGTTGGAGCCCTGTGATAGATCTAAAAAGTTCAACCAGTACCTGCACCTTGAGTGCTCCAAAATGGAGTTACAGCAGATAATTATTCAAGCCATACAGCCAGGGGACTGGTTAATTTCGATAGATCCGCAGGATGTTTATCTGCATGTTCCTATCCTCCCTTCCTTTTAAAGATACCTGAGATTTGCGGTGGGTCAGATCCACCTACAGTTCCAAGCCCTGCCATTCGGTCTGTGCACCTCACCTGAGAGAGAGAAGGGGCTGAGGGTTTAACACTATCTAGATGATATTCTTCTTCTGGCAAACAAACCAAACCAACTTAGAGACTGCAACAGTATGTCTCTGTGGGATATGACGGAGCTAAGATGGCTGATCAACTACAAGAAGAGCCAGCTATTGCCAACACAGCACATGATTTATTTGGGGGCAATGTTCAACACGCCACAGGGCACAGTGTCATTACCTTAACTGAAAATGGAAGTCATCATTCAAAGGATGCTCAGAGTCAGGCAGAATTTTTATTTAACAGCTTCACAGTGCCTGAGCCTCCTAAGAACGATGTCCTCATGCATACTCCTAGTTCCATGGTCTCACTGGCATCTGAGATACTTCCAGTCAGGTTTCTTTGAGCAATAGAAGAGACAACGACTCTCTCAGACAATCATGCTGCAAGCAGTAATGTGCAGGAGCCTGCACTGGTGGACAAATCCAGAAAATCTCTCCAGACCTTGTCATTTGGGTTCCCACTCATGCACTATAATTACATTTGATGCAAGTGGATGAGGTTGGGGAGCCCATTGCAAGGATGTCAGAATACAAGGAAGATGGTCTTTTCCCACTGAGGGGTTGGTATCCAACTTTCTGGAGATGAGAGCAGCATTTCTAGCCCTAACTTCCTTGACGCCTCAGGTCAGAGGGCAGAGAGTTTTTTTGCACCTAGACAACAGAACAGCAGTCTCATGTCTACAAAAGCAAGGGGGCACCCACAGCAGAACGCTTCTAAGAGAGGTAGAACCGATAATGCCCTGGGCAGAAAGAAACTTCATAGATCTCAAAGCAAGGTATGTCCCAGGCAGACTGAACACAGAGGCAGACAAAAATGTCAAGAGAGTTTGTGGACAACAACAAGTGGGCACTTTATACTCCTATATTCCACCAAATTGTCAACCTTTGGGGGTCCCACAGGTGGATCTATTTGCTACCCCAGAAATGGCAGGCTCACACGTTTTTTCTCTCACCTTCCACATCCACAAGCAAAAGTGGTGGACATTCTGTCTTGCCCTTGGAATTTCACCACAGCCTATGCCTTCCCACCTCACCCACTCATATCAAAGTTCCTTCTGAGACTCCTAAGAGAATCAGTGCAGATATTAGCAGTCCTGCCGTACTGGCTGAAGAGACCATGGTTCCCTCTATTTATGCACCTCAGTGTGAGCCCATTAATCAGGGTTGCCTTTTTTTCCTTAACTTCTTACTCAGGGTAATTTAGCTCCTCCAAACCCGCAGAAGCTGGACCTTTGAGTATGGAGGCTGAGTGGCAGAAATATCTGCTGCAACTAATACAAGATGAGCAGAAGACCCTCTAGTTGTCACATTCCCTAGAGGTGTGTTGAAGATCCGTCCACCTGTTAGGCGTTCATTTCCTAAGTGGGATCTTTCCATAATACTAGAGGTTTTAACAAGTCATCCATTTGCACCTGTAGAATGCGCCTCAATCTGAAATTTGACTCTGAAAACTGCATTCCTCTTGGCCATTACGTCTGGCAGAAGAATTTCAGAATTTCATTCTTTGGGAATAGGGATGGGCCAAACACCCCCCGGTTCGGTTCGCATCCAGAACATGTGAACGGACCAAAAGTTTGCGCGAACATTCGAACACCATTAAAGTCTATGGGACTCGAACATGAGAAATCAAAAGTGCGAATTTTAAAGGCTAATATGCAAGTTATTGTCCTAAAAAGGGTTTGGGGACCCGGGTGCTGCCCCAGGGGACATGTATCAATGGAAAAAAAAAGTTTTAAAATGATGCTTAAAGTGAAAAAATAAAAGTGAAATATTCCTTTAAATATCGTACCTGGGGGGTGTCAATAGTATGCCTGTAAAGTGGCGCATGTTTCCCATGCTTAGAACAGTCCCTGCACAAAATGACATTTCTAAAGGAATAGAAGACATTTAAAACTGCTTGAGGCTTTAATGTAATGTCGGGTCCCGGCAATATGGATGAAAATCAGTGAGACAAACGGCATGGGTACCCCCCCCCCCCTCCCAGCCCATTACCAGGCCCTTTGGGTCTTGTATGGATATTAAGGGGAACCCCGCACCCAAATTAAAAAAAGAAAAGGCGTTGGGCCTCCAGACCCTATATACTCTGAACAGCAGTATATAGGCGGTGCAAACAAGACAGGGACTGTAGGTTTGTTCTTATGTAGAATTTGTTTGTAATTTGGAACTGCAGCTCACTGAGTCACCTGCCTGCCTGCCTGAAAGTGTCTTTGAACACGTACTCCAGGAATGGCCTACAGTCAGGTATAGGCTTGGCTGGACTACAATGCAATGGATATATATTTTATCAACTGCAGCTCACTGAGTTGCCTGCCTGCCTGAAAGTGTCTTTGAACACGCACTCCAGGAATTGCCTACAGTCAGGTATAGGCTTGGCTGGACTACAATGCAGTGGATATATATTTTATGATAAAAAAATGAATAAAAACCAAGCGCTGATGTGGATAGATATGTGTGATATAAATAAATTGTGCTAAAAAATATATATAAACCAATATAGTTAGTGCTATAATAAAATCAGTAAATTAAAGCTGATATCAATATAGGGTGATCAGATAACCAAACAAATAGTACTAAGTATAAAATTGATGCGCTTTAAATAAATAGTGCACAATATGCTGCTACGACTAAGCTAAAATCCAGGAATAAAAAATGCATACATGTGAATAAAATAGATAAATAATTATGGTGCTAATACATATGTTAAAATAGCCAAAATAAATCTTCAAATTGGTGATGTGACGGTGAATATAAATAAATAATAAAGACACTCCGATTACAATGTCCAGATAGAGATAAATAGTGGGGGAAAGTAAAAATAATTAAACAGTTCCTTCCCTTAATCCAGATTGATTGACTCACTGGGTTAGATCGTTTGTATCAGGATATTTTGTTTTTCTCGCATCCCACTTTAGCCATAATACTGCTGATGATTCGGCTCTCAGGATAAAGGTTTTATGCAAAGCAAACAAAGAAAAAATAGATCATTGTGCAGTGAACTTACTAGATAGTGCACAAGCAAAACAGGGACAAGAGATACACTCACAAACTCCCGGTCTATTAGAAGCATTCAACTATGCAGATTGCAGTCAGCCGCTGTGGACGAAGTTTCCCATAGAGAAACAGCTGCTGTTAACCTTCAGGCGTATTGCAGCACTGAACGTCCTAAGCTCCTCCCACGCGTTACATCACTGACACGTGACTTTTTCAAGGATTTATTTATTTATGTTTGTTAAGCGGAACGGGTGTGCGGGCTCTGAGACAGATCACCAGCACAGCAATGGAGGGGACACCACATGCATGGCTCACCTTCACGTGCCGATATCAATTAATCGGTCGGTAACCATCGGTCAATCAATATCGTTCAGCGAACAATGTCCCATTAAGCCCGCAGCGGGGGATTGACAAGATGAACATGAATACCAAATTCAACATATGATTATCAGCTTACAGAGAGCAAACACATTACTTAGTACTGCGTTAGCAGGATAAATTACATTTTGTTCATACTGCTGAATGGAGATAAATATGAACAATGATGAAATACTATGTATAAAATTGCTACCATACCGCATATATAAAGCCACTAGACATTGTCATAAAGGATAAAAAATATATCAATAATTAAATAAATAGAAATAAAATGAACCATGTACAAAAACCAGCAAAAAATGACGAGATTCAGTCTTATATGGCATTATGTGTATATATCGGCAAAGTACTATAAATGTGAATGCCGCCAGTCCCCACGGGTACAAACAGACAGAGATATATGACTCAATCAACCACCGTGGGGATCGTCTGCAGACGAGAGTGTATAAACAATCCTTGTGTGAGATAATAGCTGGTCTGATTCTATGGATCAATTGTCATGCCGTGAAAGACGGTGCCTAAAGGGTCAATATCGTCCAGCTGGTCCCAGATGCTTAAAAGGATGTGATCACCGTGTGACTCCACCCTCTGATGATGTCATGAGTGATGAAACGCGTCAGGGTGGAGCCATACGACGTACGTGGACACAGCAGTGAGCTCAGGGATATCCAGCTCCGATTCCCCGCATGAGATATATGTCAGGAGCAGCAGGAGACGTTGTGAAACCTTATGTGATCTGTTGTTACTCTGTGAACACCGCTACAATTTTTACTTATTCTTGTAAGTGTACATCTTGAAGGGTTTTTTTTTGTGTCAAACGAGATTACACCATGTCCGATCCCCTATTTTTTTCCTTCTCGAATAAACTGGATGATCTGAGTGCTGTTTCGCTCTAAACAAAAGAAGGAGGACACCCGTAAAGACATTCCACTTGTTTGAAAGATACACATGCCATAGAACAAGCTCTTATCTGGTAAGAGTTTATTAAAAGGGGGCTTCCTTGCACACTCCCTCCTCTAATTTCGAACACGTGTGATGTGGACTCTGGTTTCAGCAACTCTCTCTGTGAAGCGTTCTGCATATAGTTCTTGATCTCAAAAGGACTTGTAGCTTTCTTTAAAGCAATTAATGACACTATTTTGTATTTTATTATATCGATGTACGGACTTCATTGTATAATCATGAATTAGTAATCACATTTATTAGCGCTGCTCAGTCAGAATTTTTTATATATTAGAAACAGTACTGCAGGAACGGTCTGCTGTCCGGTCATAGGCACCCTGCATTTGGCCAATTATGGCTCTGTTTGCTTACGGCGCTGTGATTGCCCAAAGCATGTGGGTCATAGTGCATGCTTGGCCAATCATCAGCCAGCAATGCACTGCGATGACGCAGTGCATTATGGCCCGTGACGCGCCACTTGAATTTGGCGCAAATGGTCCATAATGTTCAATCTTCGGCGAACGATCGAATAGCCGATGTTCGAGGCGAACTCATGTTCGACTTGAACAGACAGCCCATCCCTATTTGGGAATAGGTGACGACCACATCTTCTTCTTCCCGGACAGCATGAAACATCGTCCTCTCCAAGGGTTTACGCCTCAGGTTACCACTCCAAGTCACCTAATGGAGCATTACCAGTTTTTACGTACTCAGAATCAGATTCTTGTCATGATTTGGATATCTCCAGATTCCTCGGGCCTACTTAGAAGCTACTGAACAATTTAGGAATTTTGAGAGGTTATTTATCGTCCCGTAGGGTAAAAACAGAGGGAAGGAAGCCTCCAGCAGAACCTTAGCATCCTGGGTTATCAAACTAATTCAGAAGGCTTACAGGGTAAAGAGGGCGAAAGTTTCCTTGAAAACAGTCTGCAGGGCCGCCACTTGGTCTTATCATCACACGTTTCTCAGGCACTACCGGATTGACCCAGGGGCTCTCACAACTATAGAGTTCGGAAGGAAGGCGGCGCATGTGGCTATGTCCTTGTCTAATTAAAATATTTTTTGTTAGCATCAAACCCACCCATGTAAGCTAGTTATTTATCATTTGTATGCTGCCATGGAGGCACCAGGAAAACAGAAAATTGTACCATACTTACTGTAATTCTCCTTTCCTGGTGCCTATCCATGGCAGCATATGCTCCCACTTTTGGTATTCTATATCACAGAGAATGTTGGGGGAGGGGCTATGTTTTTCTTTTATGCTATTTACTGTTCCTGAGGGAGGAGTTGAGGTGGAGCTCTATCATTTGTATGCTGCCATGGATGGGCACCAACAAAGGAAAATTACAATAAGTATGATACAATTTTTAGCTTTTGGCACACTGGGAGGCAGACGTGGTTTTTGGAATTTGGCCCAGTGAACTGATATGTTATAGCAGGTTCATTGATGACCTGTTCCTGATATGGGGAGGAGATGAGGAAAGCATGGTCTTTTTGGATTTAGAAATATATATGCATGATCATAAGATTTATACGAGAAACTATTGTAAACCAAAGGACCGGAACCGATATATAGCCATTGACAGATGTCACCACCCTCCGTGACTCCTAAATATTCCAAAGGGACAATTTGTCCGGTTAAGAAGGAACTGCACTAAGGTGGAAGACTATTTGGACAGTTAGGTTTGAGGAGAAATTTATACAGAAAGGTTATGATAGGGGATTTAATAGAAGACAGTTGGAGGCTGGGAGGAATTTAGATAGAGAAGAATTGGTAACTAGCAAAGTAATTTTGGAGGATGTTAAAGGGGCGAAAGACGGTTTTAAAATCATATTGGATAATAATGTCCAGAATAAAAAGGTTGATAACATCTTTCCTTAATACAGTAAAACCTTGGATTGCGAGCATAATTTGTTCCAGAAACATGCTTGTATTCCAAAGCACTTGTATATCAAAGCGAATTTCCCCATAAGAAATAATGGAAACTGAAATGATTTGTTCCATAACCATTTATTCATAAGTCCTTCAGTTTATAGTCCATATAAAATTCTAGCAATGTGATAAATTGTGTAACCAT
Source organism: Lithobates septentrionalis (assembly GCA_037952835.1). NCBI lineage: Eukaryota > Metazoa > Chordata > Amphibia > Anura > Ranidae > Lithobates > Lithobates septentrionalis. The sequence continues at coordinate 1,895,117 of JBBDGP010000419.1, forward strand.
AAAATGTCCATCCACAAATGGCAGCCTCCACAAGGGGATAAGAAGCAAATACCAGCAGGAGCTACAGAGTATAAAAGAGTATAAAAGAGGCTCCTCTAAGTGTAGCAATATGGTTACATTTAATGAAGGTACAGTATTTAGCAACTCACGTGGTTGATGATTAAAAGAGGCACATCTAAGTATGCAGGCATCCAGGGAAAAGCTGTCCACATAGACCATCCCCCACACCGTCGTCTCTCACCGATGTCAGTCTGCAATCGTGACCCGGAAGGCTGCCCTGCAGCGATTAAGCCGCTCGTGAAGCGCAGCGCGGAAGGGATGACGTCGATGATGGTGAGTAGGGATGAGCCGAACACCCCCCCGTTCAGTTCGCACCAGAACATTCGAACATGCAAAAAAGTTTGTTCGAACACGCGAACACCGTTAAAGTCTATGGGACACGAACGTGAAAAATCAAAAGTGCTAATTTTAAAGGCTTATATGCAAGTTTTTTCCCTGAAAAGTGTTTGGGGACCCGGGTCCTGCCCCAGAGGACATGTATCAATGCAAAAAGGGGAGCAGTGATTTTAAGAATGATTAAAGTGAAACAATAAAAATAAAATATTCCTTTAAATATTGTGCCTGGGGGGTGTCTATAGTATGCTTGTAAAGTGGCGCAGTTTTCCTGTGTTTAGAATAATACCATAGCAAAATGACATTTCTAAAGGAAAAAAAGTCATTTAACACTGCTTGCGGCTGTAATGTATTGACGGGTCCGGGCAATATAGATGAAAATCATTGAGAAAAACGGCATGTGTCCCCCCCCCATTACTAGGCTCTTTGGGTCTGGTATGGATATTAAGGGGAACCCCGCACCCAAATATAAAAAAAATGGCGTGGGGGCCCCAAGCACTATATACTCTGAACAGAAGTATATATAAGTGTGCCCTATATACTCTGCAGAAAATTGGGCCTTAGGTGTTGATGGTGCCAGAACACTGTAACCTCTCACAGTTACTCTTGTTGGGTGCAGGAACAGGCCCTACTGTTAAATATTATTTCAAAAATTGTAATTACATGCGTCTGTTAAACAGGGGCAGAACAATTTGGCCTTGGGTGGTAGTGCCACAACACTGTAAGCCCTCACATTTACTCTTGGTGGGCACAGGAACGGGCCCTGCTGTTAAATATTGTATCAAAAATTGTAATTACATGCCCCTGTTAAACAGGGGCTGCAAAATTGGGCCTTGGGTGGTGGTGGTGGTGCCGCCACAACGCTATAACCCCTCACAGATACTCTTGTTGGGCACAGGAACGAGCCCTGCTGTGAAATATTAGACCAAAAATTGTAATTACAATACAGTGCAGCTGTAGTGCAGTTGCTACTATTTTCTGGTGGTGTACACAGTACACAATACAGTGCAGCTGTAGTGCAGTTGCTACTACTTTTCTGGTGGTGCACACAGTACACAATACAGTGCAGCCGTAGTGCAGTTGCTACTACTTTTCTGGTGGTGTACACAGTACAGTGTAGTGCGGTGTTGCAAAACAAAATATACATCATGTCCGGAAGGCCACCAAGGAAAGGCAGATGCTCACAGGCCACTAAAAGAGGGCAAGCAGGCTCTGTGTCTACAGTCAATAGTGCTGGTTGTAGAATGTGGTGCATCCTCTGCAGGTGGCCGTGGGGCACGCTTGTCCTATTTCTCTGCTGCTGGCTATGTTATTGAGCCAGAACATGCAGAAGTGTTGGTGGAGTAGATAACAAAGCCGTCCTCATCCTCCTCATCCTCTGTCACTCAGGCTCAGAGTAGTTTGACTTCCTATGCAGCTGCCAAAGCGGCCTATTCCATGGCTCCTTGTCTACAGTCACTCCTTCCGTAGCCCCACCATCATTCACGGAGGAGTCCCCCGAACTATTCGACCACAGTGTCGGGTACATGCTGCTGGAGGATGCGCAACGATTTGAAGGCTCCGATGTTGGTTCCCAGTTTGAGGAAGGGAATAACGAGAACCTAGAGAGAGGGTGCCCAGGAAGGACAAGAAACTGGCAGTCATGTTCCCCCAGCTGCAGCATAGTGCCAAGTTTGCTCCAGTGACGAGGAAGGAGGGGATGATGAGGTCACTGACTCTACTTGGTTGCCTGATAAAAGAAAGAAGGGGGGGGGAGGCACAACTCCAATGAGGCAGGGTGTCCTCTAGGGGGCAGCTTAAGGGCAGCCACCCTACTGCATCACACCGCAGATCTCCGCAGGTGCAGGGCGCTGCTGACTCCCCACTGATTTTGAAAAATTCCTTGGTGTGGGCCTTTTTTGACACGTGCGCACCGTTAATGTTTGCAACCTATGTCTGAAGCAGATCAAGCGTGGCCAAAACAGCAGCCGCTTGGGCACCACATGCTTGACCAGACATATGATGACATCCCCTGCAGTCTGTTGCCCGTATACTATATTTGAGATTTAATATCTCTCAGATATGATTTGGGTTAAATGAGAGTTCTTTGACCATGAGTGAAAGCTTTAACACAATAACAACATTTATTGGTGAGTAGTTGAAAGTCTATCTAATACACAACCATTTATCTATAGTCTACACCAAGGATGAAAATATTAGGTTAAAATACGAGTATTGCATGAAGAAATACAGAGTATATTCCTTAAAACATTAATCTACAAACATATTTAGTTACAAGTAAAATGCAGACCTTTCCCATAATTACCCTTTGCACCAAGGTTCCATTCTGATGGCTGCTCTCCCATAAAAGTGTGTGTTTCCCTCCCATCTAGTCTGTGTATATCATTACAGGCTGATGCCTCATTGGTTGGCATAGTGTGGCTCTGATTGGTGAGCTATTTCTGGTTAAGGACTGGCTACATCTCCAATCCCTATACTTTGCATAAGTCAGGCCCCTTTAATGCAAATCCTTGTGACTATTCTGAGCAGGAGATTGTTATATTCTTAATATCTAAATTTTAATTGGCTTTATTAAAAAGAATATGCATTCCATATTTGTGTGAATGATAGGACTTTGAGCTAGTGATATCCAGATGGACATTCATTGACTGAAAATGCAGGTCAAGACCCTGTCAGAATTTGATGGATTTTGTAAATAATATATGTATGGGTTGAAAATCTTCCTATGTAACCGATACTTTGTTTGATTTATGCGTTTATGTTTTAAGAGGTCTGATGTTTAGTCTGGTGAAAGTGAAAAAGCTGCGCTAACCAGTGAACTAAACCAAAAACAAAAGCTGCTAGCACACAACAAACCAAGTCGCAAATAGTGTAAAAATAAGGAAATGCAGCGCTAATCTATAAGTGAGGATGAGTAATTCAAAATGGTAGGTGATAAACCAAAAGATATTGACATAACAGAAATATACATGTGAATGTCTCTAGAAAGAATTAGGCAATCCCAAATGTCTATATATAATAAACCAGAAGATCCTCTCCCAAGCAGGGGTGTAATAGTATCTTGAAGGGGCTGTGGACACTTGGAAGGAGGCGACCACAAAATAAATTAACACTCCAATCTTCAAGAAACAAGGTGGGTACTCTTACCGGATCAGTAGGACGCATCTACCGTATAGCAGTGCGTCAGTAAGGCAAAAAGGGGATGGTCATTCAGGATGTCCAACCAGGTAGTGTCCTCCAGGTCCCGACCACCAATGGAGGGGTGGTGTCCTAAGCAAGATGAAGATCTCCAATGTACCCGATCACCGACAATGGAGGCAGATGATTCATAATAGATCCATGGAGGAAAAGAAAAAAGGACTCCGCATAGTGCAAATCAATGTGATTTAATACTCCAAAAGGTTGTACAAAAAGTAAGTGATCACAAACAGATAAAAGGCTTAAAAATGGCAATGTGGGAAGCTGAGGTAGCTGGCCCTACGCGTTTCGACCACACAGTCATCAACAGGGGCATAAAACAGCCTCCCCACATTGCACTCGTATATATACTGTATCTAGTTTACAAATTCAACAAGCACCGCCCCCGTCATGGCGGAACCGGAAGTAGAAGTGATAGAATGACATTAACCAATCTAATGAATATACTTATCATAAAGATACTATTGCATATAAAAAAAGGTTCTAACTTAATCCCTAAGGCAAGGAAATAGGGCTGTGAAAGCGCTGTATCCCACAAAAAAACTGTAGGCATCGGCATCTCCGCTTCCCTGCGTCTCAACATCAGAGTAGCTTGCGTTCCAAGCCTCATAGGAATCACACTGTGGAAGGATGACAGCCGCCGGCCAATCAGCAGCCGTCATCGCCTCTCGCCTGAGTCCGGAGCATGCGCTCCACAACTCCTACATGTCAGAGGACGCGAACGGCCCCCTGACGTCATCGCAGCCGCTGACGGAAAGGGAACCAATCAGCGGCTGGTATCGAAATACCTCGCAAAGCGGGAGCTTGCGCTCCAAACCTTCACAACGAGGGGGGCGGAGGACAGCCGGGATCACGGCTCAGTGATTGGCTGCTGGTGTTCGTAAGGCAGAACCTACACTCCCTAGTGTGCGAGAGTAAAATCCGGGATATGTAGTGTGCTGAGCTGTCATCAAAGGAGGATAAAACCAGTAATTCAAGAAACCTGGGGGGGAGAAACACCCCAGTATACTATTCAATATTAAAATACCAGATCCCATCCTGTCCCTCTGGTAAGGCAAAGTCATACCTGTCCAGACCCCCCAAAAGGGAAAGTAGGGCAAGGCCACAATGCCACCCAGGAGGGACAAGGGGACCCGAGAACCCAAATACTCTAAAAGAACAGCTAAAACCAATACTAAAAGTGTTGAAAGAATAGAATCCCCTAACTAGCCACACCCCCACCGGAGATGTCTTAATATTCGGTAAAAGTACCCATAGTGCCACCTCCATATGGGTCGACAGAGTTAAACGTGCCCCGGCCTCATCAAAGAGTGCTGAGCGACGCCACAACGCCAATCCCAAAGGGAAGACACACAGGGGAAAAGATTCAGAAATGTATAACGGACTAGAAATTGGAATTAAATGATTAATCAGTAGTCAGATCTCCCAAACAAGTATGGGATTAGGCCCCTCTACCCAAACCAAGATGTTTTAGAATTTTATAGGGGCAGGGGTGTGCCATGGATAAACGAGGAGGTGTATTTCACGCACGGTTAATGAAACAATTAATGTCCCATTCCACGTTCATACCGTGCGGTGAGTAACATCTCAGCTCGTATATCCAATAAGTTTCAAGCCGTGACACACCTCTTAAGCGGGATTCACCCCTCCAGTGAGGGACAAACTTGTCGATAATCAAAAAAGAGGTACCCGTAGGGTCCCTATTATGGCATTCTCGATAGTGCCGGGGCACACTGTGTTTGATACAGCCCTTTTTAATTTTTGCGATGTGCTCATTGACTCTAGTTGAAAATGCCCTAGTGGTGCGCCCCACATATTGTCTCTTGCAAGGGCAAGTAATGAGATATACAACATGTCGGGTAGCGCACGTGGTAAAATGCTTCATCTCGTAATCCCTACAGGTGATCGTAGAACTAAAGGTCACAGTTCTACGTCTCCCACACGTATTATGTAAACATACGTTGCATTTTCTGCAAGGAAAATATCCCTTGCAGTCTTGGAAGAAGGAGACCGACCTCGGGGGATCCACAATATTGGGAGCAATTTCCCCCCTGACTGAGCGTGCGCCACGGTAAATGACAGCAGCCCGATCAGGTAGGGCTGGACCCAATACACGGTCACTCTTCAACACCTTCCAGTGCCTATTAATAATTCGCTTGATGTCTTTATGCTGTACCGAGAAAGAGGTGAAAAAAGACCATTTGAATCGGTTCTCTTTTTGTGTTTTGGGGCGATCAGCCAGAAGTGAGTTCCTTTCCACTGTACTGATCTCCGCAATGGTAGTGTCCAAAACGGAGGGTCTATATCCTTTCTCGACAAACCTCTCCTTGAGCATATGGGACTGAGACTGAAAGTCTGCGATGTTAGAGCAGTTTCGTCTCAGTCGGAGGAACTGTCCCTTAGGGACCGATCTGAGCCATTGTTGATGGTGGCAGCTGTCTACCGGGATATACCCGTTACGGTCCGTGGATTTAAAAAATGTTTTGAGGGTCAGTTGTTGATTGACTACAGACACCTCTAAATCCAGGAAGTGGATGGTTTCATAACTTGCCTCAAAGCTAAGTGAAATGTTCCTATCATTTGTATTCAGGAACTGCATATACTCCTCAAGGGACCTGAGGTCACCCTTCCACAGGAGGAGGATGTCGTCAATATACCTAGCCCACAGAACCAACTGGGGGGGTCTGTGGGCATAGACGACATCCTCCTCCCATAGGGCCATGAAAAGATTGGCCAGACTAGGGGCATATTTAGCCCCCATGGCCACGCCCCTAGTCTGAGAATAATATGTACCATGGAACCAGAAATAGTTGTGTTCTGTAGCGAACCTCAGGAGTTCCATAACATAATTCCGATGGATCGGAGGCAATCCCGAATCTCTACAGAGAAAAAATTCCACTGCAGCTACATCCTGTTCCAAGGGGATAGATGTATACAGGGCAGATACATCTGCAGTGGCAAGTAATAAACCTTCTTGGTATTCCACTCCCTCCAGAAGATTAATGACAGCTCTGGTATCTTTCAGATAAGAGGGCATAAGCTTAACCAAAGGCTGGAGGTAAAAGTCAATGTATCGACCGATCCGTGAGGTGACCGAGTCGATCCCACTCACAATCGGGCGACCAGGAGGTTTGGTGGGGTTCTTGTGAACCTTGGGGAGATAATATATCACCGGTATTCGGGGAGCTACAGGTACAAGGAACTCTTTTTCTTTTTGGTTAAGGATTTTCAGAGAAAAGCCCTCATCAACAAGGGCCACTAGGGCACGTTTATATTCTCTCGTAGGATCATTTGGGAGGATGTTATAGGTAGAACGATCACTGAGTAGTCTGTTCATTTCAGCGATATAGTCCTCTTTATCCAAGACAACTATATCGTCGCCTTTGTCGGCTGGACGAATAACAAGATCATTTCTGTCACAGAGCGCATCGAGACCGGCTCGAATGGCCGGGTCCTGGTGCATCCCCTTGACAGGAATATTCTCAAGATCGTGTAGAACCAAATCTCTAAAAACATTAATGGAATGGGAGGTATTATTCGGGGGGTTAAAAAGTGATGGATTAGCGAGGCCAGAATGTGTAATACCACTCTGAGTGATGCCTCTAGGATTGGGAGCTGGAGCAGATAAGAAATGTCTTTGTCTATTCAATTTACGGATGTACTTATGCACATCCACAAAAGTAGAAAATTTGTTCAGCTTCCTAGGGGGAACAAATTTAAGTCCTTTGTCTAAGACATATTTCTCGTGGTCTGACAAATTGACTTTGCTTAAATTAAAAATACCAGCACCTAGTGCAACCTTTTTCTTTTTCCTCCATTGTGATCGCCATCCCCCTCTACATCCTCTTTTGTTTTTGGACTTCGGGGGGGGGTAATAGGTGGGTTTGGGAAAACCCGAAGGCTGGGAGGGAGCAGAGCGATTATACTGATAAGGAGTTCTAACATAATCCTCTTCCCCTCCATTATAGTATGGGTGGTCATACTGTGCAGCTCGGGTATCTTCATCTCGAAGCATCCCATAACGATTATCACCATAGGTAGGGGCATTATACCCATAACTTTCACTAGGGTAGCCCATTGCGACATCATACCTAGGTCCATGGTGGGGCCCTCTACTCCTATCACTAGTATTTCCTCTACCCCTAACGTTAGGCTGTCTACCTCTCCTCCCCGAAGGATGTCGCCCGCGGTGTCTCCCTCGACTCTGGTGTCGGGGTGGGTAATCGTATTGAGGTAAATTCCTAGCGACAGGAGTATTGTTCCCATGATCTATTGGTCCGCCCACTCTGGGGGGGGGGCGAGGAGGATCATATATTAATCTCCTATCTGGATTAGGGATGGCCTGTTCAGTGTTCTCGACGGGTAAATTAGCAGGCCTCGGGTCAGCGCCTTGAGCTAACTTTTTTTGCCAACCAAACACCAAACCATTTTTGTAGTCGGTGACATCACGGTTGTACTTTTTTTGTTTTTTATTTCGTTGATCTTTCTCTTCTTTCTCTAGAAAGGTCCTAAGATTGGTAGAGTGGGAAGTGTACTCAGGCAATCCACTGGATGGCACCAATTTGTCCTTAAGGTCTCTGATTTCTAAATCAAGTACGGCAAGTCTGCTCTGTTTCCTTTCTAACAGAAAGCCTATCAGCTTAATACCTGCCTCATTGAAATAACGGAACCAGGACTCAAGATCAGTGTCGCCTTGTTGAGGGGACACATCCCACCTTAGCCCTCTCGGAACCATCTTTTCTTTAGTATACTGTTCCAAAAAGGCAATATCACATTGGATATGTAGTTCAGTGATCATTAGATTTTTAAGTCTAAGAAATAACCCACTCATTTCAGTGTCCATATTGTTAACAACAAAGACCCCATTAGTGTTAATGGACCTAGTGGTCCTATATTCGAACACATCCATAGTGAAATGAAAAAATTATAAATAGGAAAGCTGCAGCAATCAAAAGGTGAGAAATATATAGAATGGTGAAAGTGAAAAAGCTGCGCTAACCAGTGAACTAAACCAAAAACAAAAGCTGCTAGCACACAACAAACCAAGTCGCAAATAGTGTAAAAATAAGGAAATGCAGCGCTAATCTAATAAGTGAGGATGAGTAATTCAAAATGGTAGGTGATAAACCAAAAGATATTGACATAACAGAAATATACATGTGAATGTCTCTAGAAAGAATTAGGCAATCCCAAAAGTCTATATATAATAAACCAGAAGATCCTCTCCCAAGCAGGGGTGTAATAGTATCTTGAAGGGGCTGTGGACACTTGGAAGGAGGCGACCACAAAATAAATTAACACTCCAATCTTCAAGAAACAAGGTGGGTACTCTTACCGGATCAGTAGGACGCATCTACCGTATAGCAGTGCGTCAGTAAGGCAAAAAGGGGATGGTCATCCAGGATGTCCAACCAGGTAGTGTCCTCCAGGTCCCGACCACCAATGGAGGGGTGGTGTCCTAAGCAAGATGAAGATCTCCAATGTACCCGATCACCGACAATGGAGGCAGATGATTCATAATAGATCCATGGAGGAAAAGAAAAAAGGACTCCGCATAGTGCAAATCAATGCGATTTAATACTCCAAAAGGTTGTACAAAAAGTAAGTGATCACAAACAGATAAAAGGCTTAAAAATGGCAATGTGGGAAGCTGAGGTAGCTGGCCCTACGCGTTTCGACCACACAGTCATCAACAGGGGCATAAAACAGCCTCCCCACATTGCACTCGTATATATACTGTATCTAGTTTACAAATTCAACAAGCACCGCCCCCGTCATGGCGGAACCGGAAGTAGAAGTGATAGAATGACACGTGCGCTACCCGACATGTTGTATATCTCATTACTTGCCCTTGCAAGAGACAATATGTGGGGTGCACCACTAGGGCATTTTCAACTAGAGTCAATGAGCACATCGCAAAAATTAAAAAGGGCTGTATCAAACACAGTGTGCCCCGGCACTATCGAGAATGCCATAATAGGGACCCTACGGGTACCTCTTTTTTGATTATCGACAAGTTTGTCCCTCACTGGAGGGGTGAATCCCGCTTAAGAGGTGTGTCACGGCTTGAAACTTATTGGATATACGAGCTGAGATGTTACTCACCGCACGGTATGAACGTGGAATGGGACATTAATTGTTTCATTAACCGTGCGTGAAATACACCTCCTCGTTTATCCATGGCACACCCCTGCCCCTATAAAATTCTAAAACATCTTGGTTTGGGTAGAGGGGCCTAATCCCATACTTGTTTGGGAGATCTGACTACTGATTAATCATTTAATTCCAATTTCTAGTCCGTTATACATTTCTGAATCTTTTCCCCTGTGTGTCTTCCCTTTGGGATTGGCGTTGTGGCGTCGCTCAGCACTCTTTGATGAGGCCGGGGCACGTTTAACTCTGTCGACCCATATGGAGGTGGCACTATGGGTACTTTTACCGAATATTAAGACATCTCCGGTGGGGGTGTGGCTAGTTAGGGGATTCTATTCTTTCAACACTTTTAGTATTGGTTTTAGCTGTTCTTTTAGAGTATTTGGGTTCTCGGGTCCCCTTGTCCCTCCTGGGTGGCATTGTGGCCTTGCCCTACTTTCCCTTTTGGGGGGTCTGGACAGGTATGACTTTGCCTTACCAGAGGGACAGGATGGGATCTGGTATTTTAATATTGAATAGTATACTGGGGTGTTTCTCCCCCCCAGGTTTCTTGAATTACTGGTTTTATCCTCCTTTGATGACAGCTCAGCACACTACATATCCCGGATTTTACTCTCGCACACTAGGGAGTGTAGGTTCTGCCTTACGAACACCAGCAGCCAATCACTGAGCCGTGATCCCGGCTGTCCTCCGCCCCCCTCGTTGTGAAGGTTTGGAGCGCAAGCTCCCGCTTTGCGAGGTATTTTGATACCAGCCGCTGATTGGTTCCCTTTCCGTCAGCGGCTGCGATGACGTCAGGGGGCTGTTCGCGCCCTCTGACATGTAGGAGTTGTGGAGCGCATGCTCCGGACTCAGGCGAGAGGCGATGACGGCTGCTGATTGGCCGGCGGCTGTCATCCTTCCACAGTGTGATTCCTATGAGGCTTGGAACGCAAGCTACTCTGATGTTGGGACGCAGGGAAGCGGAGATGCCGATGCCTACAGTTTTTTTGTGGGATACAGCGCTTTCACAGCCCTATTTCCTTGCCTTAGGGATTAAGTTAGAACCTTTTTTTATATGCAATAGTATCTTTATGATAAGTATATTCATTAGATTGGTTAATGTCATTCTATCACTTCTACTTCCGGTTCTGCCATGACGGGGGCGGTGCTTGTTGAATTTGTAAACTAGATACAGTATATATACGAGTGCAATGTGGGGAGGCTGTTTTATGCCCCTGTTGATGACTGTGTGGTCGAAACGCGTAGGGCCAGCTACCTCAGCTTCCCACATTGCCATTTTTAAGCCTTTTATCTGTTTGTGATCACTTACTTTTTGTACAACCTTTTGGAGTATTAAATCGCATTGATTTGCACTATGCGGAGTCCTTTTTTCTTTTCCTCCATGGATCTATTATGAATCATCTGCCTCCATTGTCGGTGATCGGGTACATTGGAGATCTTCATCTTGCTTAGGACACCACCCCTCCATTGGTGGTCGGGACCTGGAGGACACTACCTGGTTGGACATCCTGGATGACCATCCCCTTTTTGCCTTACTGACGCACTGCTATACGGTAGATGCGTCCTACTGATCCGGTAAGAGTACCCACCTTGTTTCTTGAAGATTGGAGTGTTAATTTATTTTGTGGTCGCCTCCTTCCAAGTGTCCACAGCCCCTTCAAGATACTATTACACCCCTGCTTGGGAGGGGATCTTCTGGTTTATTATATATAGACTTTTGGGATTGCCTAATTCTTTCTAGAGACATTCACATGTATATTTCTGTTATGTCAATATCTTTTGGTTTATCACCTACCATTTTGAATTACTCATCCTCACTTATAGATTAGCGCTGCATTTCCTTATTTTTACACTATTTGCGACTTGGTTTGTTGTGTGCTAGCAGCTTTTGTTTTTTGTTTAGTTCACTGGTTAGCGCAGCTTTTTCACTTTCACCATTCTATATATTTCTCACCTTTTGATTGCTGCAGCTTTCCTATTTATAATTTTTTCATTTCACTATGGATGTGTTCGAATATAGGACTACTAGGTCCATTAACACTAATGGGGTCTTTGTTGTTAACAATATGGACACTGAAATGAGTGGGTTATTTCTTAGACTTAAAAATCTAATGATCACTGAACTACATATCCAATGGGATATTGCCTTTTTGGAACAGTATACTAAAGAAAAGATGGTTCCGAGAGGGCTAAGGTGGGATGTGTCCCCTCAACAAGGCGACACTGATCTTGAGTCCTGGTTCCGTTATTTCAATGAGGCAGGTATTAAGCTGATAGGCTTTCTGTTAGAAAGGAAACAGAGCCGACTTGCCGTACTTGATTTAGAAATCAGAGACCTTAAGGACAAATTGGCGCCATCCAGTGGATTGCCTGAGTACACTTCCCACTCTACCAATCTTAGGACCTTTCTAGAGAAAGAAGAGAAAGATCAACGAAATAAAAAACAAAAAAAGTACAACCGTGATGTCACCGACTACAAAAATGGTTTGGTGTTTGGTTGGCAAAAAAAGTTAGCTCAAGGCGCTGACCCGGGGCCTGCTAATTTACCCGTCGAGAACACTGAACAGGCCATCCCTAATCCAGATAGGAGATTAATATATGATCCTCCTCGCCCCCCCCCAGAGTGGGCGGACCAATAGATCATGGGAACAATACTCCTGTCGCTAGGAATTTACCTCAATACGATTACCCACCCCGACACCAGAGTCGAGGGAGACACCCCTCTGCCCCCCGGGGTCGCAATGCTGAGGCATACCGCGGGCGACATCCTTCGGGGAGGAGAGGTAGACAGCCTAACGTTAGGGGTAGAGGAAATACTAGTGATAGGAGTAGAGGGCCTCACCATGGACCTAGGTATGATGTCGCAATGGGCTACCCTAGTGAAAGTTATGGGTATAATGCCCCTACCTATGGTGATAATCGTTATGGGATGCTTCGAGATGAAGATACCCGAGCTGCACAGTATGACCACCCATACTATAATGGAGGGGAAGAGGATTATGTTAGAACTCCTTATCAGTATAATCGCTCTGCTCCCTCCCAGCCTTCGGGTTTTCCCAAACCCACCTATTACCCCCCCCGAAGTCCAAAAACAAAAGAGGATGTAGAGGGGGATGGCGATCACAATGGAGGAAAAAGAAAAAGGTTGCACTAGGTGCTGGTATTTTTAATTTAAGCAAAGTCAATTTGTCAGACCACGAGAAATATGTCTTAGACAAAGGACTTAAATTTGTTCCCCCTAGGAAGCTGAACAAATTTTCTACTTTTGTGGATGTGCATAAGTACATCCGTAAATTGAATATACAAAGACATTTCTTATCTGCTCCAGCTCCCAATCTTAGAGGCATCACTCAGAGTGGTATTACACATTCTGGCCTCGCTAATCCATCACTTTTTAACCCCCCGAATAATACCTCCCATTCCATTAATGTTTTTAGAGATTTGGTTCTACACGATCTTGAGAATATTCCTGTCAAGAGGATGCACCAGGACCCGGCCATTCGAGCCGGTCTCGAGGCGCTCTGTGACAGAAATGATCTTGTTATTCGTCCAGCCGACAAAGGCGGCGGTATAGTTGTCTTGGATAAAGAGGACTATATCGCTGAAATGAACAGACTACTCAGTGATCGTTCTACCTATAACATCCTCCCAAACGATCCTGCGAGAGAATATAAACATGCCCTAGTGGCCCTTGTTGATGAGGGCTTTTCTCTGAAAATCCTTAACCAAAAAGAAAAAGAGTTCCTTGTACCTGTAGCTCCCTGAATACCGGTGATATATTATCTCCCCAAGGTTCACAAGAACCCCACCAAACCTCCTGGTCGCCGATTGTGAGTGGGATCGACTCGGTCACCTCACGGATCGGTCGATACATTGACTTTTACATCCAGCCTTTGGTTAAGCTTATGCCCTCTTATCTGAAAGATACCAGAGCTGTCATTAATCTTCTGGAGGGAGTGGAATACCAAGAAGGTTTATTACTTGCCACTGCAGATGTATCTGCCCTGTATACATCTATCCCCTTGGAACAGGGTGTAGCTGCAGTGGAATTTTTTCTCTGTAGAGATTCGGGATTGCCTCCGATCCATCGGAATTATGTTATGGAACTCCTGAGGTTCGCTACAGAACACAACTATTTCTGGTTCCATGGTACATATTATTCTCAGACTAGGGGCGTGGCCATGGGGGCTAAATATGCCCCTAGTCTGGCCAATCTTTTCATGGCCCTATGGGAGGAGGATGTCGTCTATGCCCACAGACCCCCCCAGTTGGTTCTGTGGGCTAGGTATATTGACGACATCCTCCTCCTGTGGAAGGGTGACCTCAGGTCCCTTGAGGAGTATATGCAGTTCCTGAATACAAATGATAGGAACATTTCACTTAGCTTTGAGGCAAGTTATGAAACCATCCACTTCCTGGATTTAGAGGTGTCTGTAGTCAATCAACAACTGTCCCTCAAAACATTTTTTAAATCCACGGACCATAACGGGTATATCCCGGTAGACAGCTGCCACCATCAACAATGGCTCAGATCAGTCCCTAAGGGACAGTTCCTCCGACTGAGACGAAACTGCTCTAACATCGCAGACTTTCAGTCTCAGTCCCATATGCTCAAGGAGAGGTTTGTCGAGAAAGGATATAGACCCTCCGTTTTGGACACTACCATTGCGGAGATCAGTACAGTGGAAAGGAACTCACTTCTGGCTGATCGCCCCAAAACACAAAAAGAGAACCAATTCAAATGGTCTTTTTTCACCTCTTTCTCGGTACAGCATAAAGACATCAAGCGAATTATTAATAGGCACTGGAAGGTGTTGAAGAGTGACCGTGTATTGGGTCCAGCCCTACCTGATCGGGCTGCTGTCATTTACCGTGGCGCACGCTCAGTCAGGGGGGAAATTGCTCCCAATATTGTGGATCCCCCCAGGTCGGTCTCCTTCTTCCAAGACTGCAAGGGATATTTTCCTTGCAGAAAATGCAACGTATGTTTACATAATACGTGTGGGAGACGTAGAACTGTGAACTTTAGTTCTACGATCTCCTGTAGGGATTACGAGATGAAGCATTTTACCACGTGCGCTACCCGACATGTTGTATATCTCATTACTTGCCCTTGCAAGAGACAATATGTGGGGCGCACCACTAGGGCATTTTCAACTAGAGTCAATGAGCACATCGCAAAAATTAAAAAGGGCTGTATCAAACACAGTGTGCCCCGGCACTATCGAGAATGCCATAATAGGGACCCTACGGGTACCTCTTTTTTGATTATCGACAAGTTTGTCCCTCACTGGAGGGGTGAATCCTGCTTAAGAGGTGTGTCACGGCTTGAAACTTATTGGATATACGAGCTGAGATGTTACTCACCGCACGGTATGAACGTGGAATGGGACATTAATTGTTTCATTAACCGTGCGTGAAATACACCTCCCCGTTTATCCATGGCACACCCCTGCCCCTATAAAATTCTAAAACATCTTGGTTTGGGTAGAGGGGCCTAATCCCATACTTGTTTGGGAGATCTGACTACTGATTAATCATTTAATTCCAATTTCTAGTCCGTTATACATTTCTGAATCTTTTCCCCTGTGTGTCTTCCCTTTGGGATTGGCATTGTGGCGTCGCTCAGCACTCTTTGATGAGGCCGGGGCACATTTAACTCTGTCGACCCATATGGAGGTGGCACTATGGGTACTTTTACTGAATATTAAGACATCTCCGGTGGGGGTGTGGCTAGTTAGGGGATTCTATTCTTTCAACACTTTTAGTATTGGTTTTAGCTGTTCTTTTAGAGTATTTGGGTTCTCGGGTCCCCTTGTCCCTCCTGGGTGGCATTGTGGCCTTGCCCTACTTTCCCTTTTGGGGGGTCTGGACAGGTATGACTTTGCCTTACCAGAGGGACAGGATGGGATCTGGTATTTTAATATTGAATAGTATACTGGGGTGTTTCTCCCCCCCAGGTTTCTTGAATTACTGGTTTTATCCTCCTTTGATGACAGCTCAGCACACTACATATCCCGGATTTTACTCTCGCACACTAGGGAGTGTAGGTTCTGCCTTACGAACACCAGCAGCCAATCACTGAGCCGTGATCCCGGCTGTCCTCCGCCCCCCTCGTTGTGGAGGTTTGGAGCGCAAGCTCCCGCTTTGCGAGGTATTTCGATACCAGCCGCTGATTGGTTCCCTTTCCGTCAGCGGCTGCGATGACGTCAGGGGGCCGTTCGCATCCTCTGACATGTAGGAGTTGTGGAGCACATGCTCCGGACTCAGGCGAGAGGCGATGACGGCTGCTGATTGGCCGGCGGCTGTCATCCTTCCACAGTGTGATTCCTATGAGGCTTGGAACGCAAGCTACTCTGATGTTGAGACGCAGGGAAGCGGAGATGCCGATGCCTACAGTTTTTTTGTGGGATACAGCGCTTTCACAGCCCTATTTCCTTGCCTTAGGGATTAAGTTAGAACCTTTTTTTATATGCAATAGTATCTTTATGATAAGTATATTCATTAGATTGGTTAATGTCATTCTATCACTTCTACTTCCGGTTCCGCCATGACGGGGGCGGTGCTTGTTGAATTTGTAAACTAGATACAGTATATATACGAGTGCAATGTGGGGAGGCTGTTTTATGCCCCTGTTGATGACTGTGTGGTCGAAACGCGTAGGGCCAGCTACCTCAGCTTCCCACATTGCCATTTTTAAGCCTTTTATCTGTTTGTGATCACTTACTTTTTGTACAACCTTTTGGAGTATTAAATCGCATTGATTTGCACTATGCGGAGTCCTTTTTTCTTTTCCTCCATGGATCTATTATGAATCATCTGCCTCCATTGTCGGTGATCGGGTACATTGGAGATCTTCATCTTGCTTAGAACACCACCCCTCCATTGGTGGTTGGGACCAGGAGGACACTACCTGGTTGGACATCCTGGATGGCCATCCCCTTTTTGCTTTACTGACGCACTGCTATACGGTAGATGCGTCCTACTGATCCGGTAAGAGTACCCACCTTGTTTCTTGAAGATTGGAGTGTTAATTTATTTTGTGGTCGCCTCCTTCCAAGTGTCCACAGCCCCTTCAAGATACTATTACACCCCTGCTTGGGAGAGGATCTTCTGGTTTATTATATATAGTCTTTTGGGATTGCCTAATTCTTTCTAGAGACATTCACATGTATATTTCTGTTATGTCAATATCTTTTGGTTTATCACCTACCATTTTGAATTACTCATCCTCACTTACAGATTAGCGCTGCATTTCCTGATGTTTAGTCTGATAGCCTCTCACATATATCTGGTTTCACGTTTAAAAGGTTTGGTTCAGTTAAAAATAGATGTTGCTCTTTGTTAGCCCCCACTTTTTGGAAGGAGGAGAAAAGGGGAGTGTATGGGAGGGATTTGTGTTTGGGCGCGAATTTGAAAGACTGAGTTCATATATTCAAAGGATAAACAGCATCCTGTCTCTTTACACACATCTACTGCTTCCAAGACACACAGCTCTCCTATGCACACAGAATTCCTTCGGCCATCTTGAAGAGCTGTTTCAAAGGGAAGCACATGGTCTAATGACTTTAAGAACTTTTTCAGATCTTTGAAACAAATGAACTATATTTGAATATTTTTTGCATATATGAAACAACACTAATTCTGAATATGAATGTACTATTTTTGTAAGTATTTTCCAAGTTTATGTGTGTACAATAAAACACACGGTTTTGATTTAAGCTGACTCAAGCAGAAATAATTCCAAAATTCGTCTCACGAGAATCATCATTACTGAAGGCTTTTTATACAATATTAAGCCATTTATTTCATTGGCGGACGCCAGCCAGTTTCAATCGTTAGAAGTTTTTGCCACTTCCTCCGTTGTTCAGAGGGGAAAGTGAGGAGCAGAAAAAACTTTGCAATTATTGAAAGAACCTAGAATCGCTACTTTGATTCATGAAGACCAGAGGATTTTGGAAATTCTGAAGTCTTGACAGACGGTTTAATTAGAGTCCAGCGGAAAACAGAAAAGTTTTATATTCGGTGAGTACCAAAATATGGAATTTATAAATGTAATTGCTGAAGAAAGTACTTTAGAATTTGAAGGTTTAGCCAGTCATTTTTCTGATGCTAAGTTATGGAAATCTATGTTTCAGCTATGCCTACAGGCAAATAATGAAATTGATAAAACTAGATTTTCATTAGCTAAAACGAAGAAAAAATTGCGAAATATAATGAAATTAGTTTCAGTTTTCAATGCCATGGTTTTTGATATGCCAGGAAAACAAAGGCAAAGTGTAACAGAAATTGCACAAACACAGGAGAATTTACATATTGAACAATTAATGATTGAAAAAGATGCATTAGAACATAAAATGAATGCATTATTGGAATCGTTTAAAGAAAAAGAAAGTTGTATTGCTTTTTTAACTCAGAAAGAAATTGAACAAGAGAATGTTATAAGTTTGCTTAAAACGCAATTATTGCAAGCTCAGTCTTCTGCACATGCTCAGTGTTTAGCTTATGAACACGTGACAAAGTCAGAGGCGAGGGATAATGATGCTGATTCTGGATTTGACACAGTGGAGTCATTTGAGGAGGTTAATGTTTCCTCAGACAATGAAAGCGTGAAGTCTGTTGATTTGAATAATAGTAATATTCAACAGAAATGTAAATTTTCATCGCCATATACTCAAAGAAAGGTATATGCAAAAAAAACAACTCTTAAATGTTTAGTTTGCAAAAGAGAGGGTCACATAGCTAGGTTTTGTGTGATGGCTAATAATAATGATATACAAAAGAGGTTGTATTATCCGAAAACGATGCCAAGGCGCTATGAAGTGTATTCTGTGCGCTGGTGTAGTAATTTGAGGTATAGAGGCCATAATAATCAAACTAATTTCCCTTTTAAGACCCAAATGCAAAGATTGCAAACTGCAAATAGTCCATTAAGACAGGAAAGGTATCACTATGTATCATATAACACTGTGAAAAACAATGTTAGCAGTCCTTAAATGAACTGCATGGATGGTAAGGATTTTCTGGTTATTGATTCTTTGCTATGGATAATAAGGTTATGATTTGAGGTTCAGAGATTTGGTTTTTATTTGATATTCTTTGCTATGGATAATAAGGTTATGATTTGAGGTTCAGAGATTTGGTTTTTATTTGATATATTTTTAGTATTTTCAAGGATAATCCTTTGGATTATTAATTTTTTATTAATTTTTCCCAGTTATGATTATTATGATTTTTATTTTTTATTTTTTGTTCAGATGGAACATTGAGAGGTTTAGTTCATCTGATAAGGGGGTAATTAACAGCTTTGTACTCAATTAGCAAAGGATGCAGATTTGTATGGAGAATTAGTGATTTTAACCTGAATATGGTCAATTAATGTTGTGAAAAAGACAGACACACATTTACCTTCGTTTTCTGAGGAACAAGAGAGAGACAAGTCCATCTCTTGCCCTTCATCGGATGATTTAGGATCTTCCTTGGTTTTTGAAAACGGGATCCTATGTCACGACGCAGACGGTTTATTGTGTCCTGTAGTACCACAACACCTACAGGTGGAATTCACTAAATTTAACTATGACAGTTTACAACACTTTGGTAAGCAAAAATTGCTTGATATTCCTAAAGATAAATTCTATTGGGACAAATTGTTGGCAGTAGACAGCAAGGATTGTTAGTGTCCCTTTGAAGTGTATTTTTCTGCAATGCTTGTGATTTGAGAAGGGATATTAGGATGTTATTTAAAGATATTGAATGTCATTCAGAAAATGATATTTCTTTTTGGTATTTTGTGCTCCTTTTGCATAAGAGTGTATTGGTTATAGATGATACAGGACAATTTGAATAGAATTGTGTTACATGCAGTTGCTTGTATGAAAAATGGTCCCTCCACACATTTTTAAGTTTGAGTTAAAAGATCATAATTTCCATATTTTACAATATTCCTTGTTTAGGAGATTATTAAAAGACAATTTGTATATATACTGATATGTAGTATTTGTTTTAAAAGTTTAAAGAAACTTGTATTGTATAAGTTAAATGGTTACTCACAGAGCACATAGCCCGACCCTTAGGAATTTGAGAGTGACGTGACGCCCACTTTTTTAAAAAGGAGGGGGGACTACTCATTGAGAGTGTGCATCTGTGGGACTACAAGACAAAAAAGAACCTTTCTGAATAAGAAAGGAGGGGGTTTGTTTTTTTAGGAGTAGAATGCCTGTAACAGAGTTTTTTGGCAGACATGCACTTCAGCAGATGTTGCAACAGACATTCACTCCAGTATACACAAGACACATATACAGCATGAGAACTGTTGTTATATCCACACACACATATCTGATTCTTGTAACATTGTGTTATTTTATTATTAAAACCAAAATTATCTTTTATTCAAGATAAACGGTTTATCAAGATTGATGATTAAGAACGGAAAGATTTATTTAAATCAAAAATTAGATGATGTTAGCATAAGTTTATACAGAAAGAAATATGGTGATTAAAGAGTTGCCATGTGTAAGGTCACACCCAGAGATGGTGAGATACACGTCACAGGCGGAACTAAAGTTTCAGGAGAAGTGGACCATGGCAAAGTAATTGGGAAGGTCCATTTGACATCTTGGATGTTCAAGAGACAATGGTATTAGTTCAAGGATTTCTCAATTTAGTGAAAAAGCATGGATAAACAAAAATGTGGGTATAACAAATGTAATATTCTGAGATAAATGATGCTGCTTTTATTTTTTCTAGGAATGAATTATATTTCATTAACTTGGAGGAATCATGGATTCCAAAAAAGAAGAAAGATGACAGTTCAACAAAGAAAGTGTTAAAGAGAGAAGATTTATCATCATCACAGGATTCATCTTTTCCCTAGTGACAATTTTATCTGTGGTAAAATATATCACAAACTGTTCCAGCTATGCAGAGGTTAACAGAATTGAAGAATTACACAACAAAGACATTACATTATTCAGAGACAAAAGAGATCTAGACACTGATATCAATATAGATGACAAAAGTGATAAAGACATTGATATTAATACAGAGGACAAGAGTGATAAAGATATTGATCTTAATACAAATAACAGAATATAATTCTAGATACGTTGATAACAATACAGCTGAAGAATTGTATGGATATGTATTTGTAGGACAGGGATATGATTGCTGTATGGAATTATATTTCGTTCGTAGAAATAATGTTGAGGTAAATGTTAAAATAGAATCCAAAACAAATTTTGTTAAAATGCTGGGATCTTATAGGTTAAACAACAGAACCCGGAACTTTTGAATGTAATATATTGGGAAGGAGTTTTTGGTCAGTATTTGTAAAAGGTAACAATCTTTGAACATTTTTTGAAGATAATGATAGTTTGCATTTGATATGTAAAACAAAAATATATGTACCTCAAGATTCATTGGTAACTTGGAAAAGGAACGATGAATTTTTGGGAAGTTTTCTTCACAGTTCTACTATGATAATTCATAAAGGAATTTATGGTAGTGTGAATTGGATCAATAATACATTTGTTTATCAACAAATGAGAGTATCTTTGAATGATACTGGTATATATGAATGTTGCATATCAATAGTAAATTATCCAATGAAATGTGCGAAGGCAAGTGTTGTTGTAATGTCTCCTAGGAAAACTCCATGTGTTGGTAAGAAAAGTGTCTCAGCAAATCCATTTCAGATTAACCATTTCCAATCCAGAACTCTTTTGAGAGAGGGAAATTTTGTCATTATATTGTGGAACTTTAATGTTTCAGAATGGAAAATTTCTACAAGGTTTCCACAATGTCAAGGACATTTGGTTAATATGGAATTGGGTATTGAAAGATGGTTTGGAATTAATAATATAAATCATAACAGAAATAAGCGTGGTATTGTTGAAGGTATTTTAGGAGGGATTGGCACAATTGGGAGTATTACTAATAGTATGGACATTAATACTTTAAAGTCTGATCTTGAGACAGCTGGTTTAGTGGGGAGTAACGGGATTAAAATACAGAGAAATTTAAATGAAATTTTAGAAAATATGGTTATTAAAACAGCTAATATAATGGGTCCATCTATTTTACATCTTCAAAATATTACTCTTGATTTAATGTTAAGTGAACAACATTCTCATATTGCCAGAGCATGTTTAGAGATCCAGACTGAATATTCCACTAATTTTAAAATAATTGCACAAGCATTTCAGAGTGGAATAACCCCTCTTGGCATTTTACAGAATTTACCCAGAGAATATGTATATGCTATAAATCATACAGATTTATGGGTAAATAAATGGATAGGATGTAAACAGGATGTTTGTTATAGTTCTTCTATGATTCCGATAGCAGGACAAGAACAAATTTTGGTTCCAATCACTGTCCTGGGATTACCCGTCAGCAATACACAATTATTGTATTATAAATTACAGTATACAGATTTTGCATTTAACAATGAAAATTCTGAATTAGAACAATTAGATTTGTCATCATGTTTACAATTTCAGTCTAAAGTTATCTGTTTACCTAATCAAGATAAAAGTATTTTTCATTCTTGTTATCATAATCATACATTATGTTCAGCAAGAATAGAAAACGTTGAAACAATTTCTGAATTAATTACTCGTGTAGATAAAAAGAAGGTTTGTTTTCAGATCATGTCAGATACAGAAAGGGTTAAAACTTTTTTCTCTTCTTGTACAAATACAGAAAACCTAAATCAAGGCTTGTATTGTATAGAAGGAGACATTGTAGCAATAAGTATTAATGGGTTTAGAACAAATTTAACAAATATGCTTATGAAAAATATAAGTGCTCTTCCCACACAATATAATATATCTCAGATAGATGAATTTCCTTGGGAAGAATGGGCAAATGTAATTCATAAGGAAAAAAGGTTTATTGATAGCTTTGGCTAAGGAACTTCAGAATGCAGAAATATTGTTTAAACATGAACAAGGTAATTTGCAAGAGATATCTCATCAATGGTCAGAATTTTCAGGAAGTAATTGGTGGAAAAAATTCAGTAATAGTGTATCAATTTGGGGAAAAACTTCAATAACCTCAGCAGCAGGAAATATTTTATCACATCCTATAGTTATTCTTTTTATTATTATTATGTTATTCATTATATTCCAGTTATGTTTGATGTTTAGAATGAAAAAATTATATTATCGAATTAGAAATGAAATCAAGAAAGGAGATAATTTATTGCAAAATAAGCTTAAGAGAAAGATGGGTTTTGGTATTGCAAAATCGGTTGGTGATGGAAATACATTTGGAGTTATTGGATCAAAGTCTGAATGAATGGGACATGGATGCTATGAATGGATTTAAACCTTGAAAATATGATTGTTATTCATATTTCAGAGGGGAATGTTATATTCTTAATATCTAAATTTTAATTGGCTTTATTAAAAAGAATATGCATTCCATATTTGTGTGAATGATAGGACTTTGAGCTAGTGATATCCAGATGGACATTCATTGACTGAAAATGCAGGTCAAGACCCTGTCAGAATTTGATGGATTTTGTAAATAATATATGTATGGGTTGAAAATCTTCCTATGTAACCGATACTTTGTTTGATTTATGCGTTTATGTTTTAAGAGGTCTGATGTTTAGTCTGATAGCCTCTCACATATATCTGGTTTCATGTTTAAAAGGTTTGGTTCAGTTAAAAACAGATGTTGCTCTTTGTTAGCCCCCACTTTTTGGAAGGAGGAGAAAAGGGGAGTGTATGGGAGGGATTTGTGTTTGGGCGCGAATTTGAAAGACTGAGTTCATATATTCAAAGGATAAACAGCATCCTGTCTCTTTACACACATCTACTACTTCCAAGACACACAGCTCTCCTATGCACACAGAATTCCTTCGGCCATCTTGAAGAGCTGTTTCAAAGGGAAGCACATGGTCTAATGACTTTAAGAACTTTTTCAGATCTTTGAAACAAATGAACTATATTTGAACATTTTTTGCATATATGAAACAACACTAATTTTGAATATGAATGTACTATTTTTGTAAGTATTTTCCAAGTTTATGTGTGTACAATAAAACACACGGTTTTGATTTAAGCTGACTCAAGCAGAAATAATTCCAAAATTCGTCTCACGAGAATCATCATTACTGAAGGCTTTTTATACAATATTAAGCCATTTATTTCAGAGATTAACTTGAATTTTCATGGGAAGTTAATTATTGATTACCGGTTGGCCTCTCTTCATTGCATATCCCAGCATGGAATCCTTTGAAGTGAGTATGTGTAAAACAACGAGGTTTGGATCCCATTGTTTGTATACACAAGCCTAGGCACCGACTTGTCTGCTCTACCAGAGATTTCTGTGAAGATAATATGTTCTGCCCTACATACTAATAAGCTAAATGAAATATATTCATAATTACAATATTTTACAGCTATTAATGGAGATTTCACATAAACTCATAAGGCAACAAGTCCGTTGGCAACAGCACTTGAATCAGGGGATGAAGTCACGTGGTGTGACGTCACGCGTAGGGACGAGACAGGCTGAAAACACAAACAGAGGCATACGAGCTCGTCGGATTGACACCGCTTTTTTAAACTATTATGTGAGTACCTATATATTTTTAATAAAGAGATTTATTATCACCAAACGGGATTACACTATTGGCTTTCTCTTTGCTGATTATCCCCTATATACACAACCCCCTCCCCTGCACCACACCTGAGGGACCTCCATCCCAGGATCCAGGATAAAGAGGGACGCGTTGGAGTCTATAAGTGGATATCCTAACAACTTGCCAGACATATGCTTTTGCCCTATTACCTTAAGGTAAGGGGCCATTGCCTTATTTGAGTGGTTTTTTTTACACGAAGAAAACACTAGATGTGTGTTCACTCCAGCACTTTAATTGCAACGTGTGCATGCTAGGACGTTGCTGTCACAACTTTTCAGGACTTTCTTATGGATTTTATGTGAATTTTTCCTCTTTGCCAGTTCTTTATCTTTTGAGTTTTCAATCAATTATCAAATGTGAAGTTGCTTTGCATAGTATATACTACATGTAAAAGAAAAAGCTATTACTCCCCCAGCTTTTTGGTTGCACATTGCACTTTCTTGTTTGCACCGTACACTTTTCTGATCTAATTGTAAATGTATGTTGTTTACATCCACTAGGCACTTTATGTATGGTTAACCCACAGTTAGATATTGGTATTAAGGTAGTGTTACCATCACGTTTATGCATTTTCAACCATGCCAAGCTTATTTTAGGTTATTTAAGTGCACATTTACCTTGATGTCACATTTCACCAGCTATTTAAACCAATGCACATTCAGTTTGCTTATTGTGTCTTATATTTAATTAACATTGTTTTCACGTATTTTCATTTCATTTTTTACACGCATATATTTATTATCCAACCTTATTTATTTTCACGCTAAGGATTAGCGCAGCACCACTCACTTATTTATCATTAACCACTTCATATCCGGGCCATTTCTGACACTTCGCTCCTACATGTCAAAAATCATCATTTTTTTGCTATAAAATTACATAGAACCCCCAAACATTATATATGTTTTTTTAGCAGAGACCCTACAGAATACAATGGCGGTCATTGCAACTTTTTATCTTGCACGGTATTTGCGCAGCAATTTTTCAAACACGTTTTTTTTGGAAAAAAAACAGTTTCATGCTTAAAGAAAAACAAAACAGCAAAGTTAGCCAAATTTTTTTGCATTGTGTGAAAGATGAAGTTACGCCGAGTAAATAGATACCTAACATGTCACGCTTCAAAATTGCACACGCTCGTGGAATGGCGCCAAACTTTGGTACTTAAAAATGCCCATAGGCGACGCTTTAAAATTTTTTACTGGTTACATGTTTTGAGTTACAGAGGAGGTCTAGGGCCAAAATTATTGCTCTCGCTCTAACGTTCGCGGCGATACCTCACATGTGTGGTTTGAACACTGTTTTCATATGTGGGCGGGACTTACGTATGCGTTCGCTTCTGCGTGCGAGCTCACGGGGACAGGGGCGCTTTAAAATTTTTTTTTTTTTTTTATTGTTAATTTTACTTAAAATTTTTTATTTTGACACTTTAAAAAAATATTTTTTTTTTGATCACTTTTATTTCTATTACAAGGAATGTAAACATCCCTTGTAATAGGAATATGACACGATCAGTCCTCTTTACAGTGAGATATGGGGTCAATAAGACCCCACATCTCACCTCTAGGCTGGGAAGCCTAAAATAAAAAAAAAAAATAAAACGATCGCCGCTTCACAACCGAAGCGGCGCCATTTTTTTGAATGCAGAGGCCGGGCGTGACGTCATAACATCGCGCCCGGCCTCCGAACGATCATAGAGACTCCGGCGACCATCTGGTCCGCCGGAAATCTCTATGGTGAACATCCGGCGCCGGTGGATCCGCTATCCGACTCACCGATCGCTGAGGTGAGTCGGTAGTAGCACCGGAGGGCGGCGGGAGGGGGGGTGTCCCCTCCCGCCGCCCGTAAGAACGATCAAGCGGCGGAACAGCCGCTATGATCGTTCTTATGGTGTACGGAATCGCCGGCTGAAAATGCCGGTATCTGAATGATGTCTGTAGCCTCAGACATCATTCAGATATAAGCCCTGAAAGTGGAGGCCGTCATATGACGGCCTCCGGATGTCAAGTGGTTAAACTTGGCAGTATGCTGCAGCTGGGGGAACATGACTGCCAGTTTCTTGTCCTTCTGTAGCACCCTCTCTCTCCCTCAACCTGGGAACCAACATCGGAGCCTTCAAATCGCTGCGCATCCTCCAGCAGCATGTAACCGACACTGTCCTCGACTAATTCTGGGGACTCCTCCATGTATTTTGGTGGGACTATGGAAGGAGTGACTGTGGATAAGGAGCCGGTGGAACAGCCTTTCACATGCTGGTAGAGAGCTGGAATGGCCTTCCGTGAAAAGAAATGGTGTTTGGGAACCTGCCACTGAGGTATCGCACATTCCACAAATTCACGAAAGGGGGCAGAGTCTACCAGCTGAAAAGGCAGCAGTTGCAGTGCTAGCAATTTGGCCAAGCTAGCATTCAGAGGCTGAGCATGTGGATGGCTGGGACTGAATTTCTTTCGATGGTTTAGCAAGCAACTGGGGTACAGAAATTTGCCTGCTAAAATCAGATGGAGGTGTACTGATAGCAGATTGGCTGCAAGTACTTGGGACACCTATTGCTCTACCTTCATTCCTCTGCAGCTGGGGGAGCATGACTGCCAGTTTCTTGTCCTGTGGCACCCTCTCTCTCCCTCAACCTGGTAACCAACATCGGAGCCTCCAAATCACTGCGCATCCTCCAGCAGCATGTAACCAAAACTGTGGTCGAATAGTTCTGGGGACTCCTCCGTGTATTTTGGTGGGGCTATGGAAGGAGTGACTGTGGACAAGGAGCCGGAGGAATAGGCTGCTTTGGCAGCTGCGTTGGAAGGCAAACTAGTCTGAGCCTGGGTGACAGAGGATGAGGAGGATGAGGACGGCTTCATTATCCACTTCACCAACTCTTCTGCATGTTGTAGCTCAATAACACGCCCAGCAGCAGAAAGAAAAGACAAGCGTGCCCCGCGGCCACCTGCAGGGGATGCACCATGTGCATGACCACCACTGTTGACTGTAGACACAGAGGCTGCTTGCCCTCTTTTAGTGGCCTGTGAGCGTCTGCCTCTCCTTGGCGGCCTTCCGGACATGATGTATTTTTTGTTTTGCAACACCACACTACACTGTATTATATACTGTGTACACTGCCTGAAGTGTATTAGAAACTGTACACAGCTAAATGCACTGTATATATAGGCTACACTGAATGCAGAGTATGTATATGTATATATATATATATATATATATATATATATATATATATATACTGTATATACAGTATCTCACAAAAGTGAGTACACCCCTCACATTTCTGTAAATATTTTATTATGTCTTTTCATGTGACAACACTGAAGAAATTACACTTTGCTACAATGTAAAGTAGTGCGTGTACAGCTAGTATAACAGTGTAAATTTGCTGTCCCCTCAAAATAACTCAACACACAGCCATTAAGGTCTAAACCGCTGGCAACAAAAGTGAGTACACCCCTAAGTGAAAATGTCCAAATTGGGCCCAAAGTGTCAAAGAGTCCTCTTCCACTCCTCCATGAGGACATTACGGAGCTGGTGGATGTTAGAGACCTTGCGCTCCTCCACCTTCCATTTGAGGATGCCCCACAGCTGCTCAAAAGGGTTTAGGTCTGGAGACATGCTTGGCCAGTCCATCACCCTTACCCTCAGCTTCTTTAGCAAGACAGTGCTCATCTTGGAGGTGTGTTTGGGGTCATTATGTTGGAATACTGTCCTGTGGCCCAGTCTACGAAGGGAGGGGATCATGCTCTGCTTCAGTATGTCACAGTACATGTTGGCATTCATGGTTCCCTCAATGAACTGTAGCTCCCCAGTGCCGGCAGCACTCATGCAGTCCCAGACCATGACACTCACCCCACCATGCTTGACTGTAGGCAAGACACACTTGTCTATGTACTCCTAACCTGGTTGCCGCCACACACGCTTGAAACCATCTGAACCAAAGAAGTTTATCTTGGTCTCATCAGACCACAGTACATTGTTCCAGTAATCCATGTCCTTAGTCTGCTTGTCTTCAGCAAACTGTTTGCGGTCCTTGTTGTGCATTATCTTTAGAAGAGGCTTCCTTCTGGGATGACAGCCATGCAGACCAATTTGGTGCAGTGTGTGGCATATGGTCTGAGCACTGACAGGCTGATCCCACACCCCTTCAACCTCTGCAGAAATGCTGGCAGCACTCATACGTCTATTTCCCAAAGACAACCTCTGGATATGACGGTGAGTACATGTACTCAACTTCTTTGGTCGACTATGGCGAGGCATGTTCTGAGTGGAGCCTGTCCTGTTAAAATGCTGTATGGTCTTGGCCACCATGCTGCAGCTCAGTTCTACTTGTAGCCTATGCCATTTTTATGTACAGCAACAATTATTTTTTTCAGACTCTCAGAGAGCTCTTTGCCATGAGGTACCATGTTGAACTTCCAGTGACCAGTATGAGAGAGTGGGAGTGATAACACCAATTTTAACACACCTGCTCCCCATTCACACCTGAGACCTTGTAACACTAACGAGTCACATGAAACCGGGGAGGGAAAATGGCCCAATTTGGACATTTTCACTTAGGGGTGTACTCACTTTTGTTGCCAGCGGTTTAGACATTAATGGCTGTGTGTTGAGTTATTTTGAGGGGACAGCAAATTTACACTGTTATACAAGCTGTACACTCACTACTTTACATTGTAGCAAAGTGTCATTTCTTCAGTGTTGTCACATGAAAAGATATAATAAAATATTTACAGAAATGTGAGGGGTATACTCACTTTTGTAAGATACTGTATGTTTATATTAATACACCGCCTGATGTGTATTAGAAACTGTACACACTGTATTAGATACTGTATACACCGCCTGCACTGTATTAGTAACTGTACAATGGCTGCACTGTATTATATACTGTGTACACCACCAGAAGTGTATTAGAAACTGTACAACGGCTGCACTGTATTATATATTGTATACAGCACCAAAAGTGTATTAGAAACTGTAAACACTGTATTAGATACTGTGTACACCGCCTGAAATGTATTAGAAACTATACACCACCGAATGCACTGTATACAGTATATAAGCTACACTCAATGCAGAGTATATACTGTATATATATATAAACAACGGGACATTTTCTCTAATGCTAAATATTCTTTTATCTCTGAGTATTCTTCTTATCAAGACAGTGAAAAGGCTACTGTACAGTTACGAGCATACCATTCTCTTAATCGGGCTGTGCGCAACAATCTATACAAAACTCCAAATATTTATACCAACATCACAGGGTGTCGCTTAACAGGTGTATCCCATTATTCCATTACCACTCAAATTCAAGTTAACCCTCCACAGACTAAATCTAGTGCATTCTCTATACATCTAATATGCAAATAATAGGATTTTTATAACAGCTTAAATGCAAAATCCTTTTCTTGGAGTACATCACGGGACACAGAGCCACAGTAATAACTGTATGGGTTATTTGGCACCTTCAGGTGATGGACACTGGCACACCCTAAACAGGAAGTTCAATTCCCCATATAACCCCTCCCCTTACCGGGAGTACCTCAGTTTTGTAGCAAAGCAATAGACGTGTAACCAGAAAGAGGGGACGGACCTCTGTGTCCGTGATGTACTCCAAGAAAAGGATTTTACAGGTAAGCTGTTATAAAAATCCTATTTTCTTTATCGCACATCATGGGACACAGAGCCACAGTAATAACTGTATGGGATGTCCCAGAGCAATGCCACCTAAGGGGACACAAACAAAAGTAGGGTGCAAGCAGACCTGAGGACCTATACTGCTGCCTGCAGCACACTGCGCCCAAAGGCGATATCCTCATGCCTTCTTACATCCACCTGATAGAATCTGGTGAATGTATGGACTGAAGACCAGGTTGCGACCTTGCAGATTTGAGCCATAGAGGCATGGTGATGCACTGCCCACGAAGCACTAACAGCCCTGGTGGAGTGCGCTTTGACCTGAAAAGGTGGAACCTTCTTCTTCAAGCCATAAACTTGAACAATTACCTGCCGAATCCATTTGGCCATAGTGGATTTCGATGCTGCCTGTTCTTTCTTAGGGCCTTCAGGCAACACGAACAAAACATCTGTTTTTCGAATCTGAGTAGTCGCCTTAAAATAGATCTTGACTGCTCTCACTACATCCAAAGAGTGTAGAGACTCTTCTTCCTTAGAACAGGGTTCTGGAAAAAATTAAGGTAAAACAATATCCTGGTTTAGGTGAAAACCTGAAACCACCTTTGGCAGAAAGCTAGGATGAGGATGCAATAATACTCTATCCTTGTGAACGCTTAAATATGGCTCTTTACAAGAAAGAGCCGCCAACTCTGATACCCTTTTTGCAGAAGAAATGGCTACCAGAAAAACTAGCTTCCTTGTCAAAAGGACCAAAGGAATATGTCGTATCGGCTCAAAAGGCTGTTTCTGTAATGCCGACAGAACTAAATTCAAGTCCCAAGGGTTCGGGGGTGCCCTAACCGGTGGATTAAGCCGCGTTACCCCCTGTATAAAGCTTCGGATCAAAAAATGCGAACCAAGCGGACGCTGAAACTACTGATAAGGCCGAGACCTGGCCCTTGATAGTACTCAAGGCCAGTTTCATTTCTAGCCCCATTTGCAGAAAGGCAAGAATTCTACCTATGACATACTTCCTAGGATGCTAACCCCTGGATTCACACCAAGAAACATATGCCTTCCAGACTCTATAATGAATGACTCTGGAAGCTGGCTTCCTTGCATTAATCAAGGTAGGTATCACTGAGCCTGAAAGTCCACGATTCCTTAGAATGTGGGTTTCAATAGCCAAACCGTTAAATTTAGCGTTTGTAAAGTAGGATGGAACACTGGTCCCTGCGATAGCAGGTCTGGACGTGGTGGTAGGGGCCATGGGGCCCTTACCACCATCTTTACTATTTCTGCATACCAAGATCTTCTGGGCCATGCTGGGGCCACAAGAACTACCAACTTCCTTTCCCGCTTGATCCTGTGAACAAGTCAAGGTAGCAGCAGAATTAGGAGGTACCCCTGGAATGAAGATTGCCGAAATGCACGGCACATATTTTTCTGCCAAGGTTAGGATATGATTTACCTCTCCCTGGGCTGCCTGACTTCTGGTGCCCCCTTGGTTATTGATATAAGCCACTGCTGTGGCATTGTCAGAATAAATCCTGACAGGAGAATTCTGCAACCTGAATGTCCAGGCCCTTAGGGCTAGACGCAGTGCCCAAATATCTAGAATAATGATGGGCAAGGTCCTTTAGGTTCTGGACCATTTCCCTTGGACAGACGCTTCTTCCAGGACTGTTCCCCAACCTGAAAGGCTGGCATCTGTTGTTACCACCTTATAGATCAGATTGTAACTGATTCCTATCTATGTAAAATCTTGTATCTAGAAACGGAACCGACTTCCCACCGATATTCATTTTAAATTGTATTCCAGGACAAAACTCATTAAGCATTTGATGAAATCTTTTCAGAGAATCAATGTTGCCCCGCCAAATGACAAAAATATTGTTGATGAAGCGCCACCAGGTGGCACAAAATGTTTTGAATAAATCATTTGGAAATATGTGCCTTTGTTCAAATTCATTTATAAAAGCACAGGTAAAAGGCAGAGCAACATTAGAGCCCATAGCAACTCCGTTGAGCTGTACATACAACCAGTCTTTAACCAATTACCCACTGGGCACTTAAAAGCCCTTCCTAACCAGACCAATTTTCAGCTTTCGGTGCTCTTACATTTTGAATGACAATTACTCAGTCATGCAACACTGTACCTATATTAAATTTTTGTCCTTTTTTTCACACAAATAGTGGTGGTATTTAATCACCGCTGGGTTTTTTATTTTTTGCGCTATAAAAGAAAAAAGACCGAAAATTTTGTAAAAAATGCATTTATCTTCGTTTCTGTTATAAAATTTTGCAAATTCTTAATTTTTCTTCATATATTTTGGCCAAACTTTATACGGCTACATATCTTTGGTAAAAATAAGCCAAATCAGTGTATATTATTTGGTCTTTGTGAAAGTTATAGAGTCCACAAGATAAGGTGCCAATCTCTGAAAATTGATCACACCTAATTTACTGACGGCCTCTGATCTCATTTCTTGAGACCCTAACAAGCCAGGAAAGTACAAATACCCCCCAAATGACCCCTTTTTGGAAATTAGACATTCCAATGTATTTAGTTAGAGGCATGGTGAGTTTTTTGAAGTTGTAATTTTTTCCCACAATTCTTTGCAAAATCAAGATTTTTTTGTCTTTTTTTTTTTTCACAAAATTGTTATATTAGCAGGTTATGTGTGAGACTTTTACACAGCGTGGCCACATACAAATGCCCAACATGCAGGGAGCACCATCAGGTGTTCTTGGAGCATAAAGTACACATATAATTTCTTGACTACCTCTTGCACTTTTGAAGGCCCTGGAGCACCAGGACAATGGAAACATCCCAAAAATGACCCCATTTTGGAAAGAAAATAACCCAATGTATAATCTATGAGGCATATCGAGTCTTTTAAACATGTCATTTTTTTCTACAAGTTTTTCGAAAATGTGTAAAGAAAATGAAAACACATTTTTTTTTTACACAACGTTGTCCATTTACACAATGTTTCTAATACATAGCATGTACATACCAAAAATTACACCCCAAAATATATTCTCCTACTCTTCTTGAGTACGGTGATACCACATGTGTGAGACTTTTCCACAGCGTGGCCACATACAGAGGACCAACATGCAGGAAGCACTTTCAGGTGTTCTAGGGGCATGGATGGGGGTGGATGGGATGGCTGAGCATGGATGGATGGATGAGTATTGCTGAGGATGGATGGATGGCTGAGCATGGATGGATGGATGAGTATGCTGAGTATGGATGGCTGAGCATGGATGGCTGAGTATGCTGGGTATGGATAGGTGAGCATGGATGGATGAGTATGCTGAGTATGGATGGGTGAGCATGGATGGATGGATGAGTATACTGAGTATGGATGGCTGAGCATGGATGGCTGGGTATGGATGGGTGGCTGGATGAGGCTGCAATGGGCACATATCAGCGCTGTGGGCACTACACATCTAGCCCAGAGCTCTGCTGCCACCGATCTCTCCCCTTTGCCCTCGCACTGTACCAATAGGTACGGGGAGAGGAGAGAGGAACCAGATGTGATGCTGGTTTGTTTACTAGTGATCGCTCCATCATTTGACGGAGTGATCACGTGGTAAATGGCCGTTATCAGCGGCCGTTTACCGTGATCCGTGGTGCACCGGGTCCAGAGTCACGGATGTTCCCAGATGTGCGCCCCAGGGGGCAGCGAGAGCAGGATTCTGGGAGGACGTCAACGTACGCCCGCCCAGAGTTATCTGACCGCGCTGCAGCAGTCATTCGGCTATAGCGCGGTCGGCAAGCGGTTAATTAAAAAAGAATTATTAGATAAAACAACCTGAAATTATTTCTCAAACATTGACATCTGTGTTTCAGAGTAGTTGTTACTATCTCTTATTAATCCCATCACCGCATAAATCCCAACTTGATACGGGATAGATGTATATAGGCTGCCAACGTCCCAAGTTACCAGCAGATCACTTTCCTGACATACCGAGACATACTTCAATTTTAGCAAAAATTCCTTAGTGTCTCTAATGTAAGATTTGGTTCCCTCACTAAAGGGGACAAGATCTTATCCAGAAACTGTGCTGAGGGAACAAAAATAGAATCTCTCCCTAAGACAATGGGATGTCCAGGTGGAGATTGACTGTTCTTATGGATTTTAGGCAGGGTGTATAGGACCGGAGTCTTTGTATGGGTAGGCAACAGAAATTCAAAAAGATCACGAGTGATAACCCCTTCCTTAAGTGCAGGTTTCAAAATATTTTCAAGCTGCTTCCTTACACCCCAAGTTGGGTCGTTGGTCAATTTTCTATATATCGTTTGATTATACAACTGACAGGTCACCTCATCCTCGTATAACGGTGGGTCCATGACGACCACCAATCCCCCTTTGTCAGCCGGCTTTACTATCATGTCCTCACGTTTGCCGAGTTCCTGCAAAGCTATTCTTTCCTTATATGATAAATTATTAGGTATATGGTCTCGATAGTCAATTTGAGACATAAACTTTTCAACATCTCTGATCACGTCTTTAACAAAGGTTTCAACAGGGGTATAGGTGGTGTTGAAACAAAGAGAGGTATGGTGGATAAATAAATTACGGTCCCTGCACCTGGAGGTAATGAACAGGGATTATGATCTATACTTATTTTTATGAAGTTTATGTGAAGTGTATTTTATGGTTTTCTTTCAGATTGAAGTGGATCATACAGGACAGGAAATATGGAATATTTTTGGTGATGGATCGTGTCATATAGATAGTTCAAAGAGAAACAGACAATTTGTTCCTTTTTTGTTTTCCTTTTTGTTTCTCTCATGATGGCTGATTAATCTTTAGTGTAAATATTCATTCCTCTATATGTATTAAAAGAGGAATTATTAGATGATAATGGGAATAATGTAGAGGTTTGGATTTAGATTATTTGCCTATTAGCTGTATAGAGAATGCATTAGATTTAGTCTATGGAGGGTTAACTTGAATTTGAGTGGTAATGGAATAATGGGATACACCTGTTAAGCGACACCCTGTGATGTTGGTATAAATATTTGGAGTTTTGTATAGGTTGTTGCACACAGCCTGATGAAGAGCATGGTATGCTGGTAACTGTGCAGTAGCTTTTCACTGTCTAGATAAGAAGAATACTCAGAGATAAAAGAATATTTTGCATTGGAGAACGTGTCCCGTCGCTTTTTCTATTGAATATTGGTGGAGGTTTGGGAGTCCACTCTGGCACTACACTCCAGAAATTTATAGAGGAAAGAAAAGGAAGTAACCTACCCTACTTTCATTAATATATATAATATATATATATATCGTTCATATATTTATCAATCGTTAATTTTTTTGATGGATCAAAATTCTTTTGATCGGTACTCACCTCTCCGCCGGCTTCCCGGTCTTCAGGGAGTTCCATCGGAGATCAGGTGACATCACGGACATCGACGTCACCGGACTCCTCCCCCTTCCCAAAGTGCCTCCGTCAGCTAATGAAGGGAAGGGGGGAGGAGTCCGGTGACGTCGATGTCTGTGACGTCACCGGACAGCCTGGACAGTGATGGTAAATATGATGGTAAATTTGAATGTGGTTAACTGGGATCATTCAGTGAGCTAAGTGTAGGCAAATTTGATAACCAAATTTGACAGTCAATATACTAGATAAGTTTTATAATTAAAGTTAAACTAACGTTCTACGTTTTGCTTAAAGTTTAATAAAAAAATTACTTACGTCAGTGCTACAGTTTGAATTTAAAATGTATTTGTGTGAACTCTGAAGTTAAGTCATGGATTGTGGAAACGAACTAGTGTCGGGTGATTGTATACCACATTTACCACTGATATATATACTCTGTATTCAGTGTAGCCTATATCTACAGTGCATTCGGTGACATTGTACAGTTTGTAATACACTTTAGGCGGTGTATTAATATATATATATATATATATACTAGACTGACTGTATATATATATATCAAATACACTGCCACTAACTGAATAACCTACCTGCTTAATCTAACTCAAGCTATCTCTCTGTCCACGCCAACAACACATCACACGGCCGCTATGTAAGCAGCCTTATATAGTGTGAGGCATGAACTTAGTCCCCCTGAGCCATGATTGGCCAAAGGCATCCTGCCTTTGACCAATCATGGCTCTCTCAGCAGAGTGCGCTGTGATTGACCAAAGCATGCAGGTCAGGTGCATGCTTTGGCCAATCATCATACAGCAATGCACTGCGATCTCGCAGTGCATTATGGGGAGTTCCGCGGTGCTCGAATTTTCCGAGATCGCCCCATAATGTTTGCTGTTCTGCGAACGGGTGAACACCCGATGTTCGAGTCCAACTTATGCTCGACCCGAACATCGAGCTCATCTCTTACAGGAGACATACCACTTACTTGCAGACAGGAACACTTATCTGAGACTCTCTTCAGATCCTCTTCCAAGTTTTCAGTCTGAACTCAAAACTCTAGTGGATGGTGCATAGAGGGACGGGGTGCCAGACAAAATTTTTGCTTCCCACCGAGTGCAGCACCCCCTATTTCTACCACCTCCCAAAGGGACACAAGTCCCTGGATAACCCTCCTGGGAGACCAATGGTGGCCCAGACTTGTTCTTCTCCTTTGTGGTCCATTGTAATGCCAACTCTCTAGGACTGTCTTTAACACATGTCCTATCCATATTACTCTTGGGAGGACAATTACATATGGGCGTCCATGGATGTAGCCTCCCTATATACATCTATTCCTCACGAGGTAGGCCTCACTGCTTTACTATATTTTTTGTCCAAGGATGGTGATATGAATTCAAGACAAGCCAATTGCTTGGTCATGAGTACTGAATTCTGTTTAAAACATAATTATTTATTTTTTTGGATCATGGGCTACTGGGAGGAGAGACACGTCTGGACCAACAATTCATTTGCCAAACACATTGTGTTTTTTGGCAGATATATTGATGATATTTTGCTCATCTGGGATGGTGGTCCAGACTTGTTCTTCTCCTTTGTGGTCCATTGTGATGCCAACTCTCTAGGACTGTCTTTAACACATGTCCTAGATCCCAAAGAACTGTTTTTTTTTAGATTTAGTTTTGGCTCATGACCATTATACTATTATTACTAGCAACCATACCAAACCTACGAGTGGTAATTCCTATCTTCACTTCCCAAGCTGCCACTATCCGGCTTGGAAAAGGAATATTCCTGGCGGACAGTTCAACAGTCTAAGAGGGAACTGCTCCAAAGTGGAGGGACTACATCACACAGGGAGCAATTATGTTGGAAAAATATGAAGAAATAGGATATTCTTCAGAATGATTAAAATAAGCTTTTTATACACACATAAACTCTTCCAAAAGGAAAAAAACTCTAACTTTAGAGAACAATTTATATAAGTTAAGGTTTACCACAACCTATAATGACAAATACAGATCTATTTCCAAAATCATTCAGAAACATTAAATCTTACAGTTAGATTAGAATTTTTCTCAATTTCTTCCACCAGTTCCCCAGATAACCTTTAGGAAGGCACGGACTATAAAAAATATTTTAGCCCCCAGTAAATTACAAGCCTTTTACAAGAGGCCTGGCTCTGATATCTGATCCTATTTTGATAATAGAACAGGTGTCTTTCAATGTAAGAAAAGAGGATACTTGACATGTCAATTTATAACACATGGGTGTCCCAACATTGCAGATAACGAAGAGAATGGTTTTCAGATAAAACAATTCATTACTTCTTCGAATTTGTTCTACGGTGCTCTTGCAACTTACTGTATGTAGTGTAAACGAGTAGGAGAGCACCTCAGGTTTAGTCAAAAAGGTTGTGACGAACACAGTGTCCCTCGCCACTTCCTACAGGTACACAACAAGGACATAAGTTGGCTGGAGGTATTGGCGATTGAAACCATTCCTAAGGGTTCATTTACCGACAATGAAAGGTTCTCCCTCCTATGCAGGAGGGAGACTTTTTGGATATATAAGTTTGGATCCTTATCACCAAAAGGCCTCAGTGAGGACTTGGAGATACATAACATTGTTTAATTATCAATTTCATCAGTTGTTTTTACAACAAGCCCCCTCCTTTTTTTTAAAGAAATCCTTTTTTACAAAGAAAACTTTTTTTATAAAGAATCTCTCCTTATTGCTTTTTTGGTTGTTTATGATTTGGTATTTCTTAATAACCACTTGTCTACTGGGCATTTAAACCCCCTTCCTGCCCAGGCCAATTTTCAGCTTTCAGTGCTGTCACACTTTGAATGATAATTGCGCGGTCATGCTACACTGTACCCAAATTACATTTTTTTCACACAA
The DNA here is from genome assembly GCA_037952835.1 of Lithobates septentrionalis. NCBI lineage: Eukaryota > Metazoa > Chordata > Amphibia > Anura > Ranidae > Lithobates > Lithobates septentrionalis. The sequence continues at coordinate 1,933,437 of JBBDGP010000419.1, forward strand.
ATAGAGCTTTCTTTTGGTGGTTATTTATTCACTACCGGGGTTTTTCTTTTTTGCTAAAAAAAACAAAAAAAGCTGAACATTTTGAAAAAAATAACTGTTTTCATAGTTTGTTATAAAATTTTGCACTGCACTGATGGGCACTGATAAGGTGGCACTAATGAGGTGGCACTGATGGGTGGCATGGATGGGCGGCACTGAAGGGCACTGATAGGTGGCACTCAAAGGCACTAATAGGTGGCACTGGTGGGCACTGGTTGGTGGCACTGATAGGCAGCACTGATGATAAGGGAACTGATGGGCACTGATTGGCACTAGTGGGCATTGATTGCTGGCACTTGTGGGCACTAATAGGCAGCACTGATTTGTAATGGTGGGCTCCGGTGGACACTGGTAGGAGGCACTGGTGGGCACTGATAGGCAGCACTGATTTGCACTGGTAGGTGGCAATGGTGGGCACTGGTAGATGGTACTTGGAGGAACAGATGAGGCAGCAGTGGCTCTCCGTGTTCAGGACCGATGTCCCTCTGACAGAAGCCGTCGATTGGCTTTTTTTATTCCTCCTCACGCTGTTAGCATGGGGAAAGAAAATAGCCGATTATCGACTCTGTTTACATCATGGAATCAGCTGTCATTGGAGTCAGGAGTCATAAGGAGACAGGATCGGCCCCTTACTCAGATCTATGATCAGCCGAGTCTTGTGGACCCACTGATCACAGAGTGCACTGGCAGCTCATGTAGGGGAGGACGTACAAATCCACTTAGGGAACCCCTTTTTGCTTTTTTCTAAAGGAAAAAAAGTCATTTAAAACTGCTCGCGGCAGTAATGTATTGTCGGGTCCCGGCAGTATAGATGAAAATCATTGAAAAAAACGACATGGGTTCCCCCCGCCCAGTCCATTACCAGGCCCTTTGGGTTTGGTATGGATTTTAAGGGGAACACCGCACCCAATTTTTTTAAAAAAATGGGCCCCCAGGCACTATATACTCTGAACAGCAGTATATATAATATACGGCCTGCCCTATATACTCTACAGAAAATTGGGCCTTAGGTGTTGGTGGTACCAGAACACTGTAAGCCCTCACAGTTACTCTTGGTGAGCGCAGGAACAGGCCCTGCTGTGAAATACTATATCAAAAACTGTAATTACATGCCCCTGTTAAACAGGGGCAGAAAAATTGGGCCTTTGATGGTGGTGGTACCAGAACACTGTAAGCCCTCACACTTAATCTTGTTGGGCACAGGAACGGGTCCTGCTGTGAAATATTATATAAAGATTTGGAATTACATGCCCCTGTTAAACAGGGGCAAAAAAATTGGGCCTTTGGTGGTGGCGGTGGTGGTACCAGAACACTGTAAACCCTCACAGTTAATCTTGTTGGGTGCAGGAATGGGCCCTGCTGTGAAATTTTATATCAAGATTTGGAATTACATGCCCCTATTAAACAGGGGCAGAAAAATTGGGCCTTTGGTGGTGGTGGTGGTGCCACAAAACTGTAAGCCCTCACAGTTACACTTGTTGGGTGTAGGTTGGGGCCCTGCTATGAAATAGCATATCAAGAATTGTAATTACATGCCCCTGTTTAACAGGGGCAGAAAAATTGGGCCTTGGGTGGTGGTGCCACAACACTGCAACCCCACGCAGATACTCTTGTTGCGTGCAGGAACGGGCCCTGCGTTGAAACATTATATCATAACTTGTAATTACATGCCCCTGTTAAACAGGGGCAGAAAAATTGGGCCTTTGGTGGTAGTACCAGAACACTGTAAGCCCTCCAGTTAATCTTGTTGGGCGTAGGAACGGGCCCTGCTGTGAAATAGTTTTTTTTATTTGTTATTTATTTAGTTCACCATCATTTACATAATAGCGCGAGGGACCACATTTTATATTTCTCTGTTTCACACTCACGTACCCTTGCAGTCACTATGGATGTGTTTTCCTTTATGGATCACAGAAATGTGAATTTGGATGATGTTTTTAATTCACACAACAAAGCTGGAGACAGATCTAGAAAGCCTGGTTAGGGAACTGGGACACAACATGGAAAAAACGTCAATCTCTGGTGGGACACGAACACCTTTGACCATCATATTAGGGAAAAAATTAGTACCGAGAAGACTACGATGGGAGCTACCTCCGAATGACGGCTTGATGAAGAAAGAATCCATCGATGAGTGGTTCCACTTTTTTAACGATAAAAGTTTGGAGGGTCTAGTATTTCTGCTCAAAAGAAAACAGAAAAAAATTAGACTAAAAGATCAACAGATAGAAACTAAAACCAAACTAGACCCATATAAAGAATCCATAGAATTGAATTGCCTTGCCTCCCAGCTTAATAAGGATTTAAAGGCCAAAGATCTTGAGGTGCAACAAAGAAAAATGAAAAAATACTAGCGAGATATTGCAGACTACAAAGCGGATCAAGTATTCAAATGGCAGACCAAAATTATGAATCCACAACCAGCCTCAACATATTCAACACCTGAGAAGGAGGTCAGAATCCAACAACCGGAAGTTAATATGACCCAATCTCTAAACCCACAAGGATGGAAATAGAGGAACCCCCTAGGGGTGGGACTAAGGCACTACCAAAACAATATATATATAAAAAAATATAAAGTTTATTGTACACATGAGAAACACATCATAAATATAAATGAAAGGATGCATAATATAGTACAAATGTTTAGCATAATGACATGGCACACAATCCTAAACCCAACGACATTTCAGAGATGAACTGTAGTCTCCTTCATCAGGGGTTTCCACAGGAAGTACAGTGTCTATGAGATTTAAATACACAATAATCAACCAACAAGTCCTAACAAATTATGCTACATATATATTGAATATAACAGACATAGCAATACTTACATCATAATAGCTAAGAAAGTACATGTACGCATCCAAAAATCTTAAAAGGTGAGGAATACTATGCCATGGAGTTTCCCGCAGATCCCATCCACCAAATGGTAATCAATAAAAAAATAGAAACAAAAAATGGAGAGGGAAAAAACAATGTCCCCTTCCTCACACCCGACAGCCTCACTGGGTTCCGAGAATTCAGACCAAGAGCATGTATTCAAGAAGTGACAAGATGAATTCATTATATCCCCAGTCCACATCACTGCACTGGAAAATGGTGTGCCTCACAGCTGCCACCCCCTTGTGATGTCACCATAGATGTGGAGGCGCTTTACAGCTCCATCCCCCATCACAAGGGGGTGGCAGCTGTGAGGCACACCATTTTCTAGTGCAGTGATGTGGACTGGGGATATAATGAATTCATCTTGTCACTCCTTGAATACATTTTACACCATATTGTCTTCACATTCAATGGCTCCCACTACCTCCAGGTGCAGGGGGTAGCGATGGGGACCTGCTGTGCCCTGTCCTATGCCAACCTGTACCTGGGGGAGTGGGAGAACATGTTCCTGAAAGATGAAGCCTTGTCGATGTACACAGACCACCTTCTAGTGTGGTTTAGGTACATCAACGACATTTTTGCTATTTGGGATGGCCCTCTGGATTTGCTTATTCAATGCCTGGAAAGAATGAATCACAATGAATTCAACCTTGCTTTCACCATGTCTTCTGATACAAGTACTATCTCGTTTCTTGATGTGCAGGTTTCGAGGGACACCGAAGGCACACTCAGCAGCAGCCTTTACCGCAAAACTACCGCAGGCAACAATATTCTGCACGCCTCTAGCTTCCACCCGGAGACCTTGATAAGGTCCATACGATACAGCCAATATTTAAGGGTGAGACGCAACTGTACAAATGATGGTGTTTTTTCACTTGAGGCAGGTAAATTGTGTGATAGACTGCTGCTGAGGGGCTATTCCAACACGTCATTGAAAAAGGCATTCCGACGGGCCACCACCCGAAGCAGACAGGATCTTCTTTACTCCCAGCAGCACACCAAGTCATATAACTCTTTGAGAATTGTAACCAAGTACTGTAACCAACACATTGAAATTTGGAAAATTGTTCCAAAATATTGGCATACCCTCACGATGGACCCCAACCTAAGACGATTGCTGCCAGAGGCACCCCTCTTCACTTTTAGAAGAGCAACTTCAATTGCCTCTAAATTGGTTAAGAGTGAATACAGGGGAGAGAAAGAGGTGGCTCACTGTAAGTATAGGGGCACCTATATGTGCGGTGCATGTGGCTATTGTAGATACATGGACACCAGCAGGAGTCCAATTCTACCTAATGGTCAAATCCTCAAACCCCGACATTTTGCGAACTGCCAAACCTTCGGGGTCGTCTACCTTCTCAAATGTGATTGCGGGTGCTTTTACATCGGGAAGACCAAGCTTCCCTTTTGGAAAAGAGCATACCAACACATCCACAGTATGCAGGTCTGTAACCCAGACCTACCTTTGGGGAGACACACCACCCTGGTTCATTCAGGGGTCTTCCCCAAGATCAAATTTTTGATCCTGGACCGTATCCACCCCAGTTCGACAGGAGGAGACTGGAACAAAAGTCTCCTCCAACTCGAACTGCGGTGGATATACAATGTGAAGGCTACTCGCCCCCCTGGGTTAAATGATGCAGTTTGCTTTAGGCCCTTATTGGAGGGCTTCAATTCAGGAAGAATTGAAAAGTAACAGAATACATCAGGTCTGTGCCCTTCTCTCTCTCTCCTTGTTTATGTACCGGTTCTGATATTCCTCTCTTTCCTTGCGTATAGTCCCCTTAATTCTTTCCCTGATTCCCTCTGCCTGCCTTCATTTTGTTATTTTATTATTTTATCTGTCTATATTTCTGAAACCTGTGATACCTGTACATTATCAGCCTTTACCTTCTGGCTGGTCCCCTTTGGTCTTCGTTTCCCTTTTTCTTTGTTATTTTTTGTGCTTAAATATTGTGAGGACCTTGGCGTGGGGTCTCCTGCTGGTCCCCTCCTTTTGGTAAAATGTACCATTCACTAGGCCACCAGACAGCGGCTTTCCCAGCTTGTGCCTTACCAGACCTCCCAGCCGTTTTCCCCCATTTTCCACCGGTCAGTGAGTGTTACCACCTGTCAACAAAGTAGGTTTTGTGTTGGAGGGGTTATATTATTTTTCCCTCCCTATGTATACAACCACCTTTTTTAGACATTTAGCCATTTCTAGTTTTGTTGTCTTACATTTTTTTCCCCCCTGCTTTTCTTTCCAGATCCTCCTTTTTCTTGGGCCCCAGTGCATATGCCAGCCCGTTGTTGGTCTGCATTCTCGGAACCCAGTGGGGTTGTTGGGTGTGAGGAAGGGGACATTGTTTTTTTCCCCCTCCATTTCATGGCCTTCGTTTCTCTTTTTTATTGATTACCATTTGGTGGATGGGATCTGCGGGAAACTCCATGGCATAGTATTCCTCACCTTTTAAGATTTTTGGATGCGTACATGTACTTTCTTAGCTATTATGATGTAAGTATTGCTATGTCTGTTATATTCAATATATATGTAGCATCATTTGTCAGGACTTGTTGGTTGATTATTGTGTATTTAAATCTCATAGACACTGTACTTCCTGTGGAAACCCCTGATGAAGGAGACTACAGTTCATCTCTGAAACGTCGTTGGGTTAAGGATTGTGTGCCATGTCATTATGCTAAACGTTTGTACTATATTATGCATCCTTTCATTTATATTTATGATGTGTTTCTCATGTGTACAATAAACTTTATATTTTTTTATATATATATTGTTTTGATAGTGCCTTTTAAGTCCCACCCCTAGGGGGTACCTCTATTTCCATATTCATTTGGGATGTGGCACACCTTTTTTCTAACAGTTCTTTTCGGATATCACTCTTTTATAAACCCACAAGGATGGGAGAATAGAGGTACATATGGAACAACTCAGAGGCAGCAATATGAGCACCAAGACAATGGTGGAAATTGGCATCATACTCCACGCAACTACCCCAAAAAAACTTTTAAAAAACCTTTTAAATAACCATATCCATATTGGCATAATTATAAAATAAATTATAGGGAGAATAGAGGCCCTCCATATCAACAAGAACAATACAGACGATCAGAGAGAAGCCCTATTCCTACCTACAACAGATATGAACCAATTAGGAATTATAATGATCCCTAACCGCAGTATCAACAAAACCACAATGAGCAGACATCACAGAGGTCTTTTTTAGACAGAGAGAGGAGGGATCACACACCGAGAAGATACCCACAAGAAGATCGCCGGTCACCCAGGAGGAGACCTCAGGAACCTCAACAGTCTCCGAGAAGAAGAACCCAAGACGAAAGATCAAGAAGTCCCAAAAGACGAGGGGATGCAGAGCGGGAAAGAGAATCCAAAAGAGAAAGAGAGTAGTCAGAGAGGGTATATTTAACTTAAGTGATAAAGTGATAACAACTGGAAGAAATAGCAGTTCTCGACAATGGCCTTAAATATGCCCCCACAAGGAATCTTACCAAGTTTGATGCATATCAAACTTGTTGATGCATTGAATATGCCTCAACATTTTCAACACTGGAGAAGGAGGTCAGAATCCAACCACCAGAAGTTAATATGACTCAACCTCTAACCCACAAGGATGGGAAAATAGAGGTACATATGGAACAACTCAGAGGCAGCAGTATGAGCACCAAGACAATGGTGGAAATTGTCATCATACTCCACGCAACTACCCCAACAAAACTTTTAAAAAACCATATCCATATTGGCATAATAATAAAAGAAATTATAGGGAGAATAGAGGCCTTCCATATCAACAAGAACAATACAGATGATCAGAGAGAAGCCTCAAGAACTTCAACAGTCTCCGAGAAGAAGAACCCAAGACGAAAGATCAAGAAGAAATCCCAAAAGATGAGGGGATGCAGAGCGGGAAAGAGAATCCAAAAGAAAAAGAGAGTAGAAGCCAAACTCCTTATACCTAAATCATGTAGAATTCCTGTTATCTACACTGTTCCCAAGATTCATAAAGACAAAATAAAACCACCAGGAAGACCCATTGTAAATGGTATAGATTCCTTTACTTCAAAAATGGGACAATACCTTGATAATTTTATACAACCAGCGGTGCAACAAACCAAATCGCACTTGAAAGACACAAAGTATGTACCCCAATTGCTTGAAACCATTCCAGTACTAGAAGGAAGATCTCTATTAGTGACAGCTGATGTATCATCTTTATACACTATTGTGCAACAGCATCAAGCCTGTGATTCTATCAAATGGTTGTTAAGAAACTATAGTACACTCATTTGCAAACAAAGGAAGTACTTAATTAAATGAATAGAGTTTTGTTTAAAATATAACTACTTCTGGCATAATCAAGCTTATTACAAACAGATTATGGGTATAGCCATGGGTGCTTGCCAACGCCTTCATGGCACAATGGGAGGAGAGTATGGTATATACCCTGATTGAATTAACCTTTTATAAAAGGTATATTGATGACTTGATCATCATATGAAATGGAAACAAAGACACGTTGGAGAATTTTTTGGCCAAATTAAACAAATATCAAACTTACGTGGAATATCAGTGACAAATAGGTCAACTTTTTGGACCTTGATATCATCCTAGTAGAGAATCAACTAACTACCAAAACACATTTCAAAAACACTGATGCCAATAGTTATCTCCCTATCAACAGTTGTCATTTCAGACCATGGCTTTTCAATATCCCAAAAGGCCAACTTGTAAGGGTCAGGAGAAATTGCACAAATGAACATGACTTTATGACTCAACAACATTCATGGGTAACAGGTTTAAGGATAAAGGCTACACCGATGGATTCATATAAAATCAGATTGATACCGTCAAGAACTTGGATAGAATAACAATGCTACAAAATAAAAATAACCCGTCAACTAACATTTGAAGCTCCTTTTTTAGTTTTGGATTATAACATCCAACATAGAGAAATAGAAAAACTAATAAAATGACATTGTCATATATTGAAGAGCGACAGACACCTCAATAGTATTCTTCCAGATAAACTGAATATAGTATACAAGAGAGCACCAGCCTTGAAAGATATTATTGTGAAGAACGCTATTGAACCACCCCCAATTAAGGGTTATACTTTCTTTACTGGAAAAGGATTTTATCCTTGTAAATATTGTTTCGCTTGTCAACACTCAAAGAAGCTACAATTGAAACGCATAGATTTTATGTCCATTAATACTGGACAAAGATACCCTATTAAAGATTTTATCAGCTGCCATACTGAGGGTGTAGTATAAGTCCTTCAATGCAGCTGTAATTTACAGTAGATGGGAAGGACCAAGAGACCCCTTATGGTTGGGATTAAAGAACATGTCCAGAATATTTTAAAAGCTTTCCGGAACATAAGGTATCTAGACATTTTGCACAGGTACAGAACAATGATCCCAGACATTTACAATTTTGGGGCATTGAGAAATACAATAAACCCTGAAGGGGGGCACACAAGGTCAGATCCATTAGTCAGAAAGAATCGAAATGGATACACACTCTACATACTCTCACAATGGATGGCAATAACATTGAATTTGATCTGAACTGTTTTTTAAGTAATTTTTAATCTTCAGTTTGGTATACTTATGTATACCACACCCCCCCTTTTTTTAATATACATTGAGCTATGAATTCAAATTAATAGGTCCGTATAAGATACATTTATCTTGGCACTATGTTATGCTTTATGGTTTAATTATACATATAATATTTTTTAGGTCCACATCTTATTCATATCAATTATTTTTTGCATTGATAGTCTTGGATTAACACACTTAGTCCCTTTACCACCACTTTACTTGCCACATTGTGGTGATTTATAATATTGCCTTGAATACATGTATACTTGCTGGCACATTTTAGCTTACACCTTTATGATTGTCATTTCCACCTGAAAAATGGCTGCCTTGGGGGCGGAGACATGAACTCCAGTAAAATGGCCGCCGTAGTTGGCTTTTACCCACGTACAAAGTGGCCACCGCTATAATGGAGGCATTTTCTCCAACAAAATGGCCGCTAATACACTTTTTTTTTTAACATAAATAGAAGCATCCAACAACCAATCCGGTTCCACTGATGAAGTCATGTGTCATGACGTAACGTGTAGGGTGTGGCCGGAAGTAGAGCGAATCGGAAGTGACGTAAGAACCGTGTTTGCACTGCACAAGCTTTTTTAACTTGTTTTTATGTAAGGATCCATTTGGCGTTTTAATACATTTGCATTGTTTATACACTACACTATGTGAAGCCATTCTTTATTCTTTTTCAATGGTTGGAACCATGAGTTGACCGTATAATCAGGAGCCCCGAAGGAGCAGTTTGATACAAGCAGACGGAGGTTCGAGCCTGGTCGAATACCATCAGCATCCAGAACCCCTATACGGTTGCAAATAGGAGATCCGTTGCTGTGTGCCTGTTCCCATTACAGGATATCTATGAGGCTGATTATACTCTTAACGGAGGTAAGGGCTCTGTGAGCATTAAGCTTTTGTGAAGACATAAAGATTGTTGTCAAGAAAAATTTATTTTCATCTCTTCACTTATTTTCACTTATTTAGGATACCTTTGATTTTTTGGACTTTTATCATTGATTTCGCTGCTTGAATGGATTTAGAACATTTTGATTTATTTGCTATTTAGAAATTGCGCTGATCACTTTTACATATATATAAAGATTTGGAATTACATGCCCCTGTTAAACAGGGGAAGAAAAATTGGGCCTTTGGTGGTGGTGGTGGTGCCACAACACTGTAAGCCCTCACAGTTACGCTTGTTGGGCACAGGACTGGGCCCTGCTATGAAATATTATATCAAGAATTGTAATTACATGCCCCTGTTAAACAGGGGCAGAAAAATTTGGACTTGGGTGGTGGTGGTGGTGCCCTAAACCAAAAATATTGTTGGAAGCTAGCATCATCAAGACTGAGGAGGAAAAGGATAGTCACTCAGCATAGGCAGTCTTCAAGGGATCCCACATCCATAGAAAGTTCAAATAGTTACATCAGCATCAGGTGCTTGATAGCTGCTGATCCAAGACTGATTCATTTTTATGAATGTGAGCCTATCAATGGAGTCTGTGGACATGCGCACTCTATGATCCGTTACAAACCCTTCAGCAGCACTGAATGTGCGTTCAGAAAGAACACTGGCTGCAGGACAGGCAAGTAGCTCAATTGCAACCTTCATAATTATGGTCAGGCCATGGTATCCAGGTGCTAATTATGAAGACAGGAAATTAAACATTAGCCATCTGGCTATTTAAACATTCAGCTACCGATACCACACTAGCTCTGAAGAAGCTTGGAAACAAGCGAAAGCGCTCAGCATCTGACCCATGTGCAGGTGGCACACAGACCCTCACACCTCAACAACGATATCCTCAAATTGGATGTGAACATTTTAGACGACCTTGATCGGATCAATCAAGATCTTTGACATCAGGTGAAGCCTCCGCGGTGAACACGGACGCTGAGCGTCTCTTCGGATTGTATATACCACTGGGTATGAAACACTAATAAGTTTGAACCTTGTGATTCACCTTACCTTCTGCCGGAGGATACCCGGAAGTAACCGCTCATGTCCACAACAAGCCAATATGCCGCATGAACGTGTCTTCAACCCACACGAACGCGGCCATCAGCAACTCTTTTGGGCTCTACTTTTCCTTCACTGAAGACGCCAGACGGTGAGCTAAAATGTACCCTTACATATATGAGGCACTTTACTAATGGCCATTTTCCGTCTACCTTCAATGCCCTCTATGTGAGTTTGCTTGAGTTGAAATTGTTCACCATACAACCAGGACGCTCTTACCTCTTTGGTTCCGGTCGAATGACACATACATATGTCTAACTAGTTATTGGCTCACATCCGAAGGGATCTTTGTTGTTCATTAGCACTTGCACTTTATCTAAGAAGGACCAAAGTCTACCTACTTATGTAGCCAATCTGGCTCTGGAATTCCATGGAAATTGTATAGACCCGGGTCTCTAGTGACTTTAACTGATGAGTGTGAGTGCATGAATGTATGACGTATGTGTAATGTCTGAGGTGGCCACCAGCACATAATAGGACTTTTTTTGCCCTATTTTTTAAAATACACATGGTTAGTGGATTATGTTTCTACTCAGTATTATGACACAATAAAGTTTTTTAGGTTCAATTGGTTGTTCTTGAGCGGACCATCTTTTTTAGGGGGCCTCCTCTTGACCCCTTCCTTTCTCTTCTTACATGTCACAAATGAGGCAGTTGATGGGCAGGTTGCATTCCCTTTGAATGTCAGCCAGCCAAGCACTGGCATTTTATGACCGCAGACTTTCCTGGCCTGCCTCAGGAGATCCTGTAAGCCTGGGTACCTGCTCAACAACCGCTGCACCACCAAATTCAGGACGTGTGCCAAACATTGAACATGGGTCAAGTGTCCCCGTCGGAGGGCAGAGAGAAATACAACTATTCTTGGCTGAAGCTCTTGTGGTGTCAACCACCTCTGAGCCTGCCCCTGCAGAGCTGACAGAATCTCTGTCCCAGTGTGGCTCCTGTCCCCTAGGCAGACCAACCCAAGCACCGCATGGCATATTTTAGCCTGACTGCTTGCGTAGCCCCTTAAACATTTACAGAGCACTGCTGGTTCAGAGGACAAATCTGCGGAAGTGGCCATAGAGGAAGAAGAAGACGAGGAGGGGGTGGAGGAGAGAGCTGTAGCAGAATCACCACTAGCATTTTGGAGGCATGGTGGCGGAACAAGCTCCAACAACACTGAAACCTGTCCTGAATCCTTCCCAGCTGCCAGCAGAGTTACCCAGTGCTCTGTGAAGGAAAGGTAACGTCCCTGCCCATGCCTGCTGGACCATGAGTCAGCGGTAATATACCGCTGACCACCCTGTACAAAACATTGCCTTCCACATGCCGGTAGAGAGCCGGAATGGCCTTCCATGAAAAGAAATGGCAATTTGGAACCTGCCACTTAGGTACAGCACATTCCACAAATTCACGAAAGGGGGCAGAGTCTACCAGCTGAAAAGGCAGCAGTTGCAGTGCTAGCAATTTGGCCAAGCTAACATTCAGACGCTGAGCATGTGGATGGCTGGGACCGAGTTTCTTTTTACGGTTCAGCAACTGGGGTAGGGAAATTTGCTTGCTAAAATCAGATGGTGGTTTACTGCTAGCAAATTGACTGCAAGTACTTGGGGCACCTACTGCTATACCTTCATTCCACTCAGTGCAGGTTTTTGAGGACTGGAGGTATAGTGGGGTTAGAGATCCCAGATGAGGAGCAAGGAGAAGTCTGCCTTTTTCTTTGATGTGGGTCTTTCAAGTGCTGTTGCCAACAGACTGCATGGCAGGTCGTCATATGTCTGGTCAAGGATGTGGTGCCCAAGTGGCTGCTGTTCTGGCCACGCTTGATCCGCTTCAGACATAGGTTGCAAACAGCAACAGTGCGATCTGCTGCACATGTATCAAAAAAGGCCCACACCAAGGAACTTTTAAAAGTCAGCAGGGAGTCAGCAGCACCCTGCACCTGTGGAGCTCTGCGGTGTGATGCTATAGGGTGGCTGACCTTAAGCTGCCCCCTAGAGGACATCCTGCCTCATTGGTGTTGTGCCTCCTCCTCCTCCTCTCTTCTCTCAGGCACCCAAGTACAGTCAGTGACCTCATCATTTCCTCCCTCCTCATCACTGGAGAAAACTTGGCAGTATGCTGCAGCTGGGGGAACATGATTGTCAGTTTCTTGTCCTTCTTGGGCACCACCTCTCTAGGCTCACGTTACTCTCTTCCTCAACCTGGGAACCAACATCGGAGCCTTCAATTCGCTGCACATCCTCCAGCAGCCTGTACCCGACACTGTGTTCGAATAGTTCTGAGGACTCCTCCGTGCATGATGGTGGGGCTAGGGAAGGAGTGACTGTGGACAAGGAGCCAGTGGCATAGGCCACTTTGGCAGCTGCATTGGAGGGCAAACTACTCTGAGCCTGGGTGACAGAGGATGAGGAGGATGAGGATGGCTTTGTTATCCACTCTACCAACTCTTCTGCATGTTCTGGCTTAATAACACGGCATAACAAAAAGGAGGAAGGATCAAAGACCAAGCCTTGTTAGCTACAGGTGCATATGAGTTAAACAAGGGCTTATCCACTGCCCACTCAAATTAAAGCACCTGTGTGTTTTATCAACCCCGGTAATGAACGGAGAAATTGACTCCGAACATGGGGAGATTGTCCTCTGAACTCAATCAAACATCACAAAAAAGAAAAACAGAAAAGTGATCTGTAAAGCAGTTCATCAACGAGGACCCATTAACATATTGGTTATAATTCTTTATTAGTTATCAAAAAAAGTCAAACAAATATAAAAAGGCAAACTATGTTCCAGATAACTCCTCCACATCAGATAACAGCTACTATCAACATATAATTAAAAATAAGACTAACGTCTTAGGGGACTTGGGTGGCCACCATACCTGTTGTACACCTCTCACATTCACATCAGCCATACACATGCAGACAAAAATTTCCCGAGACCCGTATGCGATCTATTGGTTAGATAGTCCAGAGAGACTCCAGTTAAAACATGGTTACGGCATCAATTGGGTATGTATAGTGGAATCATTTGCCTGCATGGAGTAATTTGGTGGAGATGAATCAATAATCCATTAACAAGTAAAAAGTTCCCGGCTGGATTTAAATGCAGTGCGGTGCCAAACTTTGTAGCCAGACAGCAAATAGTCCTCTAAGCATCTGTATGTCCCCGGTGTAAAGTAGACAACACTGGTTACAATGTATTCGTTCCCCAAAAAAAGGATAAGAGATGTTTGAAGCTCACCCATAGAAGGTCACAGGGTAGTAGATTTTCTCTCCTGTTGCAGACTACAGTCTGTTTCACAATCTCCTCGCTCACTGGAAAACACTGCACTCGCGTCTGAGTTGTTTGATTCAGCCTCACAGCCTACGGTGAGCAGCAGGGATCACTTCCATCAACCAGGCAGTGTTCAGGAGCTGATACGGAGCATATTGTGGAGAGCAGTATCCGGATTCAAGGGTGGTTAGTAAGTGGGGAAGGTCCTTTCAACAGATGCTTCATGCTGTGCGGTTGCCGGCAGTTAAGCAGTGCACAATTTTAATGGAGAGGGTTCCAGGTGTATGTGTACAGCCAGAGGTCCCTATCACCACAAGTACGGTGGTACGATGCTTACGCGTTTCGCCTGGTCACAAGCTTCCTCAGAGCATGCCACACGGCCAGCAGCATAAAAAAGGACAAGCGCACCCCACGGTCACGTGCAGAGGATGCACCATGTCCATGACCGGCACTGTTGACTGTAGACACAGAGCCTGCTTGCCCTCCTTTAGTGGCCTGTGAGTGTCTACCTCTCCTTGGTGGCCTTTGGAACATGATGTATATTTTGTTTTGCAACATCACACTGCACTGTATTAGATACTGTGTACACCATGAGAAGTGTAGTAGAAACTCTACATACTGTATTAGATACTGTGTACACCGCCTGCACTGTATTAGCAACTGTACTAAGGCTGCAATGTATTTTATACTGTGTACATCACCAGAAGTGCAGTAGACACTGTATTAGTGTCAGGGCTGGCTCAGCCCTTCCTTCTCTGAGCTGGCCGATCAGCTGTCGGCTAATTGCCAGCTCTCATCTCTCTCCACAGTTAAGCATCTGTTGTGGATCTGCTTGTCAGTCCCGCCTACTTAAAGATCTCCAGCTCACTTCATTCCTGCTTTCGCCTTGGTCATATCACAAGAAACCATCTCCTGTGTTCCTGTTTAAAGACTGGCTTTGCTGACATCCCTTCTGGTTCCTTATCCTGCTTGCTGTTCCTCTACTTGGATCCCTGACTTCTGGCCTGGCTGATTTCCCGATCTGGTTACTGAACTCTGGCTTGGCTGATTATCCAATCTGGTTACTGAACTCTGGCTTGGCTGACTACCCGATCAGGTAACTGGACTCTGGCTATGCTTGACTACGCTTACTCTATTTACCTTTTTATTTTTATTAATAAACAAGTGTGATTTTACTGTACTTCTGTCTCGGTCTGATTCATGGTTTCTGACAATTAGATACTATGTGCACTGCCTGCACTGTATTAGCAACTGTACTACGGCCGCACTGTATTTTATACTGTGTGCACCACTAGAAGTGTAGTAGATAATGTACACACTGTATTAGATACTGTGTACACCGCCTGCACTGTATTAAAAACTCTACTATGGCTGCACTGTATGGTGTACTCTGTACACCACCAGAAGTGTAGTAGAAAATGTACACACTATATTAGATACTGTGTATACCACCAGAAAAGTAGTAGAAACTATACTATGGCCGCACTGTATTATGTACTGTGTACACTACCAGAAGTGTAGTAGAAACTGTACACACTGTACTAGATACTGTGTACATCACCTGAAGTGTATTATAAACAGTACACCACGGCACTGTAGATATAGGCCACACTGGACAGAGTAATATATATATATATATATATATATATATATATATATATATATATACACTAGACTGACTGTATATCTATATCAAATACACTGCCACTAACTGAATAACCTGCCTGCTTAATCTAAATCAAGCTATCTCTCCGTCCACACCAACAACACTACACAGGGCTGCCGTGTAGGCAGCCTTATATAGTGTGGGGCGTGGACTTAGTCCACCTGCCTTTGGCCAATTATGGCTCTCTTAGCAGAGGGTGCTGGGATTGGCCAAAGCATGCAGGTCAGGTGCATGCTTTGGCCAATCATCATGCGATCTTGCAGTGCAATATGGGGCATTCTGCGGCACTCAAATTTTCCACAAATGCCCCGAAATGTTAGCTCTTCGGTGAACGGGCAAACACCCGATGTTTGAGTTGAAAGTATGTTCAACCTGAACATCATGCTCGTCCCTAACCTGCATCCTGATTGCCTCCACATACCATACCAGGATTCTGATCACTGCCATACCCTATACCAGTGAAGACATACATATAAAGAAAAGTATATTGTACATGAACATTTGTGCTAAATTAGTACAATCACAAGAACACAACATATTGAGTCAACTGACCGCCAAATTTTAACACATTCTGAGGGTACTGAACATCATATATAGTAGCATCTTTTTTCTGCTACTATGTATGACAGCATCCTTCTTCTCCTGTCAATGGCTGTTAAGAAAACAGTGGGTGCAGGTACCCGCTGCATCCTTAGCAACTAGTGATGTCACCCAGCCAGGCTCCACCCTACTCGTTTCATCCAAACAGAACGTCCCTGACGATGTTCTGATTGGACAAAACACGTAGTAGCGTGGAGACTTGCTGTTACATGTGATGTCGTATCACACACCAACCGTGGCCATCTTGTTGGTTGGAAACCGCTTGATTTTACCATTCTGACACACTTGTTTTTATCATTGTAAATGTGAGCATTCTGGATATATTTAAAATAAATTTGTGAGCAGTTTTGACATAATACACTATGAGGCGGTGTCTATTGTCATTTTTGACATACTGTATATGTGACCTGCAGAGAGATTGTCTCAGAGGGGCTATAGGACCTATTCGGATGTCATTTTTGTTGATTAAAGACAAGCCAGAGGAGTGTTGGAACGCTTGTATGACTACCTATAATCTAGTGGTCCATACCTTGGTGTAAGAGGCCTGGAGTGCTGTGCTATGGTGTTGGTGGACGAGTGGTAGTTCACCTACAGTTCATGTTTATGCAACTTGGGTGTTCCCTAAGACATATGGACTGATTTATACATACAGTGCCTTGAAAAAATATTTATACCCCTTGAAATGTTCTACATTTTGTCATGTTGCAACCCAAATTGTAAATGTATTTTATAGGGAATTTAAGAGATAGACCAACACAAAGTGGCACATAATTGTGATGTGGAAAGAAAATGATAAATGGTTTTCAAAATTTTTTACAAATAAATATGTGAAAAGTGTGGCGTGCATTTGTATCCAGCCCCCCGAGTCAATACTATGGAGATCCACCTTTCGCTGCAATTAGAGCTGCATGTGTTTTTGGGTATGTCTCTACCAGCTTTGCACATCTAGAGAGTGAAATTTTTGCCCATTCTTCTCTGCAAAATAGCTCAAGCTCTGTCAGATTGGACAGAGAGCGTCTGTGAACAGCAATTTTCAAGTCTTGCCACAGATTCTCAATTGGATTTAGGTCTGGACTTTG
This sequence comes from Lithobates septentrionalis, assembly GCA_037952835.1. Taxonomy (NCBI): domain Eukaryota; kingdom Metazoa; phylum Chordata; class Amphibia; order Anura; family Ranidae; genus Lithobates; species Lithobates septentrionalis. Next base: position 1,950,601 of record JBBDGP010000419.1, read on the forward strand.
ACTGGGCAATTCTTACACATGAATATGCTTTGATCTAAACCATTCCATTGTAGCTCTGTCTGTATGTTTAGGGTTGTTGTTCTGCTGGAAGGTGAACCTCCACCCCAGTCTCAAGTCTTTTGCAGACTCTAATGCCCCGTACACACGGACGGACATTGATTGGACATTCCGACAACAAAATCCTAGGATTTTTTCCGACGGATGTTGGCTCAAACTTGTCTTGCATACACACGGTCACACCAAGTTGTCGGAAAATCCGATCATTCTGAACGCAGTGACGTAAAACACGTATGTCGGGACTATAAACGGGGCAGTAGCCAATAGCTTTCATCTATTTATTCTGAGCATGCGTGGCACTTTGTGCGTCGGATTTGTGTACACACGATCGGAAATTCCGACAACGGATTTTGTTGTCGGAAAATTTTATAGCCTGCTCTCAAACTTTGTGTGTCGGAAAATCCGATGGAAAAAGTCCGATGGAGCCACCACACGGTCGGAATTTCCGACAACACGCTCCGATCGCACATTTTCCGTCGGAAAACCCGACCGTGTGTATGGGGCATTACAGGTTTTTTTCTAAGATTGCCCTGTATTTGGCTCCATCCATCTTCCCATCAACTCTGACCAACTTCACTGTCCCTGCCGAAAAGAAAAGCATCCCCACAAAATTATGCCACCACCACCATGTTTCATGGTGGGGATGGTGTGTAGTGTTAGTTTTCTGCCATACATAGCATTTTGCTTTATGGCCAAAAAGTTAAATTTTGGTTTTATCTGACCAGAGCACCTTCCTCCACTTGTTTGCTGTGTCCCCCACAGGGCTTCTTGCAAACTGCAAACAGGACTTCTTATGGCTTTCTTTCAACTATGGCTTTTTTCTTGCCACGCTCCCATAAAGGGAAAACGGTGTTCAAACCACACATGTGAGGTATCGCCGTGATTGGTAGAGTGAGAGCAATAATTCTAGACCTAGACCTCCTCTGTGACTTAAAGCAGGTGCAATTTTGAAGCGTGACATTTTGGGTATCAATTTACTTGGAGTAACATTATCTTTCACAATATAAAAAAAAAATGGGCTAACTTTTTTTAATTCAAAAAAGTGTATTTTTTCCAAAAAAAAGTGTGCTTGTAAGACTGCTGAGCAAATACGGTGTGACAGAAAGTATTGCAATGACCGCCATTTTATTCTCTAGGGTGTTAGAAAAAAATATATATAATGTTTGGGGGTTCTAAGTAATTTTCTAGCAAAAAAAACAGTTTTTAACTTGTAAACACCAAATCTCAGAAAGAGGCTCGGTCCTTAAGTGGTTAATGGTCTCCTTGACTGGCCTGTTTGTTTAGGTGGGTGAACATGTCTTGGTAGGTTTGCAGTTTTTCCATACTCTTTCCATTTTTGGATCATGGATTGAACAGTGTTCCGTGAGATGTTCAAAGCTTGGGATTTTTTTTTACCTAACCCTGATTTAAACTTCTTTACAACTTTATCCCTGACCTGTCTGGTGTGTTCCTTGGCCTTCATGATGCTGTTTGTTCACTAAGGTTCTCTAATAAACCTCTGAGGGCTTCACAGAACAGCGGTATTTATATTGAGATTAAATTACACACAGGTGGACTCTATTTACTAATTAGGTGACTTCTGAAGGCAATTGGTTCAACTAGATTTTAGTTAGGGGTATCAGAGTAAAGGGGGCTGAATATAAATGCACGACACGCTTTTCAGTTTATTTATTTGTCAAAAAAATTTGAAAACCATTTAAATTTTCCTTCCCTTTCACAATTATGTGCTACTTTGTGTTGCTCAGTCACATAAAATCCCAATAAAATACATTTACCTTTTTGGTTGTAACATGACAAAATGTGGAAAATTTCAAAGCACTGTACTCACGGTTGCATTTTCCGATGGAAAATGTGCGATCGGAGCTTGTTGTCGGAAATTCCAACCGTGTGTGGGCTCCATCGGACTTTTTCCATCGGATTTTCTGACACACAAAATTTGAGAGCAGGCTATAAAATTTTCCGACAACAAAATCCGATCGCGTCAATTCCGACCTTGTGTGAACAATTCCGACGCACAAAGTGCCACGCATGCTCAGAATAAATTCAGAGACCGAACTGCTCGGTCTGGTAAAATTAGCTGTTCGGAATGGATATAGCACTTTCGTCACGCTGCAATGTTTTAAATTGTTTAATGCAGCGCACTCTCTTCTTCTTTATAATGCTCAAAGAATGAAGTTGTTTTGCTGCTCATATTCACACAGACTTCTCACAAACTTCTTTCTTTATTATTTATCGTGATTTCATCAATATAATATTTTGATTTGTCACATCTACTGAAAAAAATAATATTTTTTGGATATTTTTATATTAAATATGTTTTTTTGGGATTTTTTAAAATCCTGATCTTGTGTTTTATTCTTAATTTTTTTTTTTACTCCAGAATAGTTTTGTGTGTGTTTTGTGTGTCAAGTTACCACAACACCATTATTATCTTGTATGATTTAATCTCAAGGAGGTTGCTTGGTGTTGGTGTCTCTTGTTAATTTCACATTGTATTTTTGAAATGTACCTGCCTCCTCACAAACAAACTGTCCTTTTTGAAGGAAAACACACATAGGCGAGTAAAATAAATCCAAACAAAAATTTATTAAGGGCTCATAACCAAACAAAGAGGGAGGCAACGCTGGAGAAACAGCAGAAATTAGTGAAGCCTTTGGCCCCCAGGGCACACATCAATTATTTTACTGCAAAATTGGCGGCCTGAGGAGTCCATATATAAGGGAGTACAATCTGGTCCAGAAGTCCAAGATATTATGAACAGCAGCAGATGACATGTCTGTCCCCAAGGCTGTGGTCATACAAGAGCCTGCATCTTTTGTCAGACCAGACTGAACCCAGGGCATCACTCCCTTGTCTTCCTTCCACGCTTCCTTCCACGCTGTGTCTGTGGTGGTGGAGTTGTGGCAGGAGGAGGAGGATGATGCAACTCACTCAGGTGGGTATTGAGTGTGATTTCGCCGCTCAACCCCTTATGTAATGTTTGATAAATTATTTCCTCACACATGAGGCGTTGGCCCTCCTGCATGTCCTGCAGTTTGGTGGCAGCCATGGAGGCAAAGGCCTCTTCACGAGTGGGTGTGGCTCTCAGGGACGCAGAAGCCTCCTGAATCAGCCTGAGTGCTGAATCCTGCACGTTACTCCCCTTCCTGGGTCTTTTGTTTGGAAGGCGGAGGGGAGGCACCTGTGATTCTGTCAGGCTCCTACTGGGCCCGGCCTTCTCCTGGCTGCCACTAACCCCCGCCTCCTCCTGGCTGCCACTAACCCCCACCTCCTCCTGTGTGTCACATTCCACAGCCTCCTCCTGTGTGCCACATTCCACAGCCTCCTCCTGGCTGAGGTCTTCCTGTGTATGAAAAAGGGACATAGTTGAGGGGGCAGGAGGCGGAGCCTAGCGGAGCAGACATGCATTGTTAGAGCTCCACACCGCTGAGGAGAGAAGAGAAGGACAAAGCAGAGCCTGCAGGCTCAAAAGGTATCCATTTGAACCTTTTTGCCCCAGGGAACAAACTGTGAAAGTTTGGGCAGGAAATATGGTACTGGGAGGAAACCGTGGCAGAAATAAAAATCACCTCACAAAGAGCTCACAGGCACTCACTGCAGCTGAAGCAGCTCCAGTCACCTCACAATATACAGCATCAGGGCGCTCTCACAGACAGAAAATGTCACAGCAAGACTCTCCATTTGAGTCAGATACAGAACAAATCCTCTCACAAACTTCTCCACAAGCCTCCTCAGTATCCCCAGTAATATTATTACAATTTGAAAAGATGCTTCATAAGGCTTTAAAACAAACCTCAGACCAAATAACAAAAAGCCTAACCAAAGAAATAAGAGAGCTGGGAAACCGCACCGCAGCCTTAGAAATAAAAATGGATGAAATTGAAATTACAACCCAAGAAAATATAACAGAATTGGAACAATTAAAAAAAGAGAATTTAATACTTCAAACTAAGCTCGAAGATTACGAAAATAGAGCCAGACGTTCAAACTTGCGCATAAGGGGAATACCTGAAACTGTGACAGACCTGCAATCTACTATTACTGCTCTATTACAAGAACTAAAGCCAGATATCCCTATTGAACGTTTAGAACTGGACAGAGTACACAGAGCCCTCACAGCCAAAAAGAAAGATGGACCCCCACGTGATATAATCACAAAATTTCATTATTACAGAACGAAAGAACAAATACTAATTGCTGCAAGAGAAAAAAAGGAACTTAATTTTCAAGGACACAATTATCAAATTTTTGCTGACCTATCCCAACTTACTATTACTAAAAGACGATCCATGAAACCCCAACTAATGGAACTGCAACGCCACAACATTATGTATCAATGGGGATTCCCCTTTTCAGTCAGATTTAACTACCAAGGTACAATTTACAGAAGCAGATCAGCAGATGAACTACAACAAACCCTTTTAAAATTAAATCTGACAGAACCCACAAGCAGCAACACTCCCACATGCAGAAGAATGGCGTCATCTTCACCTTCAGGCAGCACCCAGAAAATTTCAGAACAAAATGGGAATCATCATTCTCACAAAAGAGGCCGTTATGCCACATCATCCATGGACCAAGAAGATTCAATGGACTGACATCCTAATTCCTGATATCTCTTCATTTATTATACTAAGAGATGGTTCTCTATAAAAAACCTATATTTATAACTGAATGTAACTGCATTCTGATAGTCACACACTGTGTGGGATCATGTTACATTCCAGTTATATTTCTTATTACTTCTGATTCATATAGCCTTAGAATATATAAGTGAAATAAGGAAATTCTTGTTCAGTTATATATTATCAGGTAATAACAATAGATTTATTACTTTTTAGGACAAATATGTTCAATAATCCAGAAGTAATGGAAGCTTTTTCTTTCTTTCCTTAAAACAAATATATTATTACCTAACTAGTTCCTAGAATTATGTTTTTGTTTATTCTAATCTGAAGCAATACAACCTCAATTTTATGAGTTAACATATCTAAACAGTTACATATAATTAAAATATGTAATTGTTTACTCTAAAAGGGTTAAAATCCCAAAATAATTCAAACTATCTTCATCAATACCAAAGTTATTAACAGTACCTTTCTAACTGAATTATTTAGCCTAGGGTAAGACTAACCATATACAACCACCCTGGAATAAATAATTTCAACAAAAACTATATTCTGCACTCCAATTAATGAAACATCATTTTGATGTCTTTTGACATAGCACTTCTCTCCTGTAAGCGGAAGATCCGTGTACCCCCATTAGCCCTCCTCATTCTCCCAACCATATTATGTGGGAGTGTGACGAAGGCACTTATTCCCCTGAGAGAGATATTTATTCTCTTTCATGGGTAAATTGTGATTACTTGCAAAAAATAATTTATACAATGTATCATCTAATCTCATATGTTTTTTGTTTACTCTTTACTCCAGAATTCACTGGTTTCTTTTCTATCTATTCATCTCTTCAGTCCACACAGGTTGATCTGCGCAGTCAGCTCTGCATAACAAAAAGTAAGTCAAAACTATTTGATCTATTGCCATGGCACCACTGAATATACTTTCCCTGAATGTTCAGGGAATAAATGTCCCTCAAAAAAGGACCAAAGCCTTCCGTACTTTCCATAACAAGAAGGCTCACATAGTATGCCTCCAAGAAACACACTTCACCAAAGATTCTACTCCAAAATATATTTCTCCTTTTTATCAACAAATTTACACGGCTTCTGCCTGTACCAAGCAAAAGGGAACTCTAATTGCATTTCACCGATCCACACCATTCACTTTATCATCAGAAATTAAAGACCCAGAAGGTAGATACCTGATACTCATGGGTTATATAATGGATACAGCAATCACGGTGATTTCCTACTACGCTCCTAACAAACAACCTACACCATTCCTCTCACATATATTACAAGTGATTAATACACACAAAATAGGAACAGTGATAATGTGCGGGGATTCGAACCAGGTCCTCCTCCCATTTCTAGATAAATCACCTTTTACACCATCCAAAATAACCTCTAGATTACCTTTTTCTCAACTTCTTTCCAAATACAATCTGGTAGATTCATGGAGAGAAAGTAACCCAATGAAAAAGAAATTCACTTATTTCTCGCACCCTCATCAAGCCTTCATCAGAATAGATCATATTTTTCTAACAATAGGAATGATACCAGAAATTATTGCATCAGATATAATTCCGATTCCGTGGTCTGACCATAATGCAGTATACACTACTATAGCCTCAGCCATACCACAAGCGCATGACCCAACGTGGTACTTACAGGACATAATGCTCAAACACCCACTACATCAGATGGCCATTGAACAAGCTTTAAAGGAATACATATCAATTAATAATACAACAGACATCTCCCCAATAACACTGTGGGAAGCTCATAAGCCTGTCTTGCGTGGTACAATACAAAGACAAATGGCACTATTTAAACGGGAACGCAAAAATCTACCAAAAAAACTAGAACTCAATTTTAATGCAGCCTACATATCATTTCAAGATAATCCATCTCAGAGTACAAAATCTCATCTGGAAAAATCTAGATTGGAATACGATCTATTTCTCACTGAGTCAGTTGATAAATCCCTCAAACGCTCCAAACACAATTTCTACATGAATACAAACAAACCAGGTACATATTTGGCTCGGGCATTAAATTCAACTAACAAATCTTTCAAACCAATACGTTTGAAATTATCAAAAAATGTTTACACTTGTAATCCAGTTAAAATAGTCCATAAATTTCACTCACATCTCGCAACTTTATACAAGACAAACAATGAATTTAATCCTACAGAAGCTGAATCCTTCTTCTCAAAAATAACCTTACCTGAGTTATCTCAGAATCAAAAAAGCAGTTTGGATGAGCCTATAACTATAGATGAAGTTGCTAACGCCATAAAAGACCTAAAACTTAACAAAAGACCAGGCCCAGATGGCTACTCGGCTTTATACTATAAAACATTCTGAGAAATACTCTCTCCCATTCTCACTGAAACTTTTAACAAACTTCTAGATGGACATTCTTTTCGGCAAGAAACACTAATGGCAATTGTTTGTATGATCCCAAAACCCCTTTCTGATGATACTTCCTGTGTGAATTATCGGCCTATCTCTCTGTTAAACCTCGATATTAAATTATTAGCAAAAATAATAGCAAAACGCCTCAATAGCATTATAGGAAAAATAATACATAGAGATCAAGTAGGCTTCATGCCAAATAGACAGGCAGGCGATAATATACGCAGGGCAGTGTTATTGGCACATATTGCTAAAAAACGGAAAATCCCTTTATGTTTTCTATCTCTCGATATTAAGAGGGCATTTGACACAGTATCCTGGCAATATATGCAATATTCATTACAAAAATGGGGTTTTGGACCCCACTTTTTAACATGGATCAAGGCATTATATAATAAACCCAAAGCCTATATAAAATATGCTGGATACAAATCTGAAGCCTTTAACATCGAAAGAGGTACCCGACAGGGTTGCCCATTATCTCCCTTATTATTTGCCCTTATACTCGAACCCATGGCCCAATACATCAGAACAAACCAAACTATAACTGGCATTGAAGTAGGAGGTATTACACACAAATTATGTATATTTGCAGACGATATATTACTTTTTCTATCATCACCACAGGTCTCTGGTCCTAACTTAATACCAGCTCTTGATGGATTTGCAGCCCTATCCGGCCTTATGATTAATCCTAAGAAATGCCTAGTGCTTAATATTTCACTCACAAACATGGAATTGATCCCGGCTAGGGCTGCACTCCCATTCACATGGGCAGAAAAATCAATCCCATATCTTGGAATTCATTTAACAGCATCTCATTCTGACTTATTCTCAACCAATTATCCTCCTGTATTAAGACAGATCACAAATCTAATAAAACAATGGTCGCAACTTCCTTTATCCTGGATAGGGAAGATTAATGCAATCAAAATGACTATTCTACCCAAATTGCTTTATCTATTCAGAGTCCTCCCTATTCCAATTCCTTCCTATTTTTTGAGAATAGTACAAAAAAGAGCAACTTCGTTTATATGGGGCTCTTCTAAACCACGTATACCTATACACACACTACATCTTCCCAAAAATAAAGGAGGCCTGGGATACCCTAATTTTACTAACTACTACAGAGCAGCACATTTGGCCAGTCTGTCCAAATACCATGCAAAACAGGAAATCCCATTATGGGTATTTATAGAGGCTTCAGAAAATGACCCTCTATTAATATCAAATTTATTATGGCTTGATCCTAAAGACCGCTTTAAAATTCATAATCCCATAACTAAACACTTCTTATCTCTCTGGGATAAACTAAAAACCAAATATCAGTTACCATCTCCACACAATCCTCTCCTTTCTTTTATCAGAAATCCGGCCTTTTATCCGGCATGGATCTACCCAAATTCTTTTAAAGCTTGGACAACATCAGGCATTCAGACACTAAATGACTTCCTAGCATCTAAATCATTCCTTTCATTCCCATCGCTTAGAGAAAAATATGATCTACCAAACTCTGAGATATTTAGATATCTCCAAATCAAAAATTTCTATACACCATTCCTAAAGGGGGATACACCATTATCCCAATTATCCATTTTTGAATCAATCTGTACAAAAGATCAATTTGCTAAAGGTACAATTTCATCACTTTATAATCAATTATATGGAGTAGCAAATCTTAATAGACCCTCTTACGTTCAGAGGTGGGAGGAGGACCTGGGACGAACTTTAGAAGACACGGACTGGTCTAACATATGGCTCACATCTAAGTCATCTTCACCCAACATCTTAGCACTGGAGACAAATTATAAAGTCCTAACTCGCTGGTACCTTGTACCCTCTAGAGTGGCAAAATATTCACCTAATACCTCAACTCTTTGTTTTCGAGGATGCCCAGAAATAGGCACATATTTACACATATGGTGGACGTGCCCAGTAATCCAAACCTTCTGGAAGGAAGTCTTCGTGATTGCATCTAAAATATTTAAAAAAATAATACAACCAGATCCATATTTAACTTTACTTAATCTAAAACCGGAATGGTTAACACTCTCTCAATTCAAACTTATAATCCAACTAATAACGGCTGCAAAACAAACAGTGGCCAAGGCATGGAAATCTCCTACATTGGTACTAGCAGAAACAATTCACAGAATGAATAATACAATGTCCCATGCTAAGATGGTAGCCATCGATCAAAATCAAATTCCAAAATTTGAAAAACTTTGGCATCCTTGGATAAAACAACAGTTCCTGTCAAACTTCAATGACTCTGTCCTGTTGCCATGGTAACAGATTAAATGACTTACAGAGACACCCATTCTAAGGCTTCAAAGAGAACTAAAAAGAATAATAAACTGACGAGCGGGACAACCTTGTGGACCATACCTCTACCTTTCAACCCTTTTTCTTCTTTCTCTTTCCTTTTCTCCACCTTACGATTAAAGCTCATTATCAGAATTTATTTGACCTATATACACTCTACTTGTAAACAATATGTATAGTAGGTATAAATCATTTAAATACCTACAAAAGTAACTAAGGAAATGATATATATCTTTAATTTAGGTTTACGTGAACCCAATGTTTAATATTTGAAATTTCATGATATTTACCTATATAAACCCTACTGTAAAACAATGAGCTTACTTTATAGATCCTTGTAAACTTACTTTATGTATCTTTATAACATTGTATACTCAATAAACTTCTTTTGACAAGAAAAAGGGACATAGTTTTAGTTTTTTCTTCATCAATCACACACAATTTTCACCTCATGACTGTTGCAAATTGAATGTTAACAAATATAACAGATTATCATTCTGAGCCCAGCATTTTTCATTCTTGTCCCAATTATTTTTGCCCACTACTGTCTATTGATATGTAAAACACTTTATTAAATTAGCAATTAGTGATCAATAATAACATCTAGTAAACATCATTTATTTATTGACCAGAAATCTGTAGAACAATGCCATACCTGGCTCCAGCTGGGCTACTCTACTTCTTCCTGGCTGGAAGTCCCAGGTTGGACATCGGAAGCCCCAGCAGGGGTGGAGGATAGGGTGGAAGGAAAAGTGGAAAGAAGGGTTGAGAGGGATTCCCTGACTTCAGTCTGGTCTGACAGAAAACAAAGTCTCTCGTAGTACCAGAGCCTGGGGACATAAACGTCATCTGCTGCATCTCCAGGTTTCTCTGGGAATCCTGGACCTTCTTGCGCTCCCTAAGATATGTGCTCCTCGGCCCACCAATTTTGGCTTATAAATAGGGGATGGTTGCCGTGGGGACCACCGGCTTTACCAACTCCAGCAGTTTTTCCAGCACTGCCTGCCTCTTTTGTTTATGATTATAATGCAGATGTTTCACCTGCCACAGACAGGGCAACTCCCTGTACTTGTCTATGAACAGGGGGAGGAAGTTGTGGTCATTGAAACCATCCATTTTATCTGCAATACTCAAGACAAACCCTAATGTCAGGCTAAAGTCTCCTAATCTTGTCCCAATATAGGCTTCAATCTCTAAGCAGTATAGGCCCAAGTTTAAATGTTACCTTCGTTATCACGATCGGCGCTTCCTATACTCCCTCCTCCGCTCACGGATCGTACGTACTACGCACGTGTGTTACGCTTTATATACACTGCGCATGCGTGAAACTCCGCCCGCCCCTGAAGTTCTTTGTAGTCTATTTCCCGCCCCTTCTCGTTCGGCACAGTGGGGAAGAGCATATGGCGGAGACACAACAGGTGCATGCTAATTACAGCAATGAGGAGGAGGAGGAGGAAAGGCCAGAGCCAGAAATGTCATGATCCCAGAGGAGATGATTTAAGGCCTCAAATATGTCCTTTGTGGAGATGGTGGAGATGGTCGACATACTGAAGAGGGACGACTATGATGGGAAGTATGGACCTTACCCCAACCCCAATGTCAGAAAGGCCAAGATCATGACTAAAGTTGTGAAGAGTCTGCACAGGAATTTTGGGGTACGGCGATCCAAGGATCAACTCAGGAAGTGGTGGTTGGACCTTAAATTAAGGGAGCATGATCAGTATAGAAGAATCAGGAGAGTGCTGCAAAAAAAGTAAGTAACTGTCCTGTGTTCCTATTCGTTATTTTTATAACGTTCGTGCTGCTCCATGTGCTTTTCTTTACTGTTGTACAGTTTAAAATGGCAACTTTCATGTTCATGGATACATTATTTGTTCGTAGGAAACATTGTTCGTTTGGCCAATAAAACACCATGTTTTGTCCAGATGCATTTCAATACATTTTTTCTGGCCTACTTCTCTTCAAATAATTTTGATGTCTAGATGTGTTTGTAACTAGAATGTAACTAGAATGAAATGCAAACTGTGCAAAAATGCAGCTGTGTACACATCTGGACACAGGAGCACTAGTGTGCGACACAAAAACACCCTTTTTATAAGGGGTCCCGCACAGGTGCTCCACTGTATACTATAGGGGTGTTTCCATCTGTGAAGCTTGTACAAAACAGGTAAGTATTCAAGCTTGACAAAGGAAAACAATATTTCTTCATCTTGGAACTCTGCCAAAACAGACAATTGTACCCCACTTCCAAGCAATGTTTCATATTCCTATTTCTCCCATCAAATATCTGTGTGTTAAGTATACTTATTTTTTTTTTACATAGGGGAGAAAAGACTCGGAGGACACCACTCATCAGAGGAGACCACGGAGCCCCCACCTCAGGAAGAAGGGGAAATCCCCCAAAGCCAAGCAGAGGAGGAGGAGGGAGACATGGTGGAAATTGTCACCACAACAGGTGAGTGTCTGCGACCACAGGCTCAGGTAAGAGATGGATGCCTGCATATTTCTAATACATGGTGTTTTTTTGTTTCTATATTTTTAGGTGATCATGATGTTGTGGATGAAAGTCATTTCACCAGTGAAAGTGCCCAGATCCTGGGGTGTAATAGGGACTTGGAAAACATCAAGCAAAACATCAATGATGTTCAAAACAAAATGAAGAACATCATTGATGTTTTAGGGAGAGTTTAAAACTCCTTGAAATCCCTAATTTTTCCTGCTTTTTTTCCAGAAAATATTTTTCACATTTTTTGACATATTCTCGAAATTCAAATTTTGAAGATGCACACAGTGTGTCAACATGTGCTATCTGCCATCACGGGAGATCAATGTACGCGTTTTGGGGGTGCAACCCCTTCCTCAATAATAAAGTAGCTGAGAGGAAGGGGTTGCACCCACAAAACAGGTCCATTGATCCCCCATGATGGCAGCTAGAACATGTTAACATTCGGCAATTTGTGTGCATCTTCAAAATTTGGCTTTTCCAGGGGTGACTTCACCCCATCTGAACACAGTTTATAAATACTCATGTCTGATATTGCCTTCAAGTTCGACAAAAGTAGAACTTTGTAAGTTCCAGATTTGTGTATTTTTTTATGGTTTTAAACATGCCTTTTTTTACCTTAAAAGGCAATTTCGAATTTTAATGTCACCTAAAAAATTGTTATACAACAAACATGTTGGTTTGTTTTAAAAACCTTTTATAAATGCACATGTGATTGTGCTTTGACTAAAAAGATTGAGATTAAACCATGTGTGGCTTCTTCTTTCAATGCTCAAAAGCATTTTTGGTTGTAAAGTTGGTGTTTTCAGTGAAAATGGGGGTTATTTACTAAAGGAAAATCCACTTTGCACTACAAGTGCAGTTTCAGTGAAGTCTCAAGTGCACTTGTAGTGCAAAGTGTATTTTCCTTTAGTAAATAACACCCAACAGTGCTTTCTAATTTTACACAATCACGCCATTTTCAGGACTCCCAAAATTTCAGTCAGGGTCAGCTAAAACAAAGACAAGCAGTAAATCTAAGCAAATATTTGTTCAGTTTAAAATATTTTTTGATTTAAAAAATGTCTCAGACATTGTCTGGCATATTGATGGCCCCCCCTAGTTGCAAAGTATTCCATGTATCTTAGACGGACCTCGCGGGCACTTTGGGGGGGCAAGCCAGGACGGCCAGCTTCAAGCGCCATCAGGGTTGGTTCATTGAGAATAATAACTCCAGATTCAGGCCCAACTGAGCCAGCATAGTTCACAGAATTTCTACTTAAAAAGTTGTGGAGAACACAGCAAGCCAGGATGATGTGATTGAGTTTATACTCCGCCATGTGTATAAGAAATAGGCGGAACAGGCTGGCCATTATTCTAAACGTGTTGGCCACCACTCTTCTGGCTCTGGCCAGCCGGTAATTAAAAACCCTCTGGTCCGGGGTGAGGGTCCTCATAGGGAATGGCCGCATAGGATGGTCCCCCAGAGCAAACACTTCATCTGCAACGAAGACGAATGGGAGTCCTTCTGCATTGTCTTCTGGAGGTGGCAAGTCCAAGCTGCCATTCTAGAGACGCCTGTAGAACTCCGTGTGGGCTAAGACTCCACCATCTGACATCCGGCCATTCTTACCCACATCCACATACAGGAACTCTTAAGTAGCCGACACCACTGCCAAAATCACAATAGTGATGGGCAAAGTGGGAGGCCACAGTCTGCCATTCCTGTGGGTTGGAAGGAAACTGTGGAGTCAAACAAGAAAAATAGATTAATAATTTTGCACATAAACATGGAAAGCAGATTAGACACAAACATTCTTGGCCAACATCAGTATAACATTTATTTTAGGGAGTATTTAAAGACAAAGGTATAAGGTCCACCTATCAGATTCCTCCCCCCCCCCCTCATGGGCCATTTACAAAATTTTATGGGGGGGTGTTTTGGACAGGTAACCCTCTCCACTTCATTGAGAGATGAATGCATAAATAATGTGTGTTACTTTGGCCAGCCCCTCCTTACTTACACTATTGGCAGCCCAATGGACAGGTAAGAAGTGTCATAATACAAAGATATAAATACACACTGTACATTTTTACATTCTGCTATTACCTATCAAGATAATAATAGTATACAAAAACTTTAAACAGTACCATTTGAAAGTATTCAGACAGGCCCTTGCACTACATGCTTTAGGAAATTCATCCATAAATCTGATCACAAAAGAGGTGGGTATGGTGTGTAAGTCAGCAGATAGAGGATTGGTATCAGCTGAGTTAGCAGTTGAGGGGGAGGGAGGGTTCCATATGATTTTGGGACACCAAAAAATAAACCTCGGGCACTCTGCCTGAATTTAAAGCACAAATCACATTTTTACACATTTTAGGGGGTATTTAGGGTAAAGCACTACTATGGAGCTGAGAAAATACATTGTTAAGTGACTACACGAGGTGAATATAGGCTCAGGAGAGCATGCTGGGGAGCTAAGTGAAGGCAAATATGTATGAAGGACAAAAAAATAACATAAAAAGCATGAGGACAAAGGAGACATTCACAGCATAATACAATCATGGTAATTAGGGAATGAGGAAAGAAATACATTACATTATCAAACATTAAATACAATAAAATGTGATGTTAAAGAATAAAAATCTTACCTTAACATACTCCTTCTGCAGGGCCTGGATGATGGCAGAACAGGTCTCTGGGATAATGATGCCCAGAGCCTGGAGGGAGATGCCTGTCGAGAACTTCAAGTCCTGCAGGCTTCTCCCCGTCGCCAAGTACAGAAGGGTGGCAACGAGCCTCTGCTCCGGAGTGATGGCTTGCCTCATGCAGGTATCCTGCCTGCTGATATAGGGGGTCAGCAAAGCCAACAAACGGTGAAATACGGGGTCCGTCATCCGGAGAAAGTTCCTGAAATCGTCAGGATTATTCTCACGGATCTCACGGAGCAAAGGCATGTGACAGAATTGGTCACGCTGGAGCAACCAATTCTTGGTCCATGAACTCCTCCCCACCCTGTTCATGGACTGGGCTTGTATCAAAGTAAGTCTACGATGAGTACGTACACGCAACATGGCTAGAAAATGGTCGGCTGCTCAGAAAGGAGTAACAGAACGCACTGAAGAACAGCAAGGCCTGTGAAGAGCGACCTGAAAATCAGTAACGAACGAACAAGAACACAATGATAAATCAATGGTAACTCGCTGCACGCACTGAAGACCAGATACAAACCCACAAGCACAAACTGAACAGCAGAAATATGATCTGAAAACCACGAGTCTGAAAGAGCGCGAATTGTCTGTCACCAAACTTTTACTAACACGAGATTAGCAAAAGGAGCCCAAAGGGTGGCGCTCTTAGTACTGAACTGCCCTTTCATAGTAACGTCGTACGTGGTGTACGTCACCGCGTTTCTTGGCGTTCAGAAATTCCGACAACTTTGTGTGACTGTGTGTATGCAAAACAAGTTTGAGCCAAAATCCGTCGGAAAAAAAACATGGATTTTGTTGTCGGAATGTCCGATCAATGTCCGACCGTGTGTATGGGGCATAAGTGTTTTTTAATGTATGTGGACTTTTTTAGGAATGAGTTTTAACTGCAGATATATATATAATTGCATTGTATAGTTGCCCCCCCTACTTTTGTCCCTGTCCCCCCATGTGCCCCCCCTAAATATGAAAGCTGGAGATGCCACTGTTGAAGACAAAGCCCTTTCTGACACTTTTTGTTTACATGAAAAAATCTTATTTTTTTGCAAGAAAATTACTTTGAGCCTCCAAACATTATATATTTTTTAAAGCAAAGGCCCTACAGATTAAAATAGTGGGTGTTGCAATTTTTTTTTCACACAGTATTTGCGCAGCGATTTTTCAAACGCAATTTTTTTGGAAAAAACACACTTTTTTAAATTTTAATGCACTAAAACACACTATATTGCCCAAATGTTTGATGAAATAAAAAAGATGATCTTATGCAGAGTACATGGATACCAAACATGGCATACTTTAAAATTGCACACAAATGTGCAGTGGCGACAAACTACATACATTTTTAAAAGCCTTTAAAAGCCTTTACAGGTTACCAGGTTAGATTTACAGGAGGTCTACTGCTAAAATTACTGCCCTCGATCTGACCTTCGTGGTCGCATGCATGGTGCAATTACTGTTTACATATAACGCCAAACCGACGCTTGCGTTCACCTTTGCGCTGAGCACGGAGGGACAGGGGAGCTTTTTTTTAATTTTTTTTTTTTTAATTATTTATTTTCCTTTTTTATTATATTTTTAAACTGTTCCTTTCATTTTTTTTAATCATTTTTCCTGACGCCACCATGGCAGCTTACTAGTGATAGGCTCAGCCTTTCTCCTCTCCCTCAGGACCAATGAAATAGCATAAATTAAAGGCCAGTTAGGCCCCACCCCATTCTTCTCTGTCCTCATACCTCCACGCACCAGTGAAGAGTAAGCAGTACTATGTTCCCCCCTCTGCCTCCAGGTAGCTGCCGGCTGGGTTAAGCCTCTCCCAGTGCTAAGTCCCAGTATCAGGCTGCTAAAAACGCCAGAGTAGCTTGGGAGCTCCTTCTGTGGGTCTCGATGGAGCTGAGCAGTTTTTCCTATTTAGTAATGAAATCTGCCTTTAAGGTTGGTGTCTGCAACGCTTGTTGGGTTTGGGGAGGCCAGCTTTGCATCCTTCTTACCTTTGCCTTTGTTTGTCTCCTGTCATTTTCTCATTTTCTGCACCTCCTGTTCTTTTCCTCCTGAAGTGGAACTGGTCTGGGTACATTACTCCCCCTAGACAGGTTCTCTGTCCTTTGCTGTCCTAGGCCGGCTGTAGGTATAGCTTATGTTTGTAGGTTGTGTATGTATATGTATGTATGTGTGTATGTATATGTGTGTGTGTGTATATATATATATATATATGAATGTGTGTATGTATATGTGTGTGTGTGTATATATATATATATATATATATATATATATATATATATATATATATATATATATATATGTATGTATGTGGATGTGTGTATTGTAGGGGATCAAAGGGGTGGACAGCTGGCTCAGAGACAGTCCATTAAAACAAAAGTGCCTTTTTGCAGCAAAATGGCAAAATAAACCTAAGATAAGACAGACTTGTCTTGTCACACGGTTGTGCACACAGGTACAGCTCACAGTTCAGCAGCACACAGGCTTATAGATAATAGTTCATGGCTCCAATCAGAGCTACAGTCTTTATGTTGTTAAGCTCACCCAGCACACCATCCAGCAATGGACATTTTTTGTGTCTCTTTCTCTCCTACTCAAACAGCTCCTCTCTGAGACTTTCAGCCCAGCTGCCAATAAGCAGGTCTGAAGGAGAAATACCTGCCCTCTTCGATTAACCTTTTCTTGACCCTGCCCCAGGCTGACCCTCTGCGGTATGTATATATGTTCATATATATGTTTGTGTATACATGTGTGTGTTCTTATGTTGGTTGGTATGTATGTATGTGGGGGGGGTGTTATATGGAGCGGTATGTGCATGTATTTATATATGCTTGCATATTGTTTAAAAAAGGGAAAGGAGAGAGCGTGTAGATGTATATATGTGTATGTATATGTTTAGATATACATCTATTTTTCCTCTTCTCTGTCTTTCTGTGGCTGTCCGTCTCTCAGCTGGTCGTCCCATTTCTCCATGGTTCAAGTATCAGTCATCACCCATACAAAAGACCCTCAACACTTAGGGTGGGGACCACCGTGTTGGTAAGTTTTCAGGAAAAGAGTGCCCTCTCATGCGGATTGCTTTGATTTGCTTCAGCTCCGCGCGCCCACGCTCTCAAAGGCCAGAGCCAGAGGCCATAGAAAGGCGGACGTTCTTCAGAGAAGCATAGCTCGGATGCCGCTCACACTCAGAAGAGAGGTTCCAGGGAAAACGGACAGTCAGGAGGTTTCGTCAACCGCGAGAGAGAATTTTTCACAATTAAAATCTGTTGGGGTTTATTTCAATTGTTTACTCCAACAGGGCAGTGTTCGGTTTAAGACATCGCTTACTAACCAGTATTTAGCGCAAATCGTCAAACAGAAGTCAGTTTGAGTTTCAAGCCCTTTAGAGCTTCAGAAAAGCATATTGCTTTTGTTACAGGAGTAGAGCTGCATCCTGTAGTTCAGCTTATATCAGAGGTAGTGACAGCCCTCCATCTATCAATCATCTGTCCATTGCCTAACTTTCCAGACGTTCAAGCAAGAAAACCACACAAATTGGTCATTCCCAGAGCTTGAAAGAAGTTTCTGTCCACAATTGCTCTTTTCAGTTCATATGATAAGTCTTTCACTGTTCCAGATGGAATTCATCAGGCAAGAGAGGTTGCCTCCTGGACTTTAGCAAGATTGGTTGTGCAGATGTGAAATGGGTCGTGAGCCTCCTTCAGTGGTTGGATGCATCCTCTTCCAGAGGGTTTGAGGCCTCATAGGCGGCCCAGTTAAAAGCATCTATGGATTCATTCGACAGGAAAGTGGCATGCTTTTCCCAGCATACCTTTTCAACCTTTACAGAATAGATCTTGGTGCCATGTCATCAGTGGGCTTCGGAGGAATGACTGTTCAGTCTTCTGTCCCATTTAAAAAAAAAAAAAATATATATATATATATATATATATATATATATATATATATATATATATATATATATATAAAATAATTATTTTGGTTTGTTAAGTAGAACCCACCCTGTCAGCTAGGATATGTATCACTATTATGCTGCCACGGTGGCGTCAGGAAAATGGAAAATTGTATCATACTTACCGTAATTTTCCTTTCCTGACGCCAATCCATGGCAGCATACGGACCCATCCTTGTGCGTTTCGGTATCTAGCTAATTACGAAGAATGGGGCGGGGCCTAACTGGCCTTTAATTTATGCTATTTCATTGGTCCTGAGGGAGGGGAAAAAGGCGGAGCCTATCACTAGTATGCTGCCATGGGTTGGCGTCAGGAAAGGAAAATTATGGTAAGTATGATACAATTTTCCGTTTTATTGTTATCTCAGAGAATGTAAATATTCCCTATGATAGCAATGGGTAGTGACAGGTACTCTTTTTTTAAAAAAATGGGGTCCCTAGATCTCCCCTCTGCCCTCAAAGCATCTGACCACACCAAGATCATGTGATAAAATGCTTTTCCAATTTCCCAATGGCGCTGTTTATATCCGGCAAAACCTAAGTCATGAAATGCTCGTAGCTTCCGGTTTCTTAGGCCATAGAGATGATTGGAGCCATTCTGGTCTCTGATCATCTCTATGGTCAGCTGGCAGAACCATCGGCTGCATTCTCGGATTCCCTGTTGGGACAGGAGAGCCCGAGAAAACCATGGTAGACGGAGGGGGGGGGGACGTTCCCTCCCACTGCTTATAAAAGCAGTCTAGAGGCTAATTAGCTGCTAGGATTGCTTTTACATGATACCCGACTGCTGGCTGAAAAGAAGGATGCCAGGATTATACCTAAACTTGCAGTCATCATTCTGTCATTATTCTTTTATAACAACTCAAAGTCCAGCAACATACCAGTACATTGCTGGTCATTGTTGGGCATACATTGTAATGTAATGTAACCTGTGGGCTGAACAAAAAAAGGAGATTGATCGGTGGGTATGCCCACCATTAGAATACCGCCCTTCATCCACCCACTTCTAATGATGGGCATATATGCACCATTTTTTTTAACTGTGGTGGTGAAATCACCTCCTACAGCGATGGAGTCGCTGATTTACATATCGTGGGTGCAAACACTGTTGCTGTCAAGATAAATAAATCAGTGCTGCAGCTGAATGGCGTACCTGCTAAGCAAATGATGGTTAACAATACAACAAAGTAACATTACAGTATAACAGTAATGCCCTGTACACACGGTCGGATTTTCCGATGGAAAATGTCCGATCGGAGCGTGTTGTCGGACATTCCGACCGTGTGTGGGCTTCATCGGACATTTTCCATCGGATTTTCCGACACACAAAGTTTGAGAGCAGGCTATAAAATTTTCCGACAACAAAATCCAATTGCGTCAATTTCGACCGTGTGTGGCCAGTTCCGACGCACGAAGTGCCACGCATGCTCAGAAGAAATTCCGAGACGGAACAGCTCAGTCTGGTAAAATTAGAGTTCGCAATGGATACAGCACTTTCGTCACGGTGCAATGTAAAAAATGGTTTAATACAGCGCACTCTCTTCTTCTTTATAATGTGAGAAGAATGAAGTAGTTTTGCTGCTCATATTCACACAGACTTCTCACAAACTTCTTTCTTTATTATTTATTGGGATTCCCTCAATATATTTTGATTTGTCACATCTGACAAAATTATTTTTGGGTTATTTTCTTTTTTTTTTTTTAGGTTTGTATTTTTTTCAAGGCTGATCTTTGTTTTATTTTTTGGTTAGTTTTACTCCCTAATATTTTTGTGTGTGTTTTGTGTGTCAAGTTACCACAACACCATTGATATCTTATATTATTTAATCTCAAGAAGGTTGCTTGGTTTTGGTGTCCCTTGTTAATTTCACATTGTATTTTTGAAATGTACCTGAATCCTCACAAACTGTCCTTTCTGAAGGAAAACATACATAGGCGAGTATAATTGAAACAAAAAATATTAAGGGCTCAGAACCAAACAAAGAGGGAGGCAACGCTGGAGAAACAGCTGATATTAGCGAAGCCTTGGACCCCCAGGGCAGACATCAATTATTTAACATCAAAATTGGTGGCCTGAGGAGTCCATATCTAAGGGAGTGCAGTCTGGTCCAGAAGTCCCAGAGATCTGGAAAGCAGCAGATGACATCTGTGTCCCCAGGCTGTGGTACTACAAGAGGCTGCATATTTTGCCAGACCAGACTGGACCCAGGGTCATCACTTTCTGGTCTTCTTTCCATGCTTCCTTCCTGGCTGTGGCTCTGGTGTTGGAGATGTGGCAGGAGGAGGAGTAGGACCTGGAGGAGGAGGAGGAGGAGTAGTATTAGGACCTGGAGGAGGAGGAGGAGTAGTAGGACCTGGAGGAGGAGGAGGACCATGTGTGAGGTCACAAATGTGGGTAGCAGATGTTATTTAGCCCCTCACACCCTTATTGAGAGCTTCCAAAATTAAGGACTCACACAGGAGCCGTTGGCCCTCCTCCATCTGCAGCATTTTGCAGGCAGTTATGCAAGCAAAGTCCTCCTCCACAGTGTGGGGGGTTCTCAGGGCCTCTGTAGCCTTCCAAAAGAGGCCTATGGCAGCCTCCTCCAGGTTACTCCTCTTCCTGCCACTTTGTCTTTGCAGGTGGAGGGGAGGGACCTGCATATCAGGCAGCCTGCTTGGCCGGGCACCTCCTGGCTGAGACTTCCCTGTGTATGAAAAAGGGACATGGTTTTAGTTTTTGCATCATCAATCGCAATCATAAATTAGTACTCCAAACTAACATCTAGTTAACATCATTGATTGGACAAGCAGAAATATTTAGAGAAATGCTATACCTGGCTCAAGCTGGGCTCCTCCACATGTTGCTGCCTGGAAGGCCCAGGTTGGGCGTCAGAAGCCTCAGCTGGGGGGGAAGGAAGCATGGAAGGAAGAGTGGAGAGTGATGACCTGGGTTCAGTCTGACCTGCCAGAAAATGCAGCCTGTCATAGTACCACAGCCTAGGGACATAAATGTCTTCTGCAGCTCCGGATCTCTGGGAATCTTGGACCTTCTTGCGCTCCCTTAGATAAGTGCTCCTCAGGCTACCAATTAGGATCTTCAAATAGGTGATGTCTGCCGTGGGGATCACCGTCTTCACAAATTCCAGCAATTGATTGAGTGCTGCCTTCCTCTTTGTTTGGTTCTTATATTCAGGGTGGTTTATCTGCCATAGACAAGGCAGCTCCCTGAACATATCAATGAAGATTGCCATAAAGTCGTTATCTTTCAAGATATCCATTTTCACTGCAAGACACAACACAAGACAAACCCTAATGTCAGGCAAAACTCTCCTAATCTTGTTACAATATAGGCCTCAATCTAGAAGCAGTATAGGCCCAAGTTTGGCTCTTACCTTCGTTATCACAATCGGTGCCTCCGATACTCCTTCCTCCGCTCACAGATCGTACGTACTACGCACGCGTGTTACGCTTTATACACACTGCACATGCGTGTAACTCCGCCAGCCCCGACGTTCTTTCTAGTCTATTCCCTGCCCCTTTTCGTTCGGCGCAGTGGGGGAAGAGCACATGGCGGAGTCAGAGCAGGTGTGTGCTAATTATAGCAACGAGGAGGAGGTGGAGGAAAGCCTGGAGCCGGAAACGTCTGGATCCAGAAGGAGAAGATTTAAGGCATCAAATATGTCCTTTGGGGAGATGTTGGAGATGATCGACATCCTGAAGAGGGCCGATTATGATGGAAAGTATGGACCTTACCCCTAAGCCAATGTCAGAAAGGCCAAGATCATGGCGAAAGTGGTCAAAAGTCTGCATTGGAATTTCGGGGTACGACGTTCGAAAGATCAGCTCAGGAAGCGGTGGTCGGACCTGAAATTAAGAGAGCATGAGCAGTACAGAAAGATCCGGAGAGTGATGCAAAAAAGTAAGTAGTTGTGCTGTGTTCCGATTCTTTTTGTGTTTATAATGTTCGTGCTGATCCATGTGCTTTTCTGAACTGTTGTACAGTTTAAAATGGCAATTTTCATGTTCATGGGCACATTATTCGTTCGTATCAAACATTTTTATTTCGGTCTATAAAACACCATTGTTTTGGCCATATGCATTTGACCACATTTTTTAGGGCCTACTTGTATGAAAATAATTTGGTTGTGTAGATGGGTTTGTAACTAGAATGAAATGCCAACTAGATTCTGTGTAAGGAGAGGACACTCAGCAGCTGTTTACACATCTGGACACTGGAGCACTAGTGTGGGACACAAGAACACCCTTTTTATTAGGGGGCCACACAGGTGCTCCAGTGTATACTATAGGGGTGTCTCCATCTGTAAAGCTTGTACAAGACAGGTAAAGTATTGAAGCTTGACAAAGGACCCAAAAAATTCTACATCTTGGAACTCTGCCAAAATCGACAATTGTACCCCACTTCCAAGCAATGTTTCATGTTTATAGTTCTGCCATCAAATATCTGTGTGCTAAGTATACCATTTTTTTTCACATAGGGGAGAAAAGACTCGGAGGGCACCCCTCATCTGAGGAGACCAGAGACCCCCCACCTCAGAAAGAAGGGGAAATCCCACAAAGACAAGCAGAGCAGGAGGAGGAAGACATGGTGGAAATTGTCACCACAACAGGTGAGCATCTGCGACCACAGGCTCAGGTAAGAGATGGATGCCAGCATATTTATAATACATGTTTTTTTTGGTTTCTATCTTTTTAGGTGATCGTGATGTTGTGGATCCAGATCATTTCACCTCTAAAAGTGCCCAGATCCTGATTGGGGAGATCATAGGGTGTAATGTTGCATTGGAAAACATCAAGAAAAACATCAATGATGTTATTCAAAAAAATAGGAACATCATTGATGCTTTGGGGAGAGTTTAAAACCCTTACAAATCCCTTTTTTTTATGGTGTGCTACAATTTTAAATTTTTTGTCAAATTGTAGAAAAGCCAAATTTTGAAGCACACAGTGTGTCAACATGTGCTATCTGCCATCACGGGAGATCAATGGATGTGTTTTGGGGGTGCAACCCCTTCCTTAATAATAAAGTAGCTGAGAGTAAGGGGTTGCTCCCCCAAAACACATCCCTTGATCCCCCGTGATGGCAGCTAGCACATGTTGCCATTCGTAAATTGGTGTGCATCTTCAAAATTTGGCTTTTCCTGGGGTGACTTCACCCCATCTGAACGCAATATCAAACACAGTTTGTAAATACTCATGTCTGATATTGCCTTCAAGTTCTACCAAATATGAACTTTGTAAGTTCAAGATTTGTGTCTTTCTTGTTGGTTTGAAACCTGCCTGTTTTATCTTAAATGGACATTTCTACTTTTTCTAATGCCACCCCAAAAATTGTTATACAACAAACATGTTGGTTTGTTTTAAAAACCTTGTCAAAATGCACATGTGATTGTGCAGGTATTAAAAAGATTGTTAATCAAGAATGTGTGGATAATTGTCTCAACGCTACAACACTTTTGGGGTGCTCTAATTGGTGTTTTCTGTGACAATGGGTGTTATTTCCTAAGGGCAAATCCACTTTGCACTACAAGTGCAGTTTCAAGTGCACTTGTAGTGCAAAGTGTCTTTGCCTTTAGTAAATAACACACAACAGTGCTTTGTATAAGGTTACCCAATCACGCCATTTTCAGGACTCACCATATTTCTGTCAGGGTCAGCTAAAACAAACACAAGCAGTAAATGTCACCAAAGATTTGCTTAATTTTTTTATTTGATAAAGGTTTCACACATTGTCTGGCATATTGATAGCCCCCCTACCCGCAAAGAATTCAAGGTATCTTAGCCGGACATCACGGGCACTCAGGGAGGGCAAGCCAGGGCGGCCACTTTCAAGCGCCGTCAGTGTTGGTTCATTTTGAATTCTGGCTTCAGGCCCAACTGAGCCAGCATAGTTGGCAGAATGTTGCCGTAAAAAGTTGTGTAGAACACAGCACGCCAGGATAATGTGATTCAGTTTGTACTCCGCCATATGTATGGGTGTAAGAAATAGGCGGAACTGGCTGGCCATGATTCCAAACGTGTTCTCCAAACCCTCTGGTCCGGGGTGAGGCCGCATAAGATGGTCCCCCAGCGCAAATGCTTTATCCGCAATGAAGACGAATGGGAGTCCTTCCACATTGTCTTCTGGAGGTGGCAAGTCCAAGCTGCCATTCTGGAGACGTCTGTAGAACTCCGTCTGGGCGATGACTCCACCATCGGACATCCGGCCATTCTTCCCCACGTCCACATACAGGAACTCATAAGTAGCCGACACCACCGCCAACATCACAATACTATTGAACCCCTTATAATTATAATAGTACGACCCCGAGTTGGGTGGTGGGATGATGTGGACGTGTTTCCCATCAATTGCCCCTCCGCAGTTAGGAAAGTCCCACCGCTGGGCAAAGTGGGAGGCCACAGTCTGCCATTCCTGTGGCGTGGAAGGAAACTGTTGAGGAAAACAAAAAAAAAATAGTCTTTTTGCACATTAAAACATGGAAAGCAGATTAGACACAAACATTCTTGGCCAACATCAAGATAACATTTATTAATGGGAATTTTTAAACACCAAAGTATAAGGTACACCTATCATATCCCCCCCCCCTCTCCTGGACCATTTCTAACATTATAGGGGGGGGGCTCTTGGACAGGTAACCCTTTCCACTTCATTGAGAGATGAATGCCTAAATAATGTGTATTAAACTTTGAACAGCCCCTCCTTAGTTACACTATTGGCAGCCCACTGGACAGGTAAGAAGTGTCATAATACAAAGATATAAATACACACTGTACACATTTGAGCACATTTGGACATTCTGCTATTACTTATAAAGATAATAATAGTATACAAAAACTTTAAACATTACCATTTTAAAGTATTAAGGCAGGCCCTTGCACTACATGCTTTGGGGAATTCATCCATACATCTGACCACAAAAGAGATGGGTATAGTGTGTATGGGTTTGGCAAAGTCAGCAGATAGATGATTGAGGATAGATAGAGAATTGGTATCAGCTGACTTAGCAGTTGGGGGGAGGGAGGGTTCCAAATGATTTGGGGACCCCTAAAAAAAAAGCCTCTGGCACTCTGCCTGAATTTAAATTACAAATCACATTTAAAAACATTTTAAGGGTGTTTGTGGTAAAGCACTACTATGGAGCTGATAAAATACATTGTTAAGTGACTACATGAGGTGAATATAGGGGCAGGAGACCATGCTGGGGAGGTAAGTGAAGGCAAATATGTATGAAGGACAAAAATAATAATTACATAAAAATCCAGCATGGATGAGGACAAAGGGGACATTCACAGCATATTACAATCATGGTAATTAGGGAACGAGGAAAGAAATACAATATATTATCAAACATTAAATACAATAAAATGTGATATAAAAGGATACAAATCTTACCTTAATATACTCCTTCTGCAGGACCTGGATGATGGCAGAACAGGTCTCTGGGATAATGATCCCCAGAGCCTGGGGGGAGATGCCTGTCGAGAACTTCAAGTCCTGCAGGCTTCTCCCCGTCGCCAAGTACAGCAGGGTGGCAAGGAGCCTCTGCTCCGGAGTGATGGCTTGCCTCATGCAGGTATCCTGCCTGCTGATATAGGGGGTCAGCAAAGCCAACAAACGGTGAAATACGGGGTCCGTCATCCGGAGAAAGTTCCTGAAATCATCAGGATTATTCTCACGGATCTCATGGATCAAAGACATATGACAGAACTGGTCACGCTGAAGCAACCAATTCTTGGTCCATGAACTCCTCCCCACCCTGTTCATGGACTGGACTTGTGTCAAGGTCAGGACCCCAACACCAAGCCCCTGCACAGCACGAACTCTACGAGGAGTATGTATACGCAACATGGCTAGAAAATGGTCGGCTGCTCAGAACGAAGTAACAGAACGCACTGAAGAACAGCAAGGCCTGTGAAGAGCAACCTGAAAAACAATAACGAACAAACAAGAACACAATGACTAATAAAAGTCACGCGAAGCTTGCTTGCACGCACTGAAGAGCAGATACAAACCCACAAGCACAAACTGAACAGCAGAAAACGATCTGAAAACCACAAGTCTGAAAAAGCGCGAATCGTCTCTCACCAAACTTTTACTAACACGAGATTAGCAAAAGGAGACCAAAGGGTGGCGCGCTTGGTTCTGAACTAGCCTTTTCTAGTCTCGTCGTACGTGGTTTACGTCACCGCATTCTTGGCGATCGGAAATTCCGACAACATTGTGCGACCGTGTGTACACAAAACAAGTTTGAGCCAACATCCGTTGGAAAAAATCCTAGGATTTTGTTGTCGGAATGTCCGATCAATGTCCGAACGTGTGTACGGGGCATAAGACCTACCATACCTGCAAAGCAAATACAATAAAACATTTTTTAACGCAATCTGTGCCTAAAAAATATATGCCGAAGCATGGGGGCAATCCGCCCCTAATGTTAGGAGCAAATCGCTCCTCCACCCCTGCCCCCATGCTTCGGCATATATGCTCGTTTTTTTAACTGTGGTGGTGAAATAACCTCCAACAGCGTTGGAGTCATGGGTTTACATATCGTGGGAGCAAACGCTGTTGCTGTCAAGATAAATAAACCCATGCTGCAGCTCAATGGCGTACCTGAAAACAAAAAAATGGTTAACAATAAAACACAGTAAACAATAAAGTGTAAAAGAATTACATACCTGAAAAGCAAACATGATAAAACATAGTAACAATAAAACATTGCATTCATTGCAATACAGTAAAAAAGAGCAGAGCAATAGAGAAAGAATAGAGAGAGAGAGAGAGAGAGAGAGAGAGAGAGAGAGAGAGAACAATAAAACAACAACTATTTTTTTTTTCTTTTGTTCTATATTTTTTTTTTTTTTTTCTTACACCTGTAATGGTTCCATTCTGGGTTCGGGTCTCCCAAAATGTGATGGCATCTTTGGAGACCCTGTGAATGTGTGTCCTAGTCTGTGCAGTGCTGTACCCTACGCTAATACTCCACTAGTGTATGGTAGTGTTCAAAACATTCACTAATGCAAAGACCAGGATGGTCAGGACAGGAGGGACAATAATAGCGGGTGTCACGCCTATATCCGCGCTTTCTACGGACACAATATTTTCTTTAGGGGGCTCGTTGGGTAGGTGTACCAGGGAGGACATAAGGAAAATGCCTCTCATGCAGCCAGCTTACTGCATTTGGCTTGGGAAGTTGGGCCACAGCACCATCTGGAAACAGAAGGGCTATGATGATCTCTTCCTGGAATTTAAGGAAGGATCCAGTTCGTCCTGAAGCCTTGTATAGCACAAAAGCGTTCAGCAGAGCCAATTGAATTAAGTATACAGACACTTTGTTAGGTACCTGGTAGTTGAGCTCGACTGGTAGAAGGAGACCTCTCTTAAGCGCTGATTCAGGAGCCACTGGAGTGGGAACAGTGGTCTCCTGAGCACAGTGGGTAGGAGTGCCTGATGCGGTTTCTTGCGATGGCCAACACAGGAGCTGAGGAGACTTCCTCCGGGGTGGCTGTATTGCGGATGCAGGTAAGCTGAAGCGGATCCATTAGCAGGCAGGTGAAGGATATTGCAGCAGCAGAACCTGGAGCTGGAAGAGCAGGTGGTGAGCAGCGGCACAGGACACAAGCAAAGCAGAGTCAAACAGTCCGTATTGGCAGGAGATCAGGCAGGTATATGGCAGAAGGGATGATCACAGAATAGTCAGGCAGGCAGGTGTTCGGCAACAGGTAACAAGATATCAGCAAGGTCAGGCAGGCCGGGTCGGATAGGAGACAGTAGAATGGTCAGACGGAGCCGGGTCAATAGTAATAGTAACAACAGGCAGGATACAGGAACTCAGGTGCAGAGCTGCAGACGAACAGCACCTGACAACTTTTTAAAGGGACTTTGGCGCCAAACAGCGCTAGCGCGAACGGGTGCGCGAGCGCGTGAATGGGCGCGCGCGGGAGCGCACCAGCGCCCCCCAGTGGGGAATTCAGCTGAACTGCTCTGGAAAAGCCTCTCGTGCACCTACGTGCACGCATGTTAGCCCGACGTCACCGACATGTCCCTGACACTGCCCCCTCCCAACGGGCAGCCTCCGGATGCCCAGATAACTCCTCTTTTCCGGATGAGCAGAGAAATAGGCATGGATCAAACGTTTAGCAAGAATATTGCTATTAGGATCCCATGAATTATTCTCCGGACCATACCCTTTCCATTTGATCAAAAACTGTACCTGACCCAATCTCTTTCTGCAATCGAGGATGGCCTCTACCTCATATTCCTCGTTTCCGTCCACCAAGACAGGTTCGGGGACCCTGGTGCCCCTATTAGGGAAGGGATCGGTTACAGCAGGCTTCAATAATGACACATGGAATACAGGATGGATTTTAATTGAGTCAGGTAAACACAGTTCATAAGACACTTCGTTAATCTTCTTTTTCACCGGGAAAGGCCCAACAAACTTAGGAGCAAGCTTTTTGGAAGGACAAGCTAGTTTAATATTATTGGTAGACAGCCATACCTTATCACCAATCTGCAGATTTAGATCTCCTCTTCTCTTTTGATCGAAGATCCTCTTACTGTCTGCTTGTGCCTTGGATACCGCTTCCTGTAGCATCCGGTTGTTGTGACTGAGGAACTGTACTGCGTCCTGGACCACTGGAACTGGGGATTCTGGAAGAAAATCTGGTAAGAAATATACATGAAAACCATAATTGGCAAAGAACGGGGACTGACCCGTGGCAGAGTGGCTAGCATTATTATAAGCGAATTCCGCTAGAAGCAATAGGGACACCTAATCGTCTTGTACAAATGAGGTAAAACAGCTAATGTATTGCTCTAGCGTTTGATTTGTCCGTTCGGTTTGCCCATTAGTTTGGGGGTGGTATCCTGAGGACAGAGCTAATTCAATTTTCAGGATCTCACATAGGGCTTTCCAGAAGCGTGAAGTAAACTGCACCCCCCTATCGGACACTATATTTGCAGGAACTCCGTGCAGCCTGACGATCTCTTTGATGAACACACGGGCCGTCTCCACAGCAGAAGGTGTCCCCTTTAAGGGCAGGAAGTGGGCCATTTTAGACAGACGATCGACGACCACAAAGATCGCCGAACATCCTTCTGAACATGGTAATTCAACAATAAAGTCCATTGCTATCATCCTCCAGGGCCTATCTGGTATGGGCAACGGCCTCAACAGTCCCCAAGCCCGGTTCCTGGAAGTTTTATTTTGAATGCAAACAGAACAAGAGCTGACGTACTTCCTGCAAAATTCTTTCATGTTAGGCCACCAGAACGTGCGTTGCACGAGTTCAAGGCTCTTACGAACCCCAAAATGTCCTGCAAGTGGGTGATGATGCAATAAAGTCAGCACTTTGACTCGGACGTCTTCTGGCACGAATATTTGACTTCCTTTCCATAATAACCCATCTCGAGATGCTAAAGCGAGTCCCTGAAGACTTGAAGGTTCTGGTGATGCTTCTCTGATCAAGGACAGGATGTCCGTCTGAAGGAGTAAGAAACTATTTGCTGGCAGGATGGTGTTGGGTACAGAAGGTTCTTTGGGATGATCAAACATGCGCGATAGCGCGTCTAGTTTTACGTTCTTGGTTCCTGGCCGGTAAGTAATATGAAAACAGAAACGTGTAAAAAATAGGGCCCACCGGGCTTGTAGAGGTTTCAGTCTCTTAGCTGATCTTAAATATTCGAGGTTCTTGTGATCAGTATATATTAAAACCGGATGGACTGCACCCTCTAACAGATACCTCCACTCTTCTAGTGCTGCCTTGATGGCCAGTAACTCCCGGTCACCCACATCGTAATTTCGCTCAGCCGGCGAGAGTTTCCTGGAGAAAAATCCCACGGGATGCATCAGATCCTTGTCACCCTGTCGTTGAGAGATGACTGCACCCACGGCCACTTCAGAAGCATCCACCTCCAGAATAAAAGGTAGGGATGGGTCAGGATGGCTGAGGATTGGGGCTGAAGTGAAACGCCTTTTCAATTCTTCAAAGGCCTCCTGAGCCTCTGAGCTCCAGTGAAAGCGACAGTTCTGCTCGGTTAGCAGAGTGATGGGTGAAATGATGGCAGAGAATCCTTTAATAAATTTTCTATAGAAATTTGCGAATCCGATGAAGCGCTGCACGCCCTTCTTGTCCAGAGGAGCTGGCCAATCTAGCACAGCGGACACTTTTTGAGGATCCATTTTAACGCCGGTAGGGGAGATCACTAGCCCCAAAAACTGAATGTCCTTTTGTTCGAATTCGCACTTCTCTGCTTTGGCATACAGTCCGTGTAAACGAAGACGGCCCAAGACTTTGCGAACATGTTCCCGATGTTGGTTAAGTGAATTAGAGAAAATTAAGATATCATCCAAGTAAACGATCACAAAGATGTCCAGGAAATCTCTGACTACATCATTGACCAGATGCTGAAATGTGGCAGGGGCATTGCATAGGCCGAAAGGCATGACCAAGTACTCATAGTGCCCGAAACGGGTCCGGAAAGCCGTCTTCTATTCATCCCTGGCCCGAATGCGGACCAGGTTGTAGGCCCCTCTTAGATCCAACTTAGTGAAGATAATGGCAGACCTCAACTTCTGAAATAATTCAGGTATCAGGGGCAACGGGTAGCGGTTTTTAACTATGACCTTGTTTAAGTCCCGATAGTCCACACATGGACGAAGAGTCTGATCTTTTTTGGAAACAAAAAATATTCCAGCCCCAGCTGGGGAGGTAGAAGGTCGAATAAAGCCCTTTTCGAGGTTTTCATTAACGTATAGTTTAAGTGCCTCTTGTTCCTTCTCAGATAGTGGAAAGATGCGCCCGAAGGGAATCTTGGCCCCAGGGAGCAGCTCAATTGGGCAATCATAGGGGCGATGGGGTGGCAGGGAATTCACGATAAGCTTCTGGTATGGTTCGGAGCTGATCTGGATCCACATCCATGCAAAGTAAGGTGGCAGCCGGTTTGGAGGGTTCAGGTAAACAATGTCTCTGACAATAGGGTGATAGAAACTTGACTTCACCAGTAGTCCAATTAACGTGGGGGTTATGGGCCTGAAGCCAGGGCATGCCCAAAATGATCGGGAACAGTGGAGAGGAGATGACGTCCAGAATCAGGATCTCTTTATGCTGAGATGAACAGGTGGCAGACAGCGGAAGGGTTTCTTGAGAGACTTGTCCTGATTTTATGTGGGACCCATCGGCCAGGAAAACTGAAAGTCTGTGTGTCTTGTCTTTCAGGGGAAGACTTTGTTGAGCAGCAAAGGCAGAGTCAATAAAGCAGCTGCAAGCCCCAGAATCAATGATGGCGTTGACCCAGATTGTTCTTCCCTGGAGCTGTAACGAGAGAGGGAGAGCAAGTTGAGTGGCATTGGCGGTTAGTGCGGAAAGACTGGCCGGAGTAGAGGAAACACACTTACGGGTCTTGGCCGGACAGTTGTTCACATAGTGGCCTGCCCCACCACAGTAGAGGCAGAGGTTTAGCTGGCGTCTGCGTGCCCCCTCTTCTGGGGATAGAGTAGAACGCAGTAGTCCCAGCTGCATCGGTTCAGGAACATCAGGTGCTGGAGTGGCCGGGTTGGAGCAGGTAGAAGGTAGGTATCGGGAGGTGGGCATCGGAACTTTTGCAGTCATCCACATGGGGTGTGTTTGCTCGGAGGAACGTTCAGACCGACGTTCACGAAGGCGTCGGTCGATCTGAATTGTTAAAGCAATAAGTTCTTCAAGGGTATCAGGCATTCCTACCCGGGCAAGCTCATCCTTGAGACTCTCTGATAACCCCATGCAAAATTGATGGCGTAACGCTGCATTGTTCCATTGTGTGTCCACACTCCAGCGTCGAAAGTCCGTGACATAGTCCTCGGCCGGTCTGTGGCCTTGCTGGAGCACGAACAAAGCTGACTCAGCGGTGGCAGTCCGCTGGGGATCCTCGTACAACTGAGCCATGGCTTCAAAGAAAGAGGGCAAGGACTGGATCTGCACCGAGTTAGTTTCAAGCAGGCGGTGAGCCCAGGTTTGCGGCTCTCCTTGCAGGAGGGATATCATAAATCCCACTTTAGTAGCCTCCAAAGAAAAAGTCTGTGGCTGTAAGGCGAAGTATAACTGACAGGCGCTGCGGAAGGCCAGAAACTTTGTGCGGTCCTCAGAGAACCTCTCAGGAATGGGGACCCTCGGTTCGGGTGGAAGCATAACCACAGAGGGAGGTACAGCAGCTTGTACTGGAGCCGCTGCTAAAGCAGGAGGTGCACCTCCTGGGCCACTGAGGTTCAGGACTTGACCCTCCAGTCTGGTGTAACTGTCTTGCAAAGTCTTTACGGCTTGTGTGAGTGCCGCTAAGTGCGTACAGATCTCCTTGATAGGAGAGGTCTCTCCTGCGGGCTCAGTCATGGCTGTTCGTACTGTTAGGTACCTGGTAGTTGAGTCCGACTGGTAGAAGGAGACCTCTCTTAAGCGCTGGTTCAGGAGCCACTGGAGTGGGAACAGTGGTCTCCTGAGCACAGTGGGTAGGAGTGCCTGATGCGGTTTCTTGCGACGGCCAACACAGGAGCTGAGGAGACTTCCTCCGGGGTGGCTGTATTGTGGATGCAGGCAAGCTGAAGCGGATCCGTTAGCAGGCAGGTGAAGGATATTGCAGCAGCAGAACCTGGAGCTGGAAGAGCAGGTGGTGAGCAGCGGCACAGGACACAAGCAAAGCTGAGTCAAACAGTCCGTATTGGCAGGAGATCAGGCAGGTATATGGCAGAAGGGATGATCACAGAATAGTCAGGCAGGCAGGTGTTCGGCAACAGGTAACAAGATATCAGCAAGGTCAGGCAGGCCGGGTCGGATAGTAGACAGTAGAATGGTCAGACGGAGCCGGGTCAATAGTAATAGTAACAACAGGCAGGATACAGGAACTCAGGTGCAGAGCTGCAGACCTGATGGGAGTAACTGACACCTTTTTAAAGGGACTTTGGCGCCAAACAGCGCTAGCGCGAACGGGCGCGCGCACGGGCGCATGCGCGCACGCGCGAACGGGCGCGTGCGGGAGCGCGCCAGCACCCCCCCAGTGGGGAATTCAGCTGAACTGCTCTGGAAAAGCCTCTCGTGCACCTACGTGCATGCACGTTAGCCCGACGACCACCGACATGTCCCTGACACACTTCTTTGTACCAGCGTCTGGCCTTACGGGCAATTAGATATGGCGCCAACAACTGGTCGTTGAGGTCCGCCCCTCCCATATTAAGCTTATATTCGTGGACACAGAGGGGTTTCTCCACAACACCAGTCGCCGTAGGAATTTGGACCGTCGTGTCTGCGTGAAGGGAGGACAGAATGAAAACATTCCGATTATCCCTCCACTTCACAGTGAGCAAAATATTACACTTCAAGCAGGCGTTCTCCCTCAGCCTAAGACGGGAATCTACAAGCCCCTGGGTTAAGCCCCGGTGATTAGATCGCATGATGCCACATTCAATGATCAAACAAGTGACTAAAAAGTGGCACTCTTGTGTAATAATTGTCCACATATAAGTGGTACCCCTTTCCGAATAAGGGTGACACCAAGTCCCACACAATGTTACCAGTGCTCCCTATGTAATCTGGGCAGTTCTCCGGCTCTACGTGACTATCTCTTCCCTCATAAACCATAAAACTATATGTATAGTCGGTGGCCCTGTCACAGAGCTTATACATCTTGACCCCATATCTGGCACGCTTGCTGGGAAGATACTGTTTGAAAGACATGCGAACAGAAAACGTAATCGGGGACTCATCAATACAGACAACTTGATGGAGAGTAAACAAGGCTGCAAACCATTGGTTGAAGTGGTTTACGAGGGGCCGAATTTTGTAGAGCCGATCATATCCAGGGTCACCCCGAGGACGACAGAGTTCATTGTCGTTGAAGTGTATGAACCGCAAGATCTGCTCGTATCGTGCCCTGGCCATGAAGGCAGAGAACACGGCCATATGGTGATTTGGGTCAGAGGACCAATATGACCGCAACTCACTCTTTTAGTAATGCCCATGAGGAGGGATAGGCCCAGAAAGGTTTTATATTCAGAAACCGTAATTGGTTTTCAATCTCTGGCAAGGGTCAAATGGGGATTAGCGGCGGTGAATTGACCAGCATGCAATTTGCTTTGGTCCACAATAGATCTATAGAGATCTTCGGTGAAAAACAATGAATAAAAATCAAGTGACGTAAAATCAACTGTTTCCACCTGAATCGGATCGGACCTGACTCTGCGAATGCTGCAGTTATGTGTGTTGTGTTTTGTAATTGACAGTGATCGATTGATATTGCACTTGGGTGGGCTTGGCTGGGAGGAGGGGCTAAACGCAGGTGCTAGCAGGTATCTGGACTGATCCTGCTAACACTGCGTTTTTGGGAACCCTAAACTGCTGGGGACGCTAGTATAGATCTGATCAGATCAGATATTGATCCGTTCAGACACTGTACCACTAAGGGAGGTGTATAGTGTGTTTGGGTGTTAGCACTACTGGCAGTAATCTGACGCTGCCTGGGGCGACGCAGACCCTGACTGACGCTAAAACCTAACTTTTATCACCCGCTCGGCAATCAGGGGGTTAAACCTTTATTGGGTAATATAAAGCGGGTACCCTGATGCTATAAAAAACAAACTAACTAACCAGCGTCATCCGTAACACTAATACAGTGATCACTGGTGACAGGGGGTGAAAGGGTTACCTAGGGGTTAATCAGGAGGTTAAAACCTTTATTAGGTAATATATGGGGTACCTGAGGCTATAAAAACCTGACGGGGAAACTAACTGGCTAACTAGCGTCACCAGTGACACAAATACGGCGATCAATTAGTGACACTGGTGACAGGGGGTGAAAGAGTTAACCAGGGGGTTAAAACCTTTATTAGGTAGTATATACGGGGTTACCTGAAGCTATAAAAACCTGATGGTGAAACTAATCAACTAACTGGCTAACTAGCGTCACCAGTGACACAAATACGGTGATTGATTAGTGACACAGATGACAAGGGGTGAAAGGGTCAACTGGGGGGCAATCAAGGGGTTAAACCTTTATTAGGGGGTTTAGGGTGTAACATAGACCTAATGGGGGCTACTAACTGCCCTAACACTTATTTCAGTCACAAATTACACCAATGCAGTGATCAGTGAAAAATCTGATAACTGCAATTGGTGACACAGTGACAGGGAATGAAAGGGTTAACTGGGGGGGCGATCGGGGGTGATGGGAGGGCAAGTGTACCTATGTGTACTGGTGTTAGTGTACTGTTGGTGCAACTCATGGTTAGATGTTCTCTCTCTCACTGGAATCGAAAAGACTCCACGAGGAGAGATGACATCACTTCCTCCTGTCTGTGTTTACACCTACACAGGCAAGGGAAGGTTTTCATTCATTAGGAGCGATCACCAGGTCCAGACCATAAATCATTGGTCTGGCCCTGGGGACTGATCGCTCCCCTAACGAACCCGACCACCGCGGGCACAGAGGGGGGGGACGCGATCGCAGGTATGCCCATTTGCCCACCCTTGCCATTCTGCCGACGTACATAGGCGTGCGGCGGTTGGGAACCGGTTAACAACCAAAGACTCATTCAGCTGTCAGTGAGGTTTCCCTGTTGAAAGCTTTAGTGTAAACAAAGTCCTGGCATTTGGAGCTGTTAAAAAAAAAAAAAGCAGCTGGGCAATGGTTATTAACAACATTGCTCAGCCGCTGAAACAGAAATTAGTAAATAGAGTCCACCTGGTGTCAGCAGGGCAGAGGACGGTGTCAGTAGTTTTTTTTTATTATTTATTTATTTTTTACAATAATATTTATTTATTTTTTGTTTATGTACACATGTGAAAAGAATTAGTAAAAAACTCCAAAACAATTAGTGAAAAAAGTCACTGATTGATTCCAGGGCAAATGAAGACCCAAAGAAAAGTCCATGTATTGAAGATGCTAGTTCAATGTGATCCTCCATAGTGGTATACAAACGTAACACCCAGGAAAAGTGAAAGAAGTAGTAATGCCTCCACCTCTATAAAAACTGCCTCTTACCAGCTGTAAATGATCTCCTGTTACGGAAGATCAAAATGCGCCTGTGGCTTATTACCCCCCTCGGGTCTCTGTATGGTGCACCACTGCTCCCAGCGTTTTCACAAACTGGATGGCCTCATACACACATAAGTTCAGAAGGTCCCCATTGCAAGATAAAGGCTTGCATAGTGTAAAACCTTTCATTGATCGACTTAAAAGAATTAATGCACTTACAATTTTGATGAAAAAAAACGGCATGTAAAAATCGAGCCGGCCAGCTCTCCTTAGCAGCTGTTGCTTTCAGGACCTGCGTACATGTGGTGACGCCAGCACGTCGCTCCTCCCTAAGTACATTTCGTCACACCTGACGTCGTCCTGGGGCACCTGGGTAGGTGTTCGATAGGCACTGGTGGATCCCAGCGTTCCCGATTTGCATCGCTTACTGGTGACTGACTCGTGTTTAGGTTATCCACTCGACCTTCCGGTCCTGGTCTAGATGTCTGTGGCCGATGAGTTACTGAGTGAGTGGCCACACTCACTGATTGCTTCAGTTTCAGCTGAGCTGGGTACGTTGCCTTTATGGGTTTGAGACACCCCATCCTAGTCTGACCTGGTAAAATATTATACCGTTTAGTTGTGTTCCAAACTGGGATGGATGTCCCTTTTGGAGTGATACTAATGTCCCACCGATATGCAGTTCATCAGGCAAATGATGGGTCTCATCAGGTGTAAACAAAACTGCCTGATTTTGCAATGCTGGTTTGGTGTGAGCCCTACACCTGAGATACCTCACAGTGTTTGCCGGAATTCTTTGGCTCTTAGTACAAGTCTTTAGTGTAGTACCACCAGTTTCCCTGTGGTTGGCTTGTAGTAGATTTAGAAGGATCTCTGTTTTGGTGGTCGACAGTTCCAATGCTGTCCCTAGTACGTCCACAAAATTTGTAATGTCTTCCTTTCCCTTGGCAGCTGTCTCCCTGAAGAGTAGGGATGAGCCGAACACCCCCTGTTCGGTTCGCACCAGAACATGCGAACGGGAAAAAAGTTTGTTCGAACGCGGGAACACCGTTAAAGTCTATGGGACATGAACATGAATAATCAAAAGTGCTAATTTTAAAGGCTTATATGCAAGTTATTGTCATAAAAAGTGTTTGGGGACCTGGGTCCTGCCCCAGGGGACATGGATCAATGCAAAAAAAGTTTTAAAAACGGCCGTTTTTTCAGGAGCAGTGATTTTAATAATGCTTAAAGTCAAACAATAAAAGTGTAATATCCCTTTAAATTTCGTAGCTGGGGGGTGTCTAAAGTATGCCTGTAAAGGGGCGCATGTTTCCTGTGTTTAGAACAGTCTGACAGCAAAATGACATTTCGAAGGAAAAAACCCATTTAAAACTACTCGCGGCTATTGCATTGCCGGTCCGACAATACACATAGAAGTTCATTGATAAAAACGGCATGGGAATTCCCCACAGGGGAACCCCGAACCAAAATTAAAAAAAAAAAAGACGTGGGAGTCCCCCTAAATTCCATACCAGGCCCTTCAGGTCTGGTATGGGTATTAAGGGGAACCCCGGCCAAAATTTAAAAAAAAAATGACGTGGGGGTCCCCCTAAATTCCATACCAGACCCTTCAGGTCTGGTATGGATTTTAAGGGGAACCCCGCGCCAACAAAAAACGGCGTGGGGTCCCCCCAAAAATCCATACCAGACCCTTATCCGAGCACGTAACCTGGCAGGCCGCAGGAAAAGAGGGGGGGACGAGAGTGTGCCCCCCCCCTCCTGAACCGTACCAGGCCACATGCCCTCAACATTGGGAGGGTGCTTTGGGGTAGCCCCCCAAAACACCTTGTCCCCATGTTGATGAGGACAAGGGCCTCATCCCCACAACCCTGGCCGGTCGTTGTGGGGGTCTGCGGGCGGGGGGCTTATCGGAATCTGGAAGCCCCCTTTAACAAGGGGACCCCCAGATCCCGACCCCCCCCGTGTGAAATGGTAATATGGTACTTACCCCTACCATTTCACTAAAAAACTGTCAAAAATGTTAAAAATGACAAGAGACAGTTTTTGACAATTCCTTTATTTAAATGCTTCTTCTTTCTTCTATCTTCCTTCATCTTCTTCTTCTTCTGGTTCTTCTTGTTCTTCCTCCGGCGTTCTCATCCAGCATCTCCTCCGTGGTGTCTTCTATCTTCTTCTCCTCGGCCGCTCCGCACCCATGGCTTGGGGGGAGGCTCCCGCTCGTCTCTTCATCTTTTCTTCATCTTCTTCTTTTCTTCTCTTCTTCTCTTCTTCTCTTCTTCTCTTCATCTCTTCATCTCTTCTTCATTTTCTTCTCCGGGCCGCTCCGCATCCATGCGTCAGAGGGGGGCGGGGTCACCGGGTGGCCCTGCCCCCCGTTTTTTAAGAACCGTCAGACGAGGAGACGCCGTCACACAGCGGGAGCCTCCCTCCATGCCAGCATGGATGCGGAGCGGCCCGGAGAAGAAAATGAAGAAGAGAAGAAGAGAAGAAGAGAAGAAGAGAAGAAGATGAAGAAGATGAAGAGACGAGCGGGAGCCTCCCCCCAAGCCATGGGTGCGGAGCGGCCCGAGGAGAAGAAGATAGAAGACACCACGGAGGAGATGCTGGACGAGAACGCCGGAGGAAGAACAAGAAGAACCAGAAGAAGAAGATGAAGGAAGATAGAAGAAAGAAGAAGCATTCAAATAAAGGAATTGTCAAAAACTGTCTCTTGTCATTTTTAACATTTTTGACAGTTTTTTAGTGAAATGGTAGGGGTAAGTACCCCCTTACCATTTCACACAGGGGGGGCTGGGATCTGGGGGTCCCCTTGTTAAAGGGGGCTTCCAGATTCCGATAAGCCCCCCGCCCGCAGACCCCCACAACCACCGGCCAGGGTTGTGGGGATGAGGCCCTTGTCCTCATCAACATGGGGACAAGGTGTTTTGGGGGGCTACCCCAAAGCACCCTCCCAATGTTGAGGGCATGTGGCCTGGTACGGTTCAGGGGGGGCCGCACTCTCACCCCCCTCTTTTCCTGAGGCCTGTCAGGTTGCGTGCTCGGATAAGGGTCTGGTATGGATTCTTGGTGGGACCCCACGCCGTTTTTTTTTTTTGGCGCGGGGTTCCCCTTAGAATCCATACCAGACCTGAAGGGCCTGGTATGGAATTTAGGGGGACCTCCACGTCATTTTTTTTTTAAATTTTGGTTCGGGGTTCCCCTGTGGGGAATTCCCATGCCGTTTTTATCAATGAACTTCTATGTGTATTGTCGGACTGGCAATGCAATAGCCGCGAGTAGTTTTAAATGAGTTTTTTCCTTCGAAATGTCATTTTGCTGTCAGACTGTTCTAAACACAGGAAACATGCGCCCCTTTACAGGCATACTATAGACACCCCCCAGCTACGAAATTTAAAGGGATATTACACTTTTATTGTTTGACTTTAAGCATTATTAAAATCACTGCTCCTGAAAAAACGGCCGTTTTTTAAACTTTTTTTGCATTGATCCATGTCCCCTGGGGCAGGACCCAGGTCTCCAAACACTTTTTATGACAATAACTTGCATATAAGCCTTTAAA
Organism: Lithobates septentrionalis; assembly: GCA_037952835.1. NCBI lineage: Eukaryota > Metazoa > Chordata > Amphibia > Anura > Ranidae > Lithobates > Lithobates septentrionalis. The sequence continues at coordinate 1,990,727 of JBBDGP010000419.1, forward strand.
ATTAGCACTTTTGATTTCTCCCATAGACTTTTAAAGGGTGTTCCGCGGCATTCGAATTTGCCGCGAACACCCCAAATTGTTCGCTGTTCGGCGAACTTGCGACCAGCCAATGTTCGAGTCGAACATGAGTTCGACTCGAACTCGAAGCTCATCCCTACTGAAGAGTTCTTCAATGACATTATAACCGATGATGGGTATTTCAGCTACTTTCTCATCCTCCAATACCACAAGGGGCACTATTAGCTGCCGGGTGGTGTTACTTCTGTTAGCTGGAAAACTACCTCAATCCACATGGAGAAGGAAATCTCAGTCTCATTAACTGCTTTTCCTAGGAGGACTCCTGGTCCTAGCAATTCTTCAAAAGGTCGGAGTACTAAATGTGGCAGAACCCACTGTCTCCAGCTCTCATTGATGATCCTAACCTGAGAGCTGGTATGCCATACGGCCTGGACAGGAGTATTGTCTATTTCACCGTTCACAAGGCACCTTTTTCCAACGAGACTCAGTAACTTGCTGTTTTGTGTCATGGTAACCCCGTCCACGTGAGTTGGCACACTGTAACACATTGGACTGACACTCTTCCCCTTTTCGTCGAAGTGCTGGGCTGAGCTTTCTTTTGCTTCTGTTCCCTTTCAAACTCCATATTAGTGGCTTCATTCGTTTCCTCTATGAGCACCTCATCTGGAATGGAAGGATCGTCTAAATACTGCTATAATTGGAACCTTATGTGGTCACTTCTCAATCCAGTACCCACTGACATTAGGAATTTCTTTTGTATCAGCTCAGTCCCGAAGTGTTCATCCAAGCCTTCTCCTTGTGAGACAAACAACAGGCGGTCCTTCAACTCAATAGCTCTGAACAGGAAATTATGAGGAGTTTCCTTACTATTCTGTGAGATGTTTATCAGTTGTTGGTACAGTTCAGAAGCATTTTCCTCCTTGTAATGGCTTTTTAGAATTCTCCTAATGCCGCGTACACACGAGCGGACATTACGGCGGACTTTGCCCGGCGGACTGGATTTCGTCGGACAATTCGATGTGTGTGGGCTCCAGCGGACTTTGTTTTCTCAAAAGTTGGACGGAATTAGATTTAAAACTTGTTTTAAATTTATCCGTTGAAATCGAGTCCGGTCGAAAAGTCCGCCGTCTGTATGCTAGTTCGACGGACAAAAAGCCACGCTAGGGCAGCTATTGGCTACTGGCTATGAACTTCCTTGTTTTAGTCCGGTCGTACGTCATCACGTACCAATTCGACGGACTTTGGTGGATTGTGTGTAGGCAAGTCCGTTCATTCACAAAGTCCGTCGGAAAGTACGTCGAAAAGTCCGCCGGGCAAAGTCCGCCGTAATGTCCGCTCGTGTGTACGCGGCATAAGTTGCACTAGGGTCAGTCCATTCTTCATTTCCAGCATACCTCTGAGACTTAGGCTGGAACTAACGGCTTTTACCACAGCTTCCACAATCTCTGACTCAGGATACCCTTTTTGTAGTTCCATGTCGATCTGGTGCATAAGGTTTGTATAGGACAGCTTGTCTTTCTGTTCCTTTTCACCTACTGTATCTGACCAACAATCTTAAAGTCCTTACTGATTGGAACCTCTGGCAAAGTTACCATGGTGAAGTCTCTGAGTAACGGGAATAGGTTCTTGTTTTGGATGACTGTCACTCAAGTCCTTGCTTTTAGTACTTAGCTCTTTTATCTGTTCATCAATCATTCTGGAGGTTTCCTGGAACTTCTCCTGCATAGTGTGTTGTTGTTTCAAGTTGCTAATTGCTGTTTTGGTTGGGGGTCTTTCTCACTGATGTTTGGTGCTTCAGCATTGTCCCTCTTTTTCTCTAGCTCACCGATGAATCTCTTAGTTGCTTGGAGAAATTGTGTCACCGCCTCTTCACTTTCAGTCTCGACCAGTTCATCTATCACTTCATTGACTGTCCGCATGTAGTGGCGCCGAGTTTTTCCTTTTGCCATACTTGCTTCGGAGGCCTTAATAAACTGGTAAGTCTCAATGAGATCACCGACTGTCAGGTGAATCAGGTGCCAACTGATTTCATCTTGCAACTTTTCTATATCAATCTGTGTATGACTCCCGTGCAGCAACGGTTAATACCTTAATCTTTTCTTTGCCATGGATAGCGTAACCGCTGTTTTCCACTTTCGTCTCCTTTTTGTGTTTTCCTCACCCGGCCCCATGTTGGGCGCCAATTTTATTGCACATATGCTGAAAGTATGTTCAGTAATTCCAATGTGCGAAGGGAGCTGGCCGGGTGAAACCAGAAGTGTTTTTATTGAAAAGTTTTTGCAATGACATAAACACATGACTTTCAGACTGATAGACCGGGTAGCAACTGCTATTCTGTTCATACTTAATAATACACATCTATATCTGTAATAATAACATTCTCATATACAGGAATAACAACCTCATAGAAAATAATAAACAATTGCACATGTGCTGATATGTTTTTAATCACACACAGCAACCTTTAGTTATCACAGGGATGTAAATTAAATCAATTTCACCCTTGTTTATAGCCTGTTTATAGCCTTAAATATGCTCGCTCTTACCTGCAAAGACTGGGTAGCAACTGCTATTCCGTTCCCACCAGAAACAAAGATCAGCTTTTTTGGTCCCCCCTGCTATTTTAGTAGTGGTTCCATTAAAATGTGCTTTCTGTCATTCAGGCTTTTAACTCTATGCTGCCATCTACTGGTGATTTAATAGAAATGCCATGAGTTTTACTTTCTCTATTAACAGAACAATAATCCTTTTCCCTTGCATTTACAAACTTTTTTTATTGGGGTTAAATTGTGGTACAATAGGAGATTTCAATTACAGTAAAATTAACATATAAAGGTCATTCGGTTATATAATTATTGAAAAATAGACACGTAGAAAATATATTGATACAATCTATCAAGGGTTCTGTATAAATAAATGCCTGTACAATAGTGTAAAGAATATATATATGAAAAAATAAATAAAAAAATATAGAAATATAAATTTGAACAAACATCTCTATTCAATTGTTTGCATTTCTGAACAATACATCTCCATGTGAGAACCAAGAGTCCCATTTTATATTATTAAATTGTATAGAGTTGTATAATGAGTGAACGATTTTTTCCATCTGGTTAATGGAATTAATTCTTGTTTTTAATTGATTTATCGGAATTGTGGGAGATTTCCAGTGAGCCAATGAATTGCTACACATATGGTGTGTACCAGTCTCATATGAGGTATAGACAGTCCATTCCGTATTTGTGAGACTTTAGCACATTCCCAGAATATGTGGGAGAATGAACCAAGTAAGTTACAACCTCTAAAGCATGTTTGGGGTACCCTAGGTAAAATTCTGAGTAGTTTAGTAGGTGTATAGTACCACCTAGTAAATAGTGTGGTGGCCGTCTCCCTAATTGTAATGGATTTGGTGCATTTGCAAAGATTTGTAATACAGGAATCCCATTCTTCTGTAGAGATGGATATATTACATTCAGACTCCCATTTCTGCATGTATGGTAAATTCTGAGAGTTTATGTTTACCATGTGATGATATATTTTTGAGATTAGACCTTGTCCTCTAGGGGATTTCTGACAGATTTTTTCGTAAAATGAAGGAGGGTTTGTATTTGAGGTATGGAAGTGTGAATTAAAAAACTGCCTAATCTGTAGAAATTTACAGTGTTCATTCTTGGGGATTTGGTACTTCCTTTGTATAGAGGAGAAAGAAGTGAAGTTAGAATTTTCTATAAACTTGCTAAGATCAGTTAAATTATTAATAATCCACCATGAGAAATCTGTGGATCTGTGCTCCTCTAATGAGAATTTGGGATCACCTATAAAGGAGGCTTGTGTGGGAGGTGGGTGAGGACATGTTAAATTTTTGTTGTAAAGTTTCTACATTTGGTATGATTGTTGTACCATCTGGTTTCTTGTTGCTACGGTATGTGGTAGAATATTTTTACTCCACAGAAAACCTGATAATGATAAGGGGAGGACTGAATCACTCTCAAACCTGACCCATGGAATTTTGGGTTTTGCTACATGTCATTGGGCCAATTGTGCCTAACTGGCTGCCAGATAACGCAACCATAGATCTGGCAATCCCAAACCCCCTCTGTTTTGTTGTTTATATAGTACCAATTTGGAGAAACGGGGGTGAGAGTCTGCCCATGCAAATTTGTTAATTATCAATTGAAATTTTGTTATTATTGATTTATTAATTATAATAAGGAGTGCTCTGTATAGATGCAATAATTTGGGTAGTATAGACATTTTTTTGGCGGTAATCCTAAGCAAAAAAAAGGAGATGTGATAGGACTTCCATAGTTTGATCAAACCTGTTAGTATTTTTATTAACGGGAGGTAATTCTTGACAAATACAGTCAGGTCCATAAATATTGGGACATCAACACAGTTCTAATCTTTTTGGCTCTATACACCACCACAATGGATTTGAAATGAAACAAGCAAGATGTGCTTTAACTGCAGACTTTCAGCTTTAATTTGAGGGTATTTACATCCAAATCAGGTGAAAGGTGTATTAATTACAACAGTTTGTATATGTGCCTCCCACTTTTCAAGGGACCTAAAGTAATGGGACAATTGGCTGCTCAGCTGTTCCATGGCCAGGTGTGTGTTATTCCCTCATGATCCCATTTATAAGGAGCAGATTAAAGATCCAGAGTTCATTTCAAGTGTGCTATTTGCATTTGGAATCTGTTGCTGTCAACTCTCAATATGAGATCCAAAGAGCTGTCACTATCAGTGAAGCAAGCCATCATTAGGCTGAAAAAACAAAACAAACCCATCAGAGAGATAGCAAAAACATTAGGTGTGGCCAAATCAACTGTTTGGAACATCCTTAAAAAGATAGAATGCACCGGTGAGCTCAGCAACACCAAAAGACCCGGAAGATCACGGAAAACAACTGTGGTGGATTACCAAAGAATTCTTTCCCTGGTGAAGAAAACACCCTTTACAACAGTTGGCCAGATCAAGAACAATCTCCAGGAGGTAGGTGTATGTGTGTCAAAGTCAAAAATCAAGAGAAGACTTCACCAGAGTGAATACAGAGGGTTCACCACAAGATGTAAACCATTGGTGAGCCTCAAAAACAGGAAGGCCAGATTAGAGTTTGCCAAACAACAACTAAAAAAGCCTTCACAGTTCTGGAACAACATCCTATGAACAGATGAGACGAAGATCAACTTGTACCAGAGTGATGAGAAGAGAAGGGTATGGAGAAGGAAAGGAACTGCTTCTATTCAGCAAAATGCTTCAGAACTCATTGGACGGCGCTTCACAGTGCAGATGGACAATGACCTGAAGCATACTGTGAAAGCAACCAAAGAGTTTTTTAAGGGAAAGAAGTGGAATGTTATGCAATGGCCAAGTCAATCACGTGACCTGAATCCAATTGAGCATACATTTCACTTGCTGAAAACAAAACTGAAGGGAAAATGCCCCAAGAACAAGCAGGAACTGAAGGCAGTTGCAGTAGAGGCCTGGCAGAGCATCACCAGGGATGAAACCCAGCGTCTGGTGATGTCTATGCGTTCCAGACTTCAGGCTGTAATTGACTGCAAAGGATTTGCAACCAAGTATTAAAAAAATGAAAGTTTGATGGATGATTGTTAATCTGTCCCATTACTTTTGGCCCCTTAAAAAGTGGGAGACACATATACAAACTGTTGTAATTCCTACACCGTTCACCTGATTTGGATGTAAATACCCTCAAATTAAAGCCGAAAGTCTGCAGTTAAAGCACATCTTGTTAGTTTCATTTCAAATCTATTGTGGTGTATAGGGCCAAAAAAAATTAGAATTGTCGATGTCCCAATATTTATGGACCTGTCTGTAAGTTCTTAATGTCTGGAGTTAGGTGGATACCCAGACATGAGAGAGATTCAGTTAACCATATGCAAGGGAAAGAGTTACGAAGTAAATTAAATTGTTCAGATGATATATTAATTGCCATTCCTGTGGATTTAGAAATATTTACTGTTAATCCTGAAATTTGAGCGAAAGACTGTAAGGTTTGTAGCAGGTTAGGTAATGTTATATTAGGTTGTGTGAGAAACAGTATCAGGTCATCTGCGTACATGCCTAATTTGCAAGTACCATTACCTGCAGCATGATATCGGGGTCCATTAGAATAGCTGTGGCAGGGGCTCTATGGCTAGTGCAAATAAGAGAGGGGAGAGGGGACAGCCCTGTCTTGTTCCTCTACCCAATTTAAAATTTTTGGAGTTGCAACCTGGTATTCTTATTCTTGTGAAAGAGTTATTGTATAAAGCATGAAAGGCTTGTAGGAATTTACCTTGAAAGCCATATCTGCGTAGTATAACATCAAGATATTTCCATGATACGCTGTCAAAAGCTTTATTGATGTCCAAACTTAAAAACAGTACAGCTCGCGATTTGAGATTTGCATCCTGAATAACATTAGTCGCTAGATGAATGTAATGTTATCTGTCTGCCCGGGATACATCCTGATTGATATGGGGAAATCAGTGAGGGAATTATTCCAGAAAGTCTATTTGCTAGAAGTCTACTGAGAATTTTGAGATCATTATTTATTACCGAAATCGGTCTGTAATTTTGGTATGGACTTTTCCTGGTTTAGGGATCGATGACATGTTTGCAAGGAACATTTCTTGTGGGAGAGGATCGCCTTTCAAAATACTATTATATAATGAAGTTAATTTTGGGATCAGGATATAAGCAAATTACTTATAGTAAAGGGAGGAAAAGCCATCTGGGCCAGGGGATGTGATTTTATAACTTCTCTAAGTTCCTCATCTGAGCAAGGGGCATTTAATTTGTCAAGTTGTGTTTATTGTTGGAATAGTGATTTTTTTCCAGCCACGCTTGAGCTGAGGAAGGGATAGGAACATTAGGGGCTGATAGAAGATCTTAATACAATTTTTGGAAAAAGGATATTATTTCTTGTGGGTGGGTGACTAATTGATTAGAGTTATTCTTTAGTTTATATACATGTGTTGGGCTAATTGATTGATTAAGTTTCCAAGCAAACATGGTCTAATAAGAGTTGCTAGAAAGGAGAAACTTCGCTTTAGACCAACGAAACAATTTTTCTGCCTTAAAAGGAAGCAGAGAATCTAATTCTGTGTGTTTTTGGGAAATTGTGTCGAAGATTAAGGGGTCATGTGTATTGGCATGGGTTTTATAAATTGTTTGTAAATCTTTGGTTAGAGAGAGGATTTTTCCCCATTTTTCTCTATTTTTATTTGCAGCTATTTTGATAAGACGACCTTATGGGCTAGCCAGAGAGTTGTGGGTGAAATTTTGGGGTAGAGTTTTATGAAAATTATTCTTCTATAGCTGAGGCTAATTCTTGTTGGTGGAGGGGTATCTGTTAATAAGGATTCGTTGAAAATAAGAAATTTGTTGCTCTTAATAATGATAAACTATACAGATAGCTGCTAACACTAAATTGCTGGACACAATAAACGTAATATAGGAAAACGATGTAGCGCTCAAAACACAAAATAAAAAAGACATAAAGTTCATGATTAAAAGTTCATCTGTATGGACAGAAAGACTAGAACCAATCAGAACAATGTCCACCATGAAGGAAATATCTAATGATCAGAATCCACCGTTGGAGAAAGAGGAATAATATAGAGCCTGTCACCTTCACCCAATATAACTGACCCTTACCATCAGTGTATGGGTTATACACATTAAATGCGTTCAAGTGATGACAAAAGCGATCCAACTTTAATAGCAATTCACTGCACATGTATTCCAAAGAGATCCTTCTCCCAATAGACCAAATGACAGACTGAAAGGGCCCTTCCTCTCAACAGGATATTAAACCATAAAATCATACAATACAGCGCTCGCAAATATATATAATATGTGATCTCAAAATCTAGAGAAGAAGAGAGCTTTGTTGCAGCTGCAGAATGAAAGTACTGTACTTTAGTGATATATAACCAGGTGAACTGCGCTAGCAACTATGTATAAATAGAATATGCCAAATCAGAATAGACTAAAAAACACAAATAGTGAATATAAAGGTGTCACAAATAGTGAATATAAAGGTGTCAGAAAACTGGACATGCACCCTGCGCAACACACCCAATTTTTTGTGAGAATGCGCAGGAGTGCACTACCAGAACCACAAGACCTTCAATATAAATGTGATAGATCAATTAGTGTGCATAATGCTAAAGGATGACAGAAAATGACAACGGGAGCGTGCAAAAGTGCACTCCCTGGGTGCAAACCTTCACTGCAATAGAAATCGATTGGTGTGCATATTAGACAGGTGCAACTATAAAATGACAAAAATAGCGGTTGACATAACACTAGTGCAAGGAAGAGAAATAAAACAAATATGCTCTCAAAAATTCACAATCAAAAATGACTATGGAGCGATCCCCTCAGGAGATGCCCCTCAGGTGGGATAGTGGAATCATGAAATGTCAGCAATAACCAAATTGCAAACAGAAAAACGTAACTAATGGTTAAAACCCCTTCATGGGAGAAGCAATAGGCGGACTTCCAGCTTTTTCATCCTTATGATCAAACAGGGCTGATGGTGTAACGATATTAAAATTGCTTGGAAGAAACCACAAAGCTCGCGTTCCACCAAAAGAGAAAAGGAGAAGCATATAGCATAAAACCTTAGGATACCAGGGGTCACCTGCGCATATGTGCGCTACTCACGGGACCGGTAGCAGAGCAGGCATTCAGATATTTGGTCGGTTCGCCGCTCTCCGGCGTGCGTTCCACCAACACCAGGAAGTGATGTCACTGGTAGCAAATCAGGCAGACGTGGACAGGATGTTGTGTCGACGCGTTTCGCCCCTCCCCCAGGGCGTTATCAAAGACTTAACATCCTGCTCACGTAGAAACTCATTTATATTATGCTCAGTGAGTGACAGCCATTTGCGGCCAATGGGTGAAAATCACCCATTCCTTCCTCTATCATCATATCCTGTTTGCAATCGAAACTTTAATCAGTGGTCGGAGCCAAACATCTCCAGTAAACAGATAAATGCTTGTAACATCTCCATAGAAAAATGATTTTATACACTCACTGTCTTCCACAAAAACAAAGTATGTGCTAACATCAGGATATCTAGACAGATGGAAAATCCTATACAGTATATGTTGAATGTCTGATTCTCTAATAATATTCAGCAATAAAAACAATTATTTAATACATTATACATTAAGTAAAAAAATTATAAAAAATATATTGAAGTTGGGATAAAAATATATATGTATAGAAAAACACATATAGATAATAAATATAGATAATATATAGTCACAAATTCCTTAGATATAACTCTATGCTTTGCTGATTGCTGGACCTCACACTCATAAATATGACATGGAAAAAAGCACAACAGATAACCAAAATTCATAATTAATAGTAATTAATAGCAATATGCACGGGCAAAAAAACAAATTAAATGAAAAGAAATGAAACAAATGTAAAAAAATGTATGTAAAAAATGAAAAATGAAAAATACAACTAAAAATAAATAAAAAAATATAAATAAAATGAAATAAAATAAAATGAAAATAGAAATAAAAATAGACTGCTATATAGAATGGGAAATACTTTTCTGAACACTACCAATTAGCTAAAAAACAATTAAGGTCTAGCTCAATATTCAGGCCCAGGGGGTTCAATGTGCGTAATCTATGTATCCACTGGGTTTCATTTTGTGAAATATTTTGCCTAAGGTTGGAACCTCGCCAGTGTTCTTCAACCCTGTCAATCCCACAGAAGGTGAGTATTGATGAGGTGTGGAATGTGCAGGACATCTAAATTTCGCAAACGGAAAACCACCCATTTTAGTTCCCTGGTAGATGGTAGATCTTATGCAATCAAAAAATTCATAACCTGCAGCACAACACATGTTACCTACCTTCTGTCTTGTCCTTGTAATCTTCAATACGTAGGAAGAACCACTAGACAATTATATAAGACTTAATGAACATGTAAATAGGATTAAGAAGGGGTATAAGTTTCATGGTCTTTCCAATCATTTTAGGCTTTTCCACAATCAAGACCCCAGCCTACTCACCTTCTGTGGGATTGACAGGGTTGAAGAACACTGGCGAGGTTCCAACCTTAGGCAAAATATTTCACAAAATGAAACCCAGTGGATACATAGATTACGCACATTGAACCCCCTGGGCCTGAATATTGAGCTAGACCTTAATTGTTTTTTAGCTAATTGGTAGTGTTCAGAAAAGTATTTCCCATTCTATATAGCAGTCTATTTTTATTTCTATTTTCATTTTATTTTATTTCATTTTATTTATATTTTTTTATTTATTTTTAGTTGTATTTTTCATTTTTCATTTTTTACATACATTTTTTTTACATTTGTTTCATTTCTTTTCATTTAATTTGTTTTTTTGCCCGTGCATATTGCTATTAATTACTATTAATTATGAATTTTGGTTATCTGTTGTGCTTTTGTCCATGTCATATTTATGAGTGTGAGGTCCAGTAATCAGCAAAGCATAGAGTTATATCTAAGGAATTTGTGACTATATATTATCTATATTTATTATCTATATGTGTTTTTCTATACATATATATTTTTATCCCAACTTCAATATATTTTTTATAATTTTTTTACTTATTGTATAATGTATTAAATAATTGTTTTTATTGCTGAATATTATTAGAGAATCAGACATTCAACATATACTGTATAGGATTTTCCATCTGTCTAGATATCCTGATGTTAGCACATACTTTGTTTTTGTGGAAGACAGTGAGTGTATAAAATCGTTTTTCTATGGAGATGTTACAAGCATTTATCTGTTTACTGGAGATGTTTGGCTCCAACCACTGATTAAAGTTTCGATTGCAAACAGGATATGATGATAGAGGAAGGAATGGGTGATTTTCACCCATTGGCCGCAAATGGCTGTCACTCACTGAGCATAATATAAATGAGTTTCTACGTGAGCAGGATGTTAAGTCTTTGATAACGCCCTGGGGGAGGGGCGAAACGCGTCGACGCAACATCCTGTCCACGTCTGCCTGATTTGCTACCAGTGACATCACTTCCTGGTGTTGGTGGAACGCACGCCGGAGAGCGGCGAACCGACCAAATATCTGAATGCCTGCTCTGCTACTGGTCCCGTGAGTAGCGCACATATGCGCAGGTGACCCCTGGTATCCTAAGGTTTTATGCTATATGCTTCTCCTTTTCTCTTTTGGTGGAACGCGAGCTTTGTGGTTTCTTCCAAGCAATTTCAATATCGTTACACCATCAGCCCTGTTTGATCATAAGGATGAAAAAGCTGGAAGTCCGCCTATTGCTTCTCCCATGAAGGGGTTTTAACCATTAGTTACGTTTTTCTGTTTGCAATTTGGTTATTGCTGACATTTCATGATTCCACTATCCCACCTGAGGGGCATCTCCTGAGGGGATCGCTCCATAGTCATTTTTGATTGTGAATTTTTGAGAGCATATTTGTTTTATTTCTCTTCCTTGCACTAGTGTTATGTCAACCGCTATTTTTGTCATTTTATAGTTGCACCTGTCTAATATGCACACCAATCGATTTCTATTGCAGTGAAGGTTTGCACCCAGGGAGTGCACTTTTGCACGCTCCCGTTGTCATTTTCTGTCATCCTTTAGCATTATGCACACTAATTGATCTATCACATTTATATTGAAGGTCTTGTGGTTCTGGTAGTGCACTCCTGCGCATTCTCACAAAAAATTGGGTGTGTTGCGCAGGGTGCATGTCCAGTTCTCTGACACCTTTATATTCACTATTTGTGACACCTTTATATTCACTATTTGTGTTTTTTAGTCTATTCTGATTTGGCATATTCTATTTATACATAGTTGCTAGCGCAGTTCACCTAGTTATATAGGATATTAAACCAGGTGTGTTCCAAGGCTCCGGTACTAGCTCGATTGTTATATAAATACATGCAGTAGAAAAAGAACGCTCATTGCACAGGCATCCAATCAAAGGGTATTTATTATACAAAAAGAAAATAAACTCACATTTAAAAGGAGTTCAACAGGCATAAAGAAAGAAGCGACCAGCGCTTCTAACCAACAAGATGGCCTCTGTCCGTCCGTCCACGTCCTACGTCACACGTCCCGTAGCTCCACCCAACATTTCGTCATCAACATGCGTCTTCAGGGGCGTGGTTGTGACATGCGACAATACTTGTTTATATAGGACGGAGAGACCGTAAATAAACACCTACGAAAACCGGAAGCGACCGATCACAGGAAGCTCCAGTATAAAGATAGGGATTTGATATGTTCCATGGATAAATAGTATATTAAAAAACCAGGAACAATTATCATATCAATATAATCTGCTTCCCATTATTATTGGGAAACCAAGTTCCATTAAGGGGAAAGGACAAGTGTGACGTTTGCTTATAGTAAAATTTAAGATCTGTATATATAAATGGACATATAGCAGACTTAGGGAACAGCGACCCCTTGTGGTTAAGTAACAAAATGCATCTGTAAACATCTAAGATAACAAAACATACACAATCTAGCATGCTTAAATCAAATAAAAACAATAAAACACTCTCATACTCCAGAGATGTAAATCATATATAATAATCTGAAAGATGGATACCAAATAGAACAGGTATAATATACTATGGTCAAAGCATGGATGAAAGTCTGCAATATATTCTAACTATTATTAATGAAAGCATTCAAATCCCATTCTATGTTGATTCCATGAGGATGATACGTCTGGACCTGGTAGATCCACTTAGTCTCTAATTGAGAGACCCCTCTGACCATGTTACTTCCCCTCCAATGTCCCGAAAATTTATTGATTCCCAAAAAAGTAGTACCCTCTAGGTCACAATCATGCTTCAATGCATAATGCTTAGATAAACTATGTTTTAGGAAGCCCCTCTTAATGTTTCCCACATGTTCACTAAGCCTACCGTGCAACATGCGTATCGTACGCCCTATGTATTGCAGCCCACAGGGGCACTTAATAACGTATATACCACATTCTTAGTGATGCACGTAATAAACGTTTTGATTTGGAAGCTTTCCTGTGTATAGGTGGCTTGAAAGGATTCTGTTCTCCCACTTCTGATAGCATTTAACTTACAAATTGGACATCTCCTACAAGGGTAAAAACCCCCCATTGTCTGGAAAAAAGGGGGGATGGGGGTGGGATTGGGGAAAGGGGGGTTTGGGGAGGGAAGGTGCCTGGGGGGGGATCCTGTGGTATTTCGCAAAAAAGTGTAATTGTTCAGTTGAAACCCAAGTAAGGAGCTCCCAATTCAGGGAAAAATAGAAGAAGAGACAATTTTAACTTTCATGTCTTACAACGTAAGGAGCCTAAATACCCCCACTAAGAGATATAAGATCTTAGAAGAACTGAGATGACATGGGGCAGGGGTGGTCTTTTTACAAGAGACTCATCTGACATATGAGTCTAATGTGAAATTGCACTTGGTTCATTTTCCAACATGGTATTATGGAGATACCATCACAAAGAGAGCTAGGGGCGTAGCGATAGGGTTTGCGAAAGATATCAGATTTGAATTAGAGGATAGGCTAACAGACCCAGAGGGAAGATTTCTCTTCCTCAGAGGCAAACTAGGTAAAATGGAGTGCACGCTGGCAAACATATACGCCCCGAATAAGAACCCGATTAAATATTTAATGGATATTCTGGGAAAGCTGATGGATTTTAAGAGAGGGTACGTGATCCTAATGGGTGATATGAATTTTTGCGTGGATCCAAGTCTGGATAGTACGTCAGGTGTGCAGGAGACAAATAACGTTCAACTGAAAAGGATAAAACAAAAACTTCATGTATGTCAATTAGTAGACATCTGGAGGATTTTTAACCCTAAAAAATAAGACTTTACTTTATTCTCTCCTGCACACGGGACGTATTCAAGGATAGACAATATCTTTGTCAAACATAGACTTATCGAGTGGGTGAAACACTCTGGTTTAGAAATATCAACATTATCAGATCATTCCCCGGTAAAAATGAATATGGTAATTCCGGGTATTATCAGACAGTCACACGCTTGGCGCCTAATTGAACAGCTTTTTCAGGATGATGAGACCTCAGAAGTCGTAAGAAAGGAACTAGAACAATACTTTGAAAGCAACGACACAGGAGAGGTCACAGGGTCTACCTTGTGGGAGGCACACAAGGCCTACATAAGAGGGATTTTGATAAAAATAGGGTCAAGGAAAAAAAAAGAGAGATCAGAGAAAATTAATAAACTAACGGAATAGATTTATAGATTAGAGCAGGAACATAAGAAATATCAGGGTAATCACATAGAAACACTCCAAAAGTTAGTTAGGAAAAGGGATGAACTGAAGGAGCTCATAGAACAGGAAACAAGAGTTTTTAATAGAATATCCAAAGAAAGATACCAGTGGGGAAATGAGGCCAGCAGAAACCTCGCCCGGATGTTGCAAAAGAAAAAAATCCTTAAATTATATAGATAAAATATTAACAAAGGGGAAATGGCTCACTCTACTAAGAGAATAGCGGAGACGTTTAAAAACTACTACCAGGATTTGTATGCGGTAGCACACGACGGGTCAGACAGAAGATAAAAAGAATAATAAAATAAAAAACTTCCTAGAACAGGCCAGTTTGCCCAAAATCCCAGAGAACATGAGAGAAGTACTTGAGTCCCCAATAACAGAGGAGGGAATAAGTAGGGCTCTCACGGATTCGGCCAAGGGGAAGAGTCCCGGCCCGGACGGGTTTACAACGTATTATTATAAAAAGTACGGGGATATTCTCATTCCTAGGCTATGTCAATATATGAATGGCCTGGTGGCAGATTACGAAATGAGTGAAGAGGCATTGTCTGCAACCATCACAGTCATCTTGAAGGAGGGGAAAGACGGGACGAGGTGCTCCAGCTACAGGCCCATCTCACTGCTGAATGCAGATACAAAACTGTATGCCAGAGTCCTAGCAGGTCGGATTAAAGGAGTGATGACCCTCCTGGTTTACCCGGACTAGGTGGGTTTTACGGCCGGAAGGGAGGGAAGAGACAATGACATAAGAACACTCCTCCTTCTCCACAAGATAAAAGAAAAGGGGCCCCCGGGTCTACTCCTGTCGATAGACGCCGAAAAGGCCTTTGACAGGGTAGACGGGGCTCATGATTCAGACTCTGGAAATAATGGGAATTGGTCCAAGAATGATCCAGTGGATCAAAACCTTATATCATCATCCATCAGCAACCATAAGAATAAATGGCGTATTGTCTACACCCGTCAAGATGAAAAACGGGACAAGGCAGGGATGTCCGCTATGCCCGCTCTTATTCGTGCTCTCCCTGGAACCTCTACTGGCCACGGTGCGAACGAACCCCGATATAAGCGGATTTATAATCGGGGAGGAGGAGCATAAACTTGCAGCATACATGGACGACGTATTGTTTTACGTCACCAATCCGCATATCTCATTGCCTAACTTACTAAATATCTTGAAACATTACGGTGAGATCTCTAACTTCAGATTAAACCTTTTAAAGTCAGAAATTCTCAACATAAATATATGTAAGACAGAAGAACTAACTCTGAAAACGGAATTTAAATTTGCCTGGAGGAGAGAACTGAATCTGGGAATCAAATAACATGAATAGAATTTATAGAATACATTTTATAACACTATTGGAGGAAGTTAGAACCGAGTGCAATAGAATAGCTGGGAGGCCTTTATCTTGGATCGGCCGGATAAATATCATAAAGATGGTTCTTCTGCCAAAGGTCTCTTATAAGTTTCAGATGTTGCCAATAGCTCTGCCTTTATTTTACTTTAGAAAAAACAATAATTATGAATACAATATGGAAACATAGAAAACCGAGAGTCTCTTACGCAGTCTTAAGACAGGCAAAGAAAAGGGGAGGTCTAGCGGTTCCAGACACATACAGCTACTATAAAGCTATTGTCTTGTCAAGAGCGATGGAATGGGCCAAGGAAAAGAACGAAAAAAGATGGGTCAAGATAGAGAAAACACTTAGTGGGGCACAATTAGGAAAAATAATATGGAATCCACCACACTACAGAACGATTGATGCAAATACACCCTCACTCACACAGAATGTTTTAAAATATGGGATAAAATGTACAAACAATTAAACGGGAGTTACAATTCTCCTCTAATCGGTTTAAAAGATAATGAATTTTTTGCACCAGGGGAAAAGACAATAGAAGGAAATTGGATAAAAAAAGAAACGACACAGTTAAGAGACATATTAAAAAAAGGGAAAATTCTCTCACTTTTAGAGTTAAAACACAGCAATAATTTTTTGTTGATAGATGAGTGGCGGTATCTCCAGCTGTATCACTTCACCCAGAGTCTTCCCCACCCTATCAGATCAGGTGATGAGTTGACCCCTCTGGAGAGGATGTGTTGTACGGATAAGATCAAAAAGATGATTTCTAAGCTCTTTTTTCTGGAGGGGGTACTAAAGATGAAGCTATATGGGATTAATTGTTTTTTATACATTTATTATTGCATATGTCAAGCCACGATGATGTGACAAGAATCGGGATAGCAATGGGCTGAAAGGTGATTAAAGCTTCCCTATTAGATTCTGCTGACGTGGAAAAAAAAAAAATATTAATTAGAATATGCAGTGACAAAGGAGAATTTGAAAGAATCATCACTGACCTTTGGTTTGGTGATCAACAATTCATCTCTATTTCTTTCTGATTCAAAGCAAAAAGCTGCATCTAGATCTCTAGCAGCATATCCTTTATCCAGGAATCGCTTTCTTCTTGTTTTTATTTGGTTTAAGCATGCTAGATTTTATATGTTTTGTTATCTTAGATGTTTACAGATGCATTTTGTTACTTAACCACAAGGGGTCGCCGTTCCCTAAGTCCGCTATATGTCCACTTATATATACAGATCTTAAATTGTACTATAGGCAAATGTCACACTTGTCCTTTCCCCTTAATGCAGTGGTTCTCAACTCCTGTTCTCAGGACCCACTAACAGGCCAGGTTTGCAAGATAACTGAAATACATCACAGGTGATATCATTTGCTGCTCAGTGATTGCAGTATTGTAGTCTGCATCTCCCCAAGGTGGTTTAGTTAGTGGGTCCTGAGAACAGGAGTTGAGAACCACTGTCTTAATGGAACTTGGTTTCCCAATAATAATGGGAAGCCGATTATATTGATATGATAATTGTTCCTGTTTTTTTAATATATTATTTATCCATGGAACATATCAAATCCCTATCTTTATACTGGAGCTTCCTGTGATCGGTCGCTTCCAGTTTTCGTAGGTGTTTACTTCTGGTCTATGGAACACATTTCCGCCCGTCAGGCCTGTCCGTCCTATATGAACATGTATTGTCGCACGTCACAAACACACCCCTGAAGACGCATGTTGATGACGAAATGTTGGGTGGAGCTACGGGACGTGTGAGTGTGACGTAGGTCGTGGACGGACGGAGGTGCGGTGGCCATCTTGTTGGTTAGAAGCGCTGGTCACTTTTTTCTTTATGCCTGTTGAACTCCTTTTAAATGTGAGTTTATTTTCTTTTTGTATAATAAATACCCTTTGATTGGATGCCTGCGCAATGAGCGTTCTTTTTCTACTCCATGTATTTATATGACAATCGAGCTACTACCTGAGCCTTGGGACACACCTGGTCTAATATCCTGTTGAGAGG
The DNA here is from genome assembly GCA_037952835.1 of Lithobates septentrionalis. NCBI lineage: Eukaryota > Metazoa > Chordata > Amphibia > Anura > Ranidae > Lithobates > Lithobates septentrionalis. The sequence continues at coordinate 2,008,416 of JBBDGP010000419.1, forward strand.
AAGGGACCTTTGAGTCTGTCATTTGGTCTATTGGGAGATGGATCTCTTTGGAATACATGTGCAGTGAATTGCTATTAAAGTTGGATCGCTTTTGTCATCACTTAAACGCATTTAATGTGTATAACCCATACACTGATGGTAAGGGTCAGCTATATTGGGTGAAGGTGACAGGCTCTATATTATTCCTCTTTCTCCGACGGTGGATTCTGATCATTAGATATTTCCTTCATGGTGGACATTGTTCTGATGGGTTCTAGTCTTTCTGCCCATACAGATGAACTTTTAATCATTAATTTTATGTCTTTTTTATTTTGTGTTTTGAGCGCTACACCGTTTACCCATATTACGTCTATTGTGTGCAGTAATTTAGTGTTAGCAGCTATCTGTATAGTTTATCATTATTAAGCACAACAAATTTCTTATTTTCATTTCTATTTTTGGTTATATTGTGTTGCAGCTTAACAGCCATTATTTGACAATAGATATCTTTGACTTTAGAGCCACGTATGCGATTAATACAGAAGGTATTTTTAATGAGTCCAGTGGCTCCACTGATGATATCAGTGGCATGTTTATGAGGCTTAAAAACCTGGTAACTACTGAACTGCATACTAATTGGTACATAGCTTTTTTCAAACAATATTAACTGATAAAATGGTCCCATGGAGCTTATGATGGGATATTACCCCTCTAAGCGATGTCACTGATACTACGGAGTGGTTTCAATTTTTCAACAAAGCAGGCCTAGATCTGATTCAATTTTTGCTTGAGAAGAATCAGCAGTAGCTCCTCAAAGTGGATGAAGAGATTTGCGCTCTCAGGGACAGACTGAATCCCTATAAAGCGAATGAAGATTATATTAAAAGGTCTGAACTCTTAAGGAAACATCTAGAGAAAGAAGAGTTAGAACAAAGAACTAAAAAAATAAAAAATATCTTAGAGATGTCACTGATTACAGAAATAAAGTGGTTTTTAAATGGCAAACTAAAAAGATACCATAAACAATAATGTTGGTATATTGATGGGCAGTGCTGATGGGATGCAGCCATCTCAGGGTATTGCAAGTAATGCTTTTCAAGCCCCCCATACACCAAGCCCCCAATCAACCTCAACCCCAGAGGGCAACCTTTAAAGGGGGTCCTAGGGGTAAAGGAGGTGGAAGAAAGAAGAAAGGACAACAAATACCTCATGTTCCCTTCCCCATGACAGTCCATAATCGGTTTGGACCATTGAGGGGGATGGATAGTCCTCGTAGGGATGATAGATATATTATGGAACACCATGATAATTGGGGTCCCCCATATTATCAGCAACAAAACTATTCTCCCAGAACTCCAGTAGGAGGGAATTGGTGGCAACAACAAAACCACCCCCCAGAGTTTAACAACTCAGGGAGGGATGGATTAGGTGCAGGAGGGTATGATCGAAAAATTCTTCCCGAGGCCCAGTCAAGCAAAAGAGGCATAGACCTAAAAGGGGTGCCAGAGGGGGGAAGCAGATCAGCGCAAAAAAGGAGGTGGGTCTAAAGGATGCTGGTTGTTTAATTTAAGTAAAGCTACTTTTTCAAAATAAGAAAAACACGTCTTGAACCATGGACTGAAATTTGCTTCCTCAAAGGCTCTGAATAAATTTAAAACGTTCATTGACGTTCAAAAATTTATTCGGAAGGTGAATATCCAGAGTCATTTTATTGCAAATCCTTATCATTCTAATATAGCAGTCTCGGTAGACATGAGGAATTCAAAACTATCGAACGCCTCATTGTTTAATCCCCCAGGACAGCAGGTTCCTGCAATCTCAGTTTTCAAGGATCTGGTCAATAAGGATTTACTTTCATTGCAAATAAAGAAAAATAGGAGGGAATACACTTTTAAGAAAGGCTTAGAGATGCTTAAAGGTCGTGATGACATTATTGTACGCCCCGCAGACAAAGGGGGCGGTATTGTCATTTTGGACAAGGAGGCTTATAATATCGAGATGGGAAGACTGCTGTTGGATCGGGACACTTATGTTCCCCTGAGGGGGAACCCTACCACCCAGTATAAAAAAGATCTTGTTGCATTGGTGGATGACGGGTTTCAGAATGGAATCATATCTAAAAAGGAGAAACCTTTTTTGATCCCGTCGGCTCCCAGGGTTCCGGTAATCTACTATTTACCTAAAGTCCATAAAGATCCTGTTTGCCCCCCTGGAAGGCCAATTGTCAGTGGCATTGACTCGGTGACTTCCAGCGTGGGCAAATATGTTGACCATTTCCTACAGCCCCTTGTCATTAAGACCCCTTCTTATTTAAGGGAGTCTACTCAGGTGATTAATGCACTCAAGAGTGTACAATGGAAAGAATCTTACATTTTTGCCACTGCAGACGTTTCTTCGCATTACACTGTGATCTCACATAGTCATGGTAGGGAAGCTGTAGAGCATTTCCTAAAGACTGATACCCTCCACGCAAAACAAAGATCTTTTACCCTTAGTTTGTTGGATTATGCTATGCAGCCTAATTATTTTTGGCACTATGGGTCATACTATCTGCAGAATAGGGGCGTGGCCATGGGGGCCAAATTTGCCCCCAGTATGGCCAATCTTTTTATGGCCAAATGGGAGGAGGATGTCGTCTATCAGGAACCCAGGGCGGAGCTGGTGTTCTGGAAAAGACATATAGACGACATCCTCCTCCTATGGGATGGTGATTTGCACTCCCTGGATAACTTTATTGTAGATCTTAATTCCAATGACAGAGGCATTGTTCTTACCTTTTGAGGCTAGTAGCACCGATATTCATTTTCTTGACCTTAGAATTAGAGAAGTGGACGGTCAAATTATAACATCCACATATTTTAAGGAAACAGATTGTAATGGTTTTATTGACATTAAGAGTTGTAACCATAAAGCTTGACTTGAGTCGGTACCCAGGAGTCAATTCCTGAGGCGAAATTGCACGAATCATGATGATTTTGTGTCCCAAACCTCAGTCCTCAGAAAGCGATTCCTGGATAAAGGATATGCTGCTAGAGATCTAAATGCAGCTTTTTGCCTTGCATCAGAAAAAAATAGAGATGAATTGTGGATCACCAAACCAAAGGTCAATGATGATTCTTTCAAATTCTCCTTTGTCACTGCGTATTCTAATCAATATTATGATATCAAAAAAATCATACAGAGACACTGGAAGGTTTTGAGAGGTGATAGGGTTCTTGGTCCCAACCTGCCAGATAAGCCCCGTGTTAACTACAGAGGAGTTCCTCCACTGGGCTTGCAGATTGCTCCTAATGTGGTTGACCCACCCAAACAGGTGTCTTTTTTCCAGAATATGGGGGTTTTTACCCTTGTAGATGTCCAATTTGTAAGTTAAATGCTTTTAAAAGTAGGAGAACAGAATCCTTTCAAGCCACCTCTACACAGGAAAGCTTCCCAATAAAAACGTTTATTACGTGCACCACTAAGAATGTGGTATACGTTATCAAGTGCCCCTGTGGGCTGCAATACATAGGGCGCACGATATGCATGTTGCACGTTAGGCTTAGTGAACATATGGGGAACATTAAGAGGGGCTTCCCGAAACATAGTTTATCTAAGCATTATACATTAAAGCATGATTGTAACCCAGAGGGTACTACTTTTTTGGGAATCGATAAATTTTCAGGACATAGGAGGGGAAGTAACATGGTCAGAGGGGTCTCTCAATTAGAGAATAAGTGGATCTTCCAGGCCCAGACATACCATCCTCATGGAATGAATATAGAATGGGATTTGAATGCTTTTATTAATAATAGTTAGAATATATTGCAGACTCCCATTCATGCTTTGACCATAGTATATTATACATTTTCTATTTGGTATCCACCTTTCGGATTATTATATATGATTTACATCTCTGGAGTATGAGAATGTTTTATTGTTTTTATTTGATTTAAGCATGCTAGATTTTATATGTTTTGTTATCTTAGATGTTTACAGATGCATTTTGTTACTTAACCATAAGGGGTCGCCATTCCCTGAGTCCGCTATATGTCCACTTATATATACACAGATCTTAAATTATTCTATAAGCAAACGTCCCACTTGTCCTTTACCCTTAATGGAAC